>JANIJH010000223.1:35890572-35909913 GCA_024520975.1 Erythroxylum areolatum | reverse complement strand
AAAGCCTAAGTTCTTTCCTCCTTAAGTGATATGCCCATACTAACCCTTAGGCAACTTAACACTTTATCTTTAATTCAATTTACTCAAATCACAAACTCTCATTAATGATAACATGCTAATTAATCCTAACACACATAAATCTTGCAAGACCCCAAAAATTATCTAATCATGCTTAATCGAATAAAAAAAATTTCAGGAGCCAACAGACCATGATTGTGGGCCATTCCTAGAACTTCTGTCATGATCAGGGCATGCCTGTTGTAACAATTGTGGACCTGTGTTATAACCCGTGTTTCCTCCCAAACTCCTCCATTGTTTGATATTGACCATGAAATATTAGCAAATATATCAAGGTACCTCAAAAACATAATACTTAAGCTCGAAAACTTGTACTAACCCATAAAACACTTTAAAACACAAATAATTAACAAACTAATACAATTCTAACCTAAACACATACTAAATGATCGAATTAATGACTAAAAACATATCAAACTACGCCTTAAAACACAATGCAATTTACACTTGTTACATCCCCATACTTATACACTTGTTTATCATCAAGCAAAAAAGAACAAACAACACAAAATCACAAAGCACACAATGTAATAACGAGATAATGATTTCAACTTTATAAAACAAATTTAACTCTAAACACAATCATTCAAGTTGTTCCAAGTTATTAACATGCAAAATCCGAGTCTAAGAGCTTTGGACTAAATGTACATATTAATCAAAACTTAAATGTCAAGTTTATCACCCCTTTCAATTGTACACACACATTAATAATTATTTGGCCGATCAACTTTGTAACTACTTCTAAGTACGTTTTAATGAAAAGTTAAGCTTCTTAAAAGTTTGGTAGGTTTTATTAGAAAAACATTCTTTTTTGTTACTTTTTGTGGACTTGGACCTAGTCTTTTTACATGGAGGCAAACGTTGGTGATGAATGTTGATCTCGTTACTCGACTAAGTCATGTTTTTAGTAAGTTGCTTAGTTAGAACATCATTATAGCCGTTTGACGTGAAGGCACATATTTGTGATGCATGTCAATCCGGTTACTTGGCTACATCATATTCTCAACTGGCTATTAACTCTATTCATAACCGAAGGCTAACAAAATAGTTATTTATTTAAAATTTACAAACACTTTTTCTTTTCCTTCTTTTTTTAATTAATGCCTACATTGTTGCTTTAGCTATTCGTTTTCATGAAAAAAAATACTAGTACAGCTACTTAGTTGAAAGACCTAAATTTATGAATAAATGTGACAACTTATAGGGTGATAAATTAATACTAAATCCTAATTAACTTGCATATTTAGCCAAAGAATGCAAATCACTAATTTCGCAAGCTAATGACTCTTTACAACCTAATAGATTATGTTCAAAATTAAATCGATTCCATTCTATCTAAGCCATCGATACATTCACACAATTCACAATATGCAACCTAAACACACTAACATAACAATATGAAAAATTCACATTCAAAGTAGAGCACACAACCCTCCCCACAATTGAACAATAAATTGTCCTTAATAATGTGAGAAGGAGACAAACAAACACACAAAAGAAAGTAACATAAGATAAAATAAAATAAAAACTAAATTTAAAAGAAAAGGTTAGAGACAATGCCTTACAGTGATGGAGGTGATGATGGTGAGGTGTTAAAACTAAATCTGCTAGATGCTCGAGATTGTTGTCTTATCTTAGAATTGTTTAAAAAGAGTAAGAGAATTAATGATCCTAGATCAATTCAAATCATTAAAATTTTATTTAAAATTCAAAACAACTCTAACTAAACACAACAATTTCAATCTAACAACTACACATGTTAATTTATAGTCATTAACTTGACCTAGCATCCTTAGAGGCATCTTTAATTGTTCGAATAGAAGGATATCACTTCCTTGTCTTTGGGAATCACTCCTTCAAGATATAGCTTGCAACGATGCCTATTGACCTTAAAAGTTTGCTTGTTAACATTTTCCAGCTTGAGGGTTCCATGATCGAAAACTTGAATGACTGTAAAAGATCCACTCCATTGAGATTTTAGCTTCCCTAGAAACAGCCTCAACCTTGAATTATATAGCAGCACTACGTCTCCTACCTTAAATTCCTTTTACTTAAGATAAGAAACATGCCATTTCTTTACCTTTTTCTTATAGAGTTTGACATTTTAGTATGCCTTGTAACGAAACTCTTCAAGTTCATCTTGTTACAGATATTTTTTGCTTGCTTGCTTCTAATCAAAATTTTATGCTCTTATAGCCTAGTATGCCCAATGTTCTAGTTCGACTAGCAAATGACAAGCTTTTTCATATACAAGTCTATAAGGAGTTGTTCCAATAAGTGTCTTAAAAGCAATCCTATAAGCCCATAAGGCCTCATCTAGCTTCGTTGCCCAAACCTTCCTGGAACTGTTTATCGTCTTTTCCAAAATTTGGTTCGGCTCTTGATTGACAACTTCCACTTGGCCACTAATCTGCGGATGAGAAGGTGTAGCAACACGATGGTGAACTCCATATCTTTTTAGGAGGGCATCAAAAGGTCTGTTACAGAAATATGTACCCCCCATCATTTATTATTGTTCGTGACACTCCAAATTGATTGAATAACCATTTAATGAAATTTTGCACAACCTTTCCATCATTGGTTTGAGATGCCACTGCTTTAACCCAATGTGAGACATAATCCAACCCTACTAAAATGTGCATGTTCCCCATTGAGGAAGGCGAAGGACCCATAAAATTGATGCCTCATACATCGAAGACTTCCACTTCTAAAATGTTAGATAAATGAATCTTATCTCTTTTGGAGATGTTACCTATTCTCTAACATCGACCGCATTATGCCATGAAAGTTTGAGCATCCTTAAACAATTGTGGCCAATAAAATCCACTCTCGAGTATCCGAGTTATTGTTTTGTTAGCACCATAATGACCAGCATATTGACCTTCATGACATTACTTTAATATATCCAACATTCTTCCTCCATAACACATCGTCGCATTAACCCATCAACACGTGTTCTATATAAAATTGACTCATCTCCTAGATATCAGGTACACTCTTGTAGAAATCTCTTTCTTTGTTGATAAGATAAATTAGAAGGAAGCTTACCACTCACAACATAATTTGTGATATCGGCAAACCATGGTGTAGGCAGACTTTCAAGCAACATCAGGGTTTCAACAGGGAAATTCTTATTAATATCTTCGTTTAGCTTGCATTCTCCTCTTTCCAGTCTTGGTTAGTGGTTTGTAACCACATTTTTTGCTCCCTTTTTATCTCTCACTTCTATATCAAATTCCTGTAAGAGTAGCACCTACTGAATGACCCTTGGTTTTGCATCCTTTTTATTGAAAAGATATTTTAACATTGTGTGATCGATGAATACGATTACCTTGGATCCCAAGAGGTATAGTCGAAATTTATCACATGTGTATACTACTATGAGTAATTCCTTCTCTATGGTGGTGTAATTAAGCTAAGGTCCTGTAACGACTCAATTGGGTGTCCCATTACCAAACATATGTTGTAAGATTTTACTACTTCTATTTTTCCTATATCCAATTAACGAATAGGAGTAGTTATTTCGTCAGGTCCTGTTTCAAAGGAAGAAACATATACATCATTTATGCACCAAATTGAATGGTGTAGTATAGTCCCAAAATTTTGCAAGTTAGACGCCTATTAGCAATTAAAGCACGAGCTACTTTAGGCATTTTTGTATATTAACACTCCATCGTTACTAACGTTAATCATATTTTTATTAGTTTATATAAAGTCTTCATAGAAAATATGTATATATATGTATGTATGTGTGTATGTATGTATATATGTAAGTTGATAAGAATAATAAAGAGAAATTTTATTAAAGTTATGAGTGAAATAAAGGTTGATTACTTTTTATATGGTTCTTAGAAAAGTATTGCTTATTCTTTTACTCTCTTTTTCCATTATTATTAAAATTAATGACGGAGCTAACTTAGATCGAGTGGGTAAGAACTTTGTTCTTGTACGACAACATCTAATAATTGTTGGAATTCAATTATATTATAACTCGATCAAATTTTAGTTCAAAATATAACTTTATGAATATTTTTATTTTGTTACATGAGATAGTTGAGTTAGGATTGACCTCAGTTGGGTTGTGAAATAGTGGATTCAAGGGAATCATATAATACATAATGCATATATCATGATTTTTGTTAAATTCATTTGGTAAATATTTAATATAATATCTTTTCTTCAAAGTATTTAAAATGTTAGTTCAAATGCAATTAATAGGCATATGTTTAACATAAGAAGTTTAATAGTAGTGACTAAATATAACAAAAAGATCACGAAAGATTTAAAGAAGGATTTACAATATATAATGAATTGTTTCCTTAGGAATATACTTTTTTATTAGATATACTATTGGCTCATAAGGTGCTTTTAAGTAATCTAATATAATAAAAGTATTTTTTCGTGTCTTTTCTGATGTTGGTGTGTGTGTGTGTGTGGCATGTATATATATTAAAATGATAAATAATATTCTTAATCATATATTTGATGATTAAAAGTTTAAGAAACCTATAATTATAAAATATTGTTGTTCAATTCCAAAGTTCAACATTTGATGCACCTTTCTTGTAATGAGATAGAATGGCCAAATATTTTGAGTTGGGCTGCTCAAGCTATCAAATCCATGAAGTAGGATGGTTGTGTCTTCATAACTACTTTCGTTTGTTATATATTTTTTATCTAGAGGGAAAGGAATAACAAGCATTACAAAGGTCTAGTTGTGGATAAGTATGTAATGATAGTTATTTCCTAGGGTCAAGACTTATAGGGGGCATTTATTAACGAATTTGGAAACTGAAAAGGCAATAAATCTATTAATTAAGAGATTTGAAAAATGAAAAGTCAATAAATCTATTTATTAAAAGAGTTACAAACTAAAAAAGACAATAAATATACTCCAACATGTTTATATATACCAAAAGGTTTCTTGGCATAACTATTACTTGGTTAGCAATCTCATTGTACATTTTTGGGTGCCCTACAACTTCATACATATTGAGCCTAAAAAGAGCTCAGTTGGTGTATGTGTTTGATTGCATTTGTTGGATTGCAAGCATCAATCCTTCTTCTTCAACACTATTTGTGGTCTCTGTGGTTCATAGCTCACCAAGTTTGATTATTTATTTAGCTATTTCCTTTTTGCTAAACCTTTCCACCTTCTATCATTGGCCTTTTAAACTTTTAGTAATGAGACATGTAGTAGCATATATAGTCTTTTACATACCTTAATGGATAAGATTGTGAACTCAAATCAATTATACAAATTGCATGTTGACCTTTTGGTGTCTTTTTATGATAACTCGTAAAATATTTTAAAAAAAGTTAAGGAGTCATGGTAATTTTTATGATTAATGAGTAATATTAGTTAAATTATTTCTAGATATTATAAATTATTTATTAATTTATAAAAATTATTTAGTCAATATTATAGTAATCAAAATGATTATGATAATTATTATATGATTAAGTGACCATGTTATTCGAGCTTTAAAATTTATAAGCCCTCAAATGTCACAAGCGCACGGGTCATGACTGTATTATTAGAGGTGTCGATCCCATAAGGAGGGGGACTAATCTAATCCTAAAATCTAAGGCTAACAATATATGACACTTAAAATAAACAATGCAATGGAAAGTAATCAAGAGAATTGAATTCAACCATTTAAATCATAAATTAACACGAAGGAATTAACAATTGTGCAACAAGCACACACATCGGAAATCAACCAAAGAGTTTACCAAGTTATGAGAAAGGGCATTTTACCTATCATTAATGCCAACCTAGCTGATTATGTGTTAATGGGGTGTCAGTTCTAGACGATCCTAGGGCTAATTACCCTCTCTCAAGCTATAATCATTAAACCTAATTGGATTATGAAATTTGCAATCTCTTAATTCACAAATTATTCAAAACCCTAATTAGATCTGAAGCACTCTAATAAACTATTAGAATATCACACGGGATTTCTCTCCACACAATTACCAATATGATTTGTCACGATTTATATTAAATCACCTAACTATTAATCTGATTTAATCATTTTTCATTCAGTTCACCCTCTCAGTTTATTATTGAATTATGTAAGAATGCAATTAAATAATGACATTCATCTAAATAACACAATTAACTAAATTATCATTAAATCAAGATAAAATCCTAAAGGAGAATTAGAACATCATCATCATTCGACTATCTATCATCAAACAATCCATCTCAACTTTATACATGAATAAAATTGAGATGAAAAGGAAATAGACACTTAGAATGGATGATCTGGGAAGGCAATAGCATTGGAAAACCTCCTGATCAAGGAGGCAAGTCGAGACTGCTTCTTTTCCCTCCTTCTTGCTCTTGCTCTTCCTTTTCTCTGTTTAGGCTTTTCAACACTGGCTGCACGAAAGCTCCCTTTCTCTGCCTCTTTATGTTCTTTTTATATTCTTTTATGTTTTGGGTTACCCTAGGGTTTTTCTAGGGTCCGAAAGGTCCCTCGAAACATTAAGTTTGTGAGCATCTATGCATCTGCCTAATGCAGGCCATGACCGTGGCTCACATCCGAGCCTCATGCCACGATCGTGAGTTGAACTTGGAGCTTTTGTCATGATCTTGGGCCTATGTTGTGGCCCTGATTTCCTTCAAAACTCCTCCACTTTTCGATATTGACCCTGAAACACTAGTAAACACTTTAAGGTACCTCAAAAATATAATATTTAAGCTCAAAGACTTGTACTGACCCATAAAACACTTCTAAAAAAACAAATCACAAACTAACACAATTTTAACCTAAACACATACTAAGTGATCGAATTAAAGGCCAAACACATATCAACTATTCCCTAAAACGCAATGCAATTTACACTTATCATTAAGTTTTAGTCAATATTATATTATCAAAATTATTTTAATAATTATTATATTAATCAAAATGATTATAATAATTCAATCTCTCCAAGTAAATGATGTAGCCATATAAATTCTTAAGTTGCTTATACCATTGCATGATATTTAAATTCTACACTTAGTTGAGATAAAAAACTTTGTTTCCTATTTTTCCAAGGGATAAGATTTCCTCCAACAAATCATAACACACTATTTTCTACTGCCTTTTAACATGAGAATTGAGAACTTGCCCAATCAACGTCTGAAAACCATCAATTCTACAATGATTATGATCTTAAGAGTCCACATCTTAGAGTTCCTTTGATGAGTTTTAAATGAGTCACAACGTGAAATTTTAGGAGACCACATAAATTGACTTAATCATTTAAAACATTGGGAAATGATACAAATTGAATGAAACACTTACTAGTAAGGTGATATATGGACGAGCTATCATTTATACTTTAATTAACCAATTACATTTGCTTAGTCTTTCTTAATCAATAAAGATATCTCATTAAAATTCTAACTTTATATTTGATATTATAGGGCATCCCATGTTTTTGCTTCAACTAAACTTGTTTTATATAGCAAGTCTAGAATGTGTGCTATCTAGGATACATAGATACCTATTTACTACTTCAAAAGATATCAATACTTATGAAATGTTTTAAGGGACTTTTCTCTTTTTTTTGAAACCTCATGCTAATAAAAGTTTTTGACATACCAATACCAATATTGTAACAACTAGTAATCATTATATCATCATTATATACAAACATCATTATCTTTCTTTTTCATTTTATAGATATCATAGTAAATTGCTCTTTATTTTTTCATTTTTATATATGATATTAAATTTTGCTATTTATTTTTTCCTCTGTTGCAAATATATAATTACATTAATATATCTTTTTGATATATGGTCGAGCTATTGCTATTTTATCGTGCCTGTCTCTTTCTTCCAGGTCTATACAGGTGCTTTTATTCTTTTTCTTGTCCAACTATGTAATAATTGCTTTATAAGATATTGCTAAAAAGAATTTATCTAGAAGTTAAAAAAAGAAAATGAGTATAACAGTTAATAGAATCCTAAAAAGAAGTTATCAATAATAAGAATATTAGCAATTTGAGTGAGCATGATTATGTACCAAATGCATCCAATTTAGATAATTTAAGGGCAGATGAGTAACTAATCCCTCTATTGGATATTTATGATCATAGAAATTGGCATAATATTGATGATAAAGCAAGGGAAATTTTAGTTGAAAAAGGGCCTATAAGAGAATTGAATCTTGTGTTTTCTTTAGACAATACTTCTTGACATTTTTCGTATTCTTATTATTTTATAAAACTTAGTAATAGAGATATTGGTGATAGAAAATGGTTGGTTTACTCTAAACATATAGATAAAGTACATTGTTTTTGTTGTAAGTTGTTCAAATCTAATAACAAACAAAGTACATTAGCAAATGATAGACTTAAAGATTGGAAGCATCTTAGTGAGAGACTCAAATAACATGGGAATATTGTTGAGAACTTTAAGAGTAAGATTGAGCAACAATCAAACAATTGATAAAGATTTGCAACAAGAAATTGTAAAGGAAAAAGAATGCTAGAGATATGTTTTGATAAGAATAGTTTATTTTGTGAAATATCTTGTTAAATATAGTTTGGCTTTTTGAGGATCCAATGAGAAACTTTACCATAATAGTAATGATATTTTTTTTGGATTACTTGAGATGATTGTTGAATTTGATGAAATCAGACACATCTAAAATCATGATATTCATCATCATTTTCTTGGTCACAAAAGTTAAAATGAGTTTATTTCTCTTCTGGGAAATAGTGTTAGTAGTTTTATCATAAGGATCAATAAAAAGGCCAAATACTTTTATATAATTCTTGATTGTACCCCAAATTGGAGCCATTAAAAACAAATGAGTATGTTAGTATAATTTGTGAATATGTCAAGTAACAAAATAAAAATAGAGGAGTACTTTCTAAAGTTACTGAAGGTAGATGACACATCTGGATTAAGACTTTTCAATGAATAATTTAATGCATTTAAGTATTTTGTTCTTAATGTTCACAATGTGAGAGATCAAGGTTATGGCAATGATTATAATATGAAGGAAAAACACTAAGGGTTCAATATCAATTACTTAAAATAAATCTAAGAGCATTACATATGCCATATGTGTCTCATAATCTTGATCTTACTCTTAATGATTTGGCGTTGTGTTAAAACTACTTTGTTTTTTGGAGTTGTGCGATGCATATATGCATTATTTTCGAGTTCTCCTAAAAGGTGGAAGGTTTTGCTTGATAATGTTTAAGGCTTAACCATGAAATCATTGTCCAATACTGTTTAGAAGAGTTAAATAAAAAGTGTTAAAGCTATTAGATTTTAAGCTCCTTAAATAAGATTGGCTTTGATGGAATTATCTAGATCTTGTAATGATGCCAAGTTAAAGAGTGAATCAGAAAGTTTGGTCAGTGCACTTAAGAGTTTTGAGTTTTTAATTAGTATGTTTATTTGGTATAATATTTTATTTCCTATTAATATGGTAAGTAAAAAATTACAGTTTAAATCTATATGCATCGATGCTATCATAGACCAATTAGGAGTGATAGTATTTTTTTAGAAATATAGAAACGAATGGTTTACCTTTAATTTGAATATTGCAAAAAGCATTGCACATAAGATGAATGAAGGGCCTACATTTTTAATTAGACGTTATATTATTAGGAAAAGACAAATTTATGAAAATGATCACAATGGATAAATATAATTAGTTGAGGAATCCTTTAGAGTTAGTTACTAGTTATTATTGATATAACATTTGAACGTATTTTTAGATTTTTATTTGATTCAAAAAAGTTGAGGTCATTGGATGATGATGAACTCAAAAAATGTTGCACTAATTTTTTCACTATTTTTTCTTATGATAATGTGTCGGATGTAGATTTAGATTTTCTTTTTTTTTATATTAAAAGTGTTGCAAATGACTTTGCTAAATAAGTTAATGTCATTAGTTAAAATTCTGGAATTTTTCAAAGCTACAGAGTGTTATCCAAATGTTTCAATTACTAATCAAATCCTATGGACTATACTTGTGATTGTAGAATTATTTGAGAAAAGTTTTTCAAAGTTAAAATTATTGAAAACCTACTTGAAGTTATCAATATTGCAAGAAATGTTGAATGATTTGGTTATTTTATGTATTAAGAAGGATATGTTAGACAATATTAATCTTGATATTATTATTAATGATTTTGCATATAAAATATGCGGAGAAATTGTTTTTCATGATCATATATGTACTTGTTAGTGCAGTTATTTTGGTATTTTACGATCTGATGTTGTTGTTCGGTTGTTACCGTTATTATTTTGTTTATGCAACCACTATTTTTAGTGATTTTTTAACTACTGACATTTTCAAGATATGGTTAGGTGTTATTATGATCATTTAGCTTTAGTATTTTATTGAGTGTGTAAACTAATGACTTAAGTCACTTATATATGGATATTAAATTTTAGTAATAAAAATATACTTTTGAAGTTACATATTGTATATTGTAGATTTATTGGAGTCTTTTTACTTCGCCTATAAAAGGTTAAGAACAACCTTGATGACAATCCATACTATCTACTAGATTACGGAAGTTCAAATGGTAAACAATGCTAACTTGGTAAATGAAGATTAACTTGAAGCCAGAATGATAAGCTCTATGTGTAACTTTTTTGGTGTAGTAGCTAAGATGAGAGCTTTTGCCAACTTATGTTGCTATTCTCTTGTCATTCCCTTAGGTTGTATGTTACTCATGTTATAAACTTAAAGCTTACCCATTATAATTAATTCATTTTTCAATAAAGAAATGTTGTTTATAATGAAATGCTTTCTTAAAGCCATTTTGTGGAGCTACTTCAGCCAAACAATCGTAAAACATGATATTTGATAGAGTTGCTTTTAGACACTAAAAATAGTTCTAGAAGTAATTTACTAAAAACTTTAGCTCTAATGAGACCGCTTAAATGCCTAAAAAAGTGAAGTAGGGAATGTTTATTATTAAATATGCAGTCAAATACTTTCTCATTTCCATTTTATGTAACCAAAAGAGAGGAATTTTGTTCGCTAGATTATAAATATTAGGAACTTTCTTTTACACTCGAAGGGTCCGGTCAGCTAATGCAGTTTGGAGATGGAATTGTATGACCTTTGAGGCAAGGTATACCAATCAGCCTCAACTTACAATGACGACGGCGTTCAGAGCGTCTAAACTTGCACATGTTCCCGGGATTTTTTGTAACCCGAGACAGGGGGAAAAAGGCAAAGGAAAACTCAATCGTCGACAGCAGGATTCGAACCTGCGCAGGCAAAGCCCAACAGATTTCGAGTCTGTCTCCTTAACCACTCGGACATATCGACACTTTTGAACTCTGCCTTCGCGTTTCAGTCAATATTTTAAATATACATACTCATAACTCAAAACTTCTTGTGAGGTGTTATCAGCAGACTCATAACTCAACTTCTTGTTGAGATGCTATCAGCAGATATTATCGGCTATCAAAATTTATCAACGAAATACACCAAAAGACCGATTTCATCACAAGGCGAAACTACTACTGGCAGTTCTTTCTGAAATTCAAAAACTACCCTTATTACTCCAGCCATATTCATGCACTATAACAACTACACAAAATTTATAATGATATGACCGTTTGGTAATCATCTAAATGCTTCTACAACTACAAAGACAACACCAGTCAAAACAATAAGTTTATTAGTTATGAGAGTGTTAGGAAGTACACCACTCCAGCAAACAACAATTTTATTAACATCTAAGCACTGAGAATCCTCTAAAATGAGGCAAACCCTACTATACGTTGCATCCACCATGTCATTGTCGATCTTATCATTTCTGTTATATCTGACAATATTGGCTCCTTATAGCAAACTTGACCAGCTACCCCTGCATTCCTCCTTTGGATGGTATAACGAGAAAGGTCGTTGCAAGCTTTAGGTGGACCAGTCCCCTTATAAGCATTGCATATATATGTTACAAAGTTTTCGTAGTCCTACAGGAACAAAAATTGGTGACAAGAGGGTCAATTACTATTCCAAAGGCTTAACTAAGAACAGCACAACAATGACTTGTGACACACACCATCTGTGACATGAATTTTATGATGATTACACTTCACCTTAGATCCAATACTAGAAAGTATAAAACCAACAACTATTTGGAAGAATGAACAGATGAAAAAAAACCTCATATAGAGGCTCGCCATCCACCACCACCCACGGCACATACTTATGAGGAGGCTGAAGAGAATTTGTTTCAGCAGCATATCTCAACTCAAGCTGCAAGGAAATCAATCTTAAAATGGCTCATGATAAACGGAGTAAACTAAAGAATTAAAATTCATAATCGTGTGGCATAAGATCTAAGTATGCCATGGTAAATCCACCAAGATACATCAAAGCTTTTTATTTCAGAATAGGGCAGACATGAAACCAAAAGAAGTCCAGAAAATGCAACCTCTTCTCTGAGGGTTTAAACAATTCATAAGTGTAACTTCTTTGATCCTCAATGAACTTGTAAGGATTGTAATAAGGTTACTCATACTGTTACATAATGCAAGCTATTCTTCTGTGAAGTACCATAACTCTAAGAGATAACATATTTGCAGGATATGCCAAGGAGATGTGGTTCAGGATGCCAATCTCATCAAACAGGAATATGGGATGGGATTAATTGCATCTACTCATACAAATATATTCCTCCAAATGTTTCCCCATCCTTTTATTCCTTCACTTCACTTGCTCCTCGTTGAGCTGTCCTCATTATCTCATCATTGTAAGCGATCAACCATATTAGAGATCAGCAATTGGTATAATGCTTCTCAATATGATATAGTCTGTCGTAACGGTGGCCTCCTGGATTTCTCCTCCTTCATCAAGTCCCAGTGGTTTGCCTCTAGCACATAGCACTTATAATGATCCTTACAAAGTAACTGAAACTAAAACAACTTCCTCCACTTCTCAAGGGAAAGTAGCTTTGTTATTAAATTTAGGTAAATCATAAGTGCAATTATTGCACTCAAGTTACAATCCACAAACAGGATGGAATGCTAAGTCGATTCAAATTATATATTTAACAAATTAAATCCTGAATGGAGCAAAATGCAGCAATTGTTAACACACAGGTTAATTTTTTTAAACGAACTAGTATTGAACTTAACCTCTTTTCCATGTTCGCTTTTGTAGCACTTGGTAATAAATTCTGGATCTAAATTCAATTTCTGGAAGCAAGTTTCCCATTCTGTGTATTTCCGATTGTAAACCAAATCCTCAACGCAATAGATGAAAGGAAAATGATCTTCCTGCAACCATAAAGATCACATCAAATATACAGGCATTTTACTGTAGTCTCCATAACCAAAACAAGAAGTATATGCGAAATAAGAGTGTAATATTTGAAGCAAAGTCTCACCAACTTAGGCCAAACATAAATTGCACAAGCTTCCACAGTGTTTAAGAAGCACTCCCATGGACCATGCTGCAATTGAAAACAAACAAGGTCATGAGCCGCCAAATATAATTCCTATGTGTTAACTGTTCATCCTTTTACCGTATTTTACTCATCGTCCACAATCAGTGAATAGAAGCTAACTAGGAAATGAAAACAAAAATTGAAAGCCCAAAATAGGAGTTGAAAGGGGTACCTGGCAAACGAAAGTGTCGTTGCCTCTGACCCTGGCATTGCCCCAAGGAGAGAGGTGGAGATCGATGGCGGAGAGCAGATCGCCATTGTCTTTAAAGATGTCGACGAGATAATTCACTATGAAATTGGCACTGTAAGGGCATAGGGACTCGTAGTATAGTCCCACTGACACCTTGGACGATTCAGTAAGGAAGTTTTGAGAAGCCGTAGGCAAGGGACTGAACAAGAAGAGACAATAGGCGAGAACAGACAGAGAAATAGTCGTACTACGACAATTAGATGCCATGGAATATGGATAGAAGCAAAGCGCGATTACTCCCCTCCTTAAAAGATGTATTAATCTGCTACTGGATTTAGATTTATAGATTACACACAAGGCAACAGCATAACAGGTGTTTGTTTAGTTGTTTGGTGGCCCCTCTTTTGATTAGGAATTGTATATCAGTTTGGTTTTTATTTATGTTTTTCTATTTTCTTTCATTATCAAAATTCAAAAAAATATACTTAATTTATGATTTATAATTTTAGTTTTAGTTTCTTTCCGTTTCTATAAATTACGAAAATTATATAAAATAATTTTTATTTTTGTTTATATTTTTATAATATAATTTACTATCAACTAAATATATTTTTAATTATTTAATATTATTTTTAATTAGAATTATAAGTAATTTAAATCTAATAAATTATTTTAAAATTTAATTTTTAAAACATAATGATTTTATTATAATGATTATTAATAAATTTAATTTAAACTCAAATATCTTCAAAATTTATAAGTATAAAATTAAATTAAATATATTAAATCAAATATGAATTCGTAAATAAAATTAATTAATTATTTTAATAAAATATAATAATTTTCACTGATAATTTTCAATAAATATTATATAAGAAATTAAAATATAATTTATTTATTTATAAAAGTAATAATATTTAATTTTTATATTATATGTAATTATTATACATTAACAACTAAATAAGTTGTTTGTTTTCATTTGAAAGAAAAACAAAAGGGATCATTTGGTTCCATTTATGTTTTTCTATTGTGATTTTTTATTTTTAGTTTATATTTTTAGTTTCTTTGTTCCTTAAAAAACAAAAACATATTTGGTTGAGATTTGTAATATAAAAACTAATAATCAAAATCTGTTTGGTTAAGATATGTAATAAAAAACTAAAAACAAAAACATGTTTGGTTTTATCATCCTGTTTCTATTTTTGTAATTATACTCTTATGTTAATAGTTTTAATATAATACATTGTATTTTTAAATTAATTAATTATCATTATAGCTAAAATGAAAATATATGTGCAAATTAAATATAAATTAAAATTAAACATTAATTGTATATAATAAAATTATATTAATTAGCAAATTATATTAATTTATTCTAATCAATAAAGATGTCCATTATATTATAATAGTTGAAAACATAATAGTATTATTATTTACAAAAAGAAACATAAATTAATTAAAAATAATATAATCACTTGACATTTATTTAGCAATTTCACCTTACTTCCAAGACATATCTCAAAGTTGTAATAGTCGGTTTCCTAAGATATTTAGGGATTAGAGTGATAGTCACATGAATTGTAGTATATTAGAAAGAATTGATACATTTGGGATATGATTTCATTCTCATGCATAACATGAGCATTATATACACATAGATGTTGATTTAGGAAATTTACACTCAATTGACATATTCTGAGGTATGAAAGGTTTAAAATGATTATGATTTGATTGTGTATTGCTTATGTCTTGAATTTTGGTTTGATAAATTACAAGTAGTAAATTTGGAATTAATTATTACAACTGATAAATTGATAAATTAAAATCTACATTTAGTCTACGAAAAATGTCAAGTGACAAGATAAGTTGACACATGAAAATTTCAGGTTACTAAGCCTATATGGCTTATAAAATGAGTGACATTTGGCATGGAAAATTAAATGACAAATGGCATAGGAAATTAAGTGACAAATGGTAGCAGTGATTGACTGACAAATGGCCTAGCATAATTGTGACAAATGGCAACTTATGGAGAGGACAAGTGACTTACATATATAGGTGACAAATGTCATTGTATAGTAGTGACACCTAGCACCTAATAAGTGAAGCTACTGCAGGGATAGTTTCTGTTGTGTTCATTCTTCTTCTTTCCTTTACTCTCACCACCGAAACACTTATACACTCTCACAACTTCTAAATTTTGCTTCAATTTTAATCATAGTCACTTCAAGATCCATACAAAAATATGTTAAAAGATATTTATAATCTGCTATCATCATTTTGCCTTTGCTGAAATCACTTTAATCTATCTTGTATTTGGAGGATTTTGCATGCATGGAGAGCTAAGTTAGCTTGATCATTGAGGTGGAACTTAAGATAAATAAGTAAGTGAAATTCTGATCTTTGTGGCATATTGAAATAAAAATTTTATGATGACTGAATTGGGATGGAATGTATGTGGCGTTGATGATGATGTTGTGCTGGAATGTGATGGATGAATTGGTTACTTTTCTGTTTTGTTATTAAAAAGTAGGTTATAGATTGTTAAATGGATGATTTAGGTTGAGATTTGAAGTATAAATGAAGTGGATTCATGGTAAAGATAGGTGTTATTGAAGTGTTCTTGAATCTGAAAAATTAGAGCTATAGGTGTGTTTATAAAAAGTGACCGAATGACATAAGTAAGGAGATTTTTGTAAGCCTTAGTGTAACCAATATAGAAGTTAAATTAACCTGAAAAAACCTTAAAGGACATGAGATCTGGAAAATTTCAGGTGTTAGTGACGTCTCTAAGCTTGTAAAATTCGTGAAGTATTGAAGGTAATAAATTTACATACATTAGTGATGTTGATGACAAATTTTGGAATTTTAATTCCAACCTTGTGTACATGTCGAACCAGCAGAGAAATTTCACTCTAAATTGGTATATTTGGACTTGATTAAGGCTAGGAATGATCCTAGATTATTGCTTGATTAATTGGTTAAAAGCTTGATAAGTTTATGTAGTTAATTGATATCACAACCTAAAGATTGGACTATTTTGATGTGGTTAAGTTCAAATTTGGAAATTATGATTTGTTAAAGGAATAAATGAGTTCTTTTAATGCAAAGGACATGAGCAATGTGTATAAAGTATGGATGAATGAGCATCGAAGAACATGGGGTAATTATGAATGAGAATTGGGTAAATGTATTAATATATATTACTGGAAAAAATTTGGTGAATTTATAGATCTAGCTTGTTAAAATTTCATATTTAAAGTAACAATTATGTATGTGTTATAAGAGACTTTTTCATCATAAAAGTGTTCAGGGATAAGTGTAAAGTATGGTTAATGAATTTGGAGTGAATCAAACTAACTTGAAGGTATATACCTGATTGCAAAATGGCAGTATACAAAATATAATGTTTGGATGGTCAATATTTGTGAATAAGGATACATACCCAGGAAAGTCAATTGAGCATGCATTGAACATGACACATATACGTATGCATGATTGAATAATTCATATGATTGATCAACTTAGTAATGTGTGTATTGCATGACTAAAGAAGCATAAGTTGATCGCCACATCAAGACATTGCCGAATCATTAAGGCAATAGCTTTTCTGGAGTATACTGTGAGTTAACCTAGATGTTTCTCACTATGATTGAATTGTTTTTGTTTAAATTTCAGTTATTGAATTGTTACCTATGTGATTGTGATAATTCTGGACATTGTTGTTCGGAGGAATTTGATATTTAAGAATGTATTAGAAGTGCTTTCAAATTGCATGTGTAATATTGAATGTGTACGTAACTGAATGTTGAATGCTTAACTCAGATCCGAAGAATGTGATAAATGATATAAGCACATTGAATGAAAAGTATTGATAGCATAATATGTGAATTGATGCATTCTATTACATTGATATGCATAATCAGATAAAGGAGTTATGACCGAAGTGACCAATGTGAAAAACAACTTTAAGCTCAGGAATTGTGCACTAAGAACCACAGGCTTAGTTAATAATGATCCTGGTCTCCATAATGGGTATAGGACAGTAAATGTAGCAAGCCTGGTATCCACAACAGATACAAAACAGTACATAGACGCTCAGTCACAACAAAGTCAAAATGAAAACGGAGTTACATGTGCATTTGCATATATAACTTTATATATATCATATGAGTGATTGGGATGAATTATTGGATTGTTCTGAAATGGTGATATGAAATGTTTCTATACATGTTGTACTTGGTGATATATGACAAAATGTGATGTAGGTTTTGATACTGAATGATGTGTTACATTCCTTGAATTGGGTTATATACTTGCCTTTGTACTCTGATTGAGTGAGCACATCGATGATAGTTCACTTACTGAGTTCACAAACTCATCAAAATTGCAACATTGAATTTTCAAATACAAGAGGGTTCTAGCTTATAAGGAAACTAGATAGAATTCTAGTACTGTCATTTTAAGAATAAGAATGGCTCAAAGGTCTGGTTAGCTGATAACTGAGGAGTCTAGTTTAGAATGTTTTCAGTTAGCATCCCATTTCATGTTGTATATTTTTATATGGAGTAGTAAAGTCTCAAATGTTATCTAATGTATATATATATATGGATTATGGATTGTAATGTAACAATGTAAGTTTATTTTTGTAAATGAAATGGGAAAAGTTAATCTTTATGAATGCTTGTGATTTGTGTGATGCCTTAATTAGTTGAAGTGATTGTTCTAACGTGCCATTCTCATAGGGTATGTTCTCAAATATCCTTTAGATATTCGAGCATATACTCTATGGAAATGGTATGTTACAGAAGTAGTGCTGGAGTGATATTATATTCCACTTGAGAATTTGCATCTTCATTTTCACTTTCCCTAATTTGTTCTTCAATTTCAGCATAACTGTCAAATAATTCATTCCTTTATCTATACATTCTAATATAACTGTGTATAACACAATAAGTAAAAATGATGTATGTTTATTTCTTTATATCATAACTCGACATGTTTTTAAGTATAAGGAATCTTGCTTTTAGAATGCCAGAACATCTTTCAATAACATTTCTTATTAAAGAATGCCTATAGTTAAACAGTTCCTGTAGACTTTGAGGTATTCCTCTGCTTCTATAATCTCGCAAATGATATCTTTCACCTCAGTATGGTGAAAGAAATCTAGGTATATTAATGTGGCTTGAATTAACCAAATAGTACTTACCTAACATATAAAGAACATAATATTAACAAAACAATATTAAAAATGAATCATAATTACTATATTTATTTAAAATAATATATTACCTTATGGAGGCATAGGACATTGATTTGCTAGATTTGTCACTATTTCTAAAAGAACTCGATAGTCATTTGTAGTTCCTTCTCATGCAACCATTATATACGTAAAACGCATGTCAAATGAGTAACAACACATAATATTTTACGTTGGATTAATTCTTTTGCCTCTGTATGGTATTTGTACATCGATCAGAACATGTGCATCAATATGTGTACCATTTATCGCTCCTATACAATCCGAAAAATTGAAATATACATTAAAGTAATTGTTAATGATAAGGATATAATTAAAATAGTAATTAAATATATGAATGTACCTGAAAATATAGAAAGAATTTTGAATTATGTTGAA
>JANIJH010000223.1:35770002-35782930 GCA_024520975.1 Erythroxylum areolatum | reverse complement strand
TCAGTGTATTATGATGTATGTTTTCTCCGAATTGCTTCTGCTTTGAGCTATTGAGATTGCATGATCAATGTTTCGTACGTTTTTCGGTTCTGTATGCATGTTGTCTGCGTGGTGCCCCCATATCCTCCCAGGGGGTATTAGGGCGTTACAATATATTAATAAAATAGACAAATTTTACTTTAAATAGATTTTCCTAACATTTATTTGTAGCATTAACTTCACTAATAAAAGAGTTGTAACCGATTCCTATTTCTTTAAGTAAGTTCTTGAAATTCTTCAATCTAGCCCTTAATTCATTATACTTATTCTTCAATTGAATATTAGTATACTCCTTATTGAATTTTATTTGAAGTCCGATCTTAATATTCTTCTAACCAGATTTGGAAAAGGTAATAGTCGTTCAATTTCCCTTCTTCTCTTCTTTAACTATCAAGGAGATTAAATACATCTGTGTAGTATCATTCCATACCCCATCTTTTTCATTAACTTCCACACAATCATTAGAGTCGTTTATATTGTTCAAACCTTCCATCACTAAATGTAATCACATATAAGTGACATCAATTACAACAATTTCTACAAAGTATTAAACGCTAAACATGGTTCAAAATAAACGTGCGACAATGATATTAAATGCTAAACTGCATACAAGTGCATGGAAATGATAGAATAAAAATAAAGGTGTAAATTTAAGCAAGGTCATAATATATGCAAGATGCATGTTATACTTATGCAATGATATATGTTTTTAACACATTAAAACATTATATATATCACTATAACTTATTCAAAAAAATTATTAAAAAAACTTGAGTTAACAGAATAATTCCACTTATAACATTGAAAATTACTTCAATAACACAAACACCTTTCTTGGAAGTTTCATTTAGTCTATTGACTTCCTCTACCTCTCATTTTTTATTTTCTTAAGCAATGAACGCTAGTATATAGTGATGCCCTACTTTGTGATTATTCAGGCTTTTGGTTTTTTTTTTTTCCAATTGTAAGATTATACTAACTGAATCAGGCTAAGGAGATTATTGAGACAAAATTCATAGAAAAGGATTATATTAGGGCAAAGAAATTTGCTTTGAAGGCTCAAAACTTATATCCTGAGCTGCATGGTGTGACAAAAATGTTAACAACATTTGATGTGCTTATCTCTGCATAGACTAGAATGAGTATGGTGAAGTAGATTGGTATAAAGTGCTAAGGGTAAACCCTTAAGTTGATTTGGGGGCAATCAACAAACAATACTGAAAGTTAGCTCTTTTTCTTTAACTTGATACAAACAATTTTCATGGTGTAGACAACGCATTTAATAGAGTTTCAGAAGCCTGGAGTTTGTTATCTAACAAGGCAAGAAGATTAGAATACAACCAAAAGTTAGAGTGTGCTACTATACTTTGGTTTAAGCTACGTATTTTTAATGTTTTATTTGGTGGCAATTGATAAAACAATACAAATTCGTAGCTTTCAACCAACCTACCTCGTCTACCCTTAAGCTTACCTACCAAAACTCATACTAGAGACATAACTTAGAACCTATATTTAAACCCCATAAACACCCCGTATTCTCTAAAAAAATCCACCTCTTTGTATTTAAAGATTTCCTCTTTATTATCTTCCTATTTCTATCTACATCACTCTCCTGTCCATAACTAGCTCTTGTTGAGTTTAAGCTTCACTTGTTAATTGGGTCTTTTGCAAACATGGAGAAGATCACATAAAATGGTCGCCAAAATTGTTCCTTGGAGAGTCTATGCACGAGCCTTCCTGATCCTCTAAATTGGGGTATGGCTTCGAAAACTTTAAAAGGGAGCCATTTGGATGAAGTTAAACATCCGGTAGATAGCTGCAATTCCTCCACATTCTCACAACAGATATGAAAACATACGCAAGCAAAGCAACAGATACGTGGAGAAATCGCATAAACAAACAAATAAATAATAAGAAATGAAACAGTAATATGTGCATAGGTACTATAACATAATTAAAAATAAATCCTTTAATTTAATTTTTGCTATATTATGTTAAGAATACGATCCTCTAAAGGCGATAAACGCAAGTAATTTCAATAGTAACTCAAGCATCAGATACAAAAACACACAAGCAACAAATACATGGAGAAATCACAAAAATAAATTAATAAATAACAAGTAATGCTACAGTAACATATGCATAGGTACTGTAACATAATTAAAAATAAATCCTTTAATTCACTTCTTGCTGACGATCTTCTAAAGGTGACAAACACAAGTAACAACAATAGTAAGTCAGGCAATATATATGAAAACACACACAAGCAACAAACACATGGAGAAATCGCAGAAATATAATAACAGAGATATGTTATAGTAATAAGTAACAGAAACGCAAACAAACCTGGAGAAATTGCAGCATCACTAAAGATGCAGAAGATGAAGTTAGCGCAGAGAGAAACTAATTTATTTTTGTGGAAAAAAATTTTAGAGTACACGAAAATCTATTTTCAAAATACACAAAAACATAATTTTTACGTTTTCGTAAAGTAGATGTGACTTTTTTATTTTTAGAAATGAAATATAAAAAATTAACCAAAAATTATTTTAGTGTTAGTTTCTGATTTTACAAAAAAATATTTAAAAACTTTTTTAAAAAATGAAACAAATGGCCACTAAATTAAAAAAGGGAATGAAAGCTAAAAATCACAACAAAAGATAAAAGTGAAATCAAATGGTCTATAGATAATAGTCAAGGCTCCTATAAATTTGGAACTTGTAAAACTTAGTGCTAAGTAAGTGTAAATCGATGTCATTTTAATCAAAGTTATAATTTTTATACCATACGAGTTGGTATCAACCAAAAAATGACATGAAAAATTAGATCTAGGTAATTAATTATCAGGTTATAATAGTGATTTCACTGATATCAGTCGATACCTAAAATACTAGTGATTTCACTGATATCAGTCGATACCTAACCAACCACCCCGTCAATAAGAGACAAAGGAACAAATTGTAATTTTAATTAATTTAAAAAACTAATCCAAATTTCCTTTTCTAATCTCAAGTAGGGTTAGCGTGTATGTCTGAGTCTAACTCTGTCCAAAGTCAACAAGCCCAACTCAATTTGACCAAGCCTTTATAGTCAACTTGGATTGTGGTTTCACAAACATTCAAATGCTGGAAATATGAAATGAATGTTACCAAATTTGTAGAGTATTTTAAGCTTGCTCTTTTTAAGTTTTAAATGTTGATAGAATTTCTTAACACATCAATTTTTCCAATGATATCTTTTGAGAGAACTATTTTATCTTAGTAGCCTTTAATATTATTATTGTATGTTAACTTAAAATTATTTCATGAAATCAAAGGATAATTATAAAAGGACCAGCTTTGTTACACCAAAAAGGGGTTAAGGCAGTCTTTGCATGTTGCACATATGATATCATTAGATATTCATTTCATTTGTGTATATATAAACTCATCTAAATCCATGTTCAATATTTATTGATACATTCAAATCCTACTTTTCCTACATTTTGATGTTTTAATGTCTTCATTTTCTAAAATAATCGTCAATCTACCGTTATGACATATTAATCATTATATCAGTAGAATAAATGTTTTGCTCTTATTCAAAACTTTTGGTAGTAAAATTAGATGTCCAGTAGGCTTGTTTTTCATTACTTTATCTAGTTTTATTTTAATATTCTTTATTACTTTCATACTTGTCAAAAACTTTACAAGTTTTGCACTTTAAAGTTTCAATATTTTAGAAAGTATAAGTTCCCACAATGTAGTATATGGTAAAATCTTGATATTTTTTTTGGCATGTAAGCATGGTTGGTTATGTGTTCTAATTGTTTAACCACAAGAGCACGATATAGTTTTAGTTAGTATTGATGAGAATGGATTGATCCCATGAAAATTATTGATGAGCTACTTACTACTCACAAACATAACAAGTTAGATCATCCATTATATATGAGGAAATAAATAATTAACAAATTTAAACACTAAAGCAAAGCAATGTTAAAAAATATGTTAAACTATGAATTAACTAGATTCAGACCAGGTTTTATAAGACTTTTACTCTATTCAATTTTATCTTTGATTAAATGAAATATTCTAGTTTTTAGACTAGTAAGAGTTCCTAACTTAGATTATATTATCTCTCTAAACCTATAATCCCTATCCAAAGGTTAATCAACTAAAATTCCTTTAGAATTTAAACAATCTACGAGTGCTTTAGTTTATTCTATGAACTCTTTTGATAGGCTTTACCCATAGGAAGATCTTGTGGCTTTCCCTCAAATAACTCACACATAACCCTCTTTATATATGTTGTGAACTCAGCATACATCTCATCTCTCAAATCTCAATGCATGAATCAAATAATGAATCTTCCACTTTCACTCCATCGATTTAATCAATATAAAAGCATGAATAAATCATAAAAAAATCTAGAATGAATTAGAGTATACCACATCTTAGGTTCTTTCTACCTAAATCTATATCCCTATTATTTATTAATTACACAAAGAATATCAACATAAAAATAAAAAAGAAACCAAGATAAAAAATTAATGCTCTTGAATCTTGAAATCTCCAAAGAGTTATTGAATCCTTCCTCTATCTCTAAATAATGGTGAACTCGTAATCAAGGCTAATGTAAAATATTCCAAAGTGACTTTAGGTTGTTTTTTGGTCAAAGAGCTCTTCTTTTCTACGTTTCCTTTTTGATAAAACCAAAAAGTATAACTTTTAATGAGCTATATGCCCTTTAACACGCCTTTTTGATAAAACTAGAAAGTATAACTTTTATTGAGCTATATGGTCTTTAACATGAGTGTATATAGCTGGTTGTCCCCTTTATAAATTTCTCCAAAAATACATCATCAATATGGGTACATATATAGGATTGTATAGTGTACCATGTTCTTCATCCAAAGGGGTAAAATAAGACGTGTAAAATGCATTAGAGAAATAAAAACATCCACAATATAATAGGGCCCTCTATACAAATTTGCATATTATGTCGTATTCCATGTTACTTCTTGAAATCTTCCAAAATTACTCCAATTTGGTTTATTTCTTCTCCAATTTTGCTTCTTTTCCTTATATGGGCAAAAAGAAGACCTAAAATGACATAACTTCTTAACTTAAGTATCAAATCCTTCAAAATCATTGAAGATATAAGTAATATTCAATAAAATTAAAGCTAAAAATAATGTATGACTAGCATACATTAAACTCCCTTACACTGAAGCAATTGCTTGTCCTTAAGCAAACCAATCCATCGTTCGATCTCAAATAGAAAATAATTTTGGGAAAACATTAAACCAATCTAACATGTTAATGAAATTTCTACGTTACTTATTCAATCATAGAGGATCATGAAAATGTTATACAATCAACTACTCTGCATCAATTAACAAGCTAATTTGATTCGCTTTATGATTTCAAACTTCAATATAAATCACCAAACTTGATTCCATGCATAAAATAAACGTGCATAAGAAACTTAAATTTTCAAACACATTCATATCATTTTTATTAATAAAGCATAAACTTAAATAATAGCATTATAAGCTTGTTTGAAAAGTTACCTAGCATTTTTTATGCGAGAGCAAACACTTTTTTATAAATACCCCCTGATTAATTAACTAGATCATTATCTAAAATGGCTATTAACATTACTCTTTACTTTCGAGTTTTTTATTGGTATCAAGATAGTGGAGAGAATTATTATGCTCATTTATTTATATATATATTTTATTTTCTATTTTTTGGATAATAAAGATACTCAAAAGAAGTCTCAATTACTTATATATGTGCATCTTACATAGGAAATATCATAATAATCATCAAGTATTCATTTTATGAATTATGAATTCATAAGGAAAATCAAATTCACTTACTTATCAACGCTCATAATTAATTATATAAGCAATCCGGTTCACCAAAATAATCAAATTTATAATGATTTATATCTAATAACGTGCTTTAGAAAAAACAAATCTTCAAAAATTACTTCCTATTAAGAAATCCATGACACAGTTAAAATAAATCCCCCTCCCACACTTAAAATAAATATTACCCCTAATAATCCAAACAAGCAAAACAACAAGAAAAATGAGCAGGAAAAAGATAAAAGCAAGAAAGGCTTGAACTTTCCTGATTTATGAGTCTTATGGTCAAGTGGAGATGTAAATCCATTCCACAATTGTTTCATTGAAGTACTAAAGAGAATACAAAGAGAGCTTTGAAAAAAAGGTAAATCAAAATAAAGACGTAATAATATCAAAAGTGTGTTTACATAGTTAAAAATATTCATATAAGCCAAAAAAAAAAAAAAAGGAAAACTATATACAAAATGCAAGTTAAAACTCCTGGGGAGGTGGTGGTGGCATCTCTGATGGCATGTATGGTACTATCGCCTACTAGTCCTTTAAGTCTTCAAATGATATCATCTCCATCAAGCTCCGAGGACTTGGTCGCCATTATGCTTGTGTCATTGTCGAAAGAGTGGTATCCTCTCTAGCTTGTTTAACAGTCTCCTCTAACTCTTTTAAGATCAACATCCCCACCATCATCCTCTTCAGTCGGTCCCTTAGGATCATCAGTCATCTTAGGCTCACCGGGCTCAACTCTGAAATCCTTTACGGTTATGGCTTGTGCTTCATCTCCTAACCACAACTGACTCCTTTGGGCGTATCAGTGGAAGTCGAATATACTGCGTGATTTGCACTATGGCATCACCCAACCAATTCGCCTCAATGTAAATCAATTTGGAGGACTAGATTACTAGAGCAGATGGTGGTGGCGGTGAAGTAGGAACTCTCTCAGGTCTCAGTTCCTCATCTATTCGAGTTGGTGCACCAATGTACACAAAGTGTTGACCTTGGTTGTTATCCTAAGCTCGACCATCTGTATCACCCTAAGGACCTCCATGGTCATCGTCATAGGAATAACTAATATTGTGAGGTCTACGTTATATATAGGCACACCTAGGCCACGCCCCAGTCGTGTAATCATAGAGCCTGTATCAGTGATATTAAACTTGGCCCCGTTCAAGTACTCTTAAACCAACTATATAAAGATGATGATGAATTGTATCCTTTATATATAGTATATACAGTGCATCCTCTGTATGGTCACCATCGACTGCCAGTGGCTCCTCACATTTGTATCTAGGAAGGCCCAATCAATATTAATCCTATTCAATGTCAATGTGTTTGCACGTTTTTTGATGTTGAATCTAATGTGAATCACAAATTGTTTATAGATCCATGCCTTCTAGGCTAAACTTACACGATATCATGTGTATACATAGTCACTTACACGATATCATGTAGTTAACATGTATAAAAGTTACATATCATATTTTCCTAGGGAGGTTAATATGGGGCTAAACACGGTGATGTGTTGGAGCCCATATTGGCCCAAAAACTTATAGAATAAAAAAATAACTAACTTCAAACAATTAGTAAGGGACTCTAACAAGAACTCCATAATAAGATCAAGAAACTGACATGAAACTAAGAAATTAAACAACTAATAACCTAGACAACTAAAAAAATTGAAGTCTAAGGTCAATAAAGATAAAGTGTTGTCTTACCTCTCAATAAATTATTATTTTAGGTTGTAAGTTCAATGCCTTTCCATAAGTGTGAACCTGGCGGACCCTTATTATTGGTGTATATATTACCTTGAAATCCACCTCCAACTTTATTCTTCTTCTTTTTCTTAATTAAAGGATCAATTTTGGGGCATATTCCATGGTTTTTCCATATTTTTTTTCCTATTTCACTTACTTTCTTCAACTTTGAATTCAACCCGTTTTTATTTTATACTTTCTACTCTTACAAAACACTAGATATATCCTCATTAATTATACTAAAATAGAGGCATTTATTTAAATTGCATTTAATAGGACTATGGGGTTCGGATTTCTTAAATTCCAATTTTTAATCTCTAACCCTTAAGGTTGCCATTCCTTCATAAACATCAATAAGGCCTTGGAAGAGGCTAAGAAATAATGACTTAAAATCAAAGTCATATGCCTATCCTTAGCCATATCATAACATCTATAGGAATAAAAAACTCACCAATTTTTAGGAGAACATGTTTTAGTATACATATCAGACATTTATAAGAGTGATATGCCAATATAGAGAGACCTATTATATAATATTGTCCAACTCAAACTTCTTACAAATAGATAAGGGCATGAGGTTAACATTTACTTTTAGATCACAGTATGTCAGCAAAGGTCACGTCTTTAATAATACAGTGAATGGAGAAGTTATCAGGGTCCTTAAGATTTGGAGTTGGTTTGTTATAAGTTACTACTTTTTACTTCTTAGTTAAGGTTGATTGTCCAACTCGAACTTCTTACAAATAGATAAGGGAATGAGGCTAACACTTACCTTTAGATCGTAATATGTTGACAAAGTTCGAGTCTTCAATAATGCAGCAAATGGAGATTGTCCAACTCGAACTTCTTACAAATAGATAAGGGCATGAGGCTAACACTTACCTTTAGATCACACTTTATTAGCAAAGTTCACGTCTTCAATAATGTCGTGAATGGAGGAGTTACTAGGGCCCTTAAGCTTTAGAGTTGGTTTGTTATAAGTTGTTGCTTTTTACTCCTTAGTTAAGGTTGCAACTTCATACTTCTTGAGCCTTCTTTTATTAAATAAAATCTCCTTTAAGAATTTGACATAAGAAGATTAAGGTAACAATAAAAGGAATATTAATATAAAAATTTTAAGAATATACCTTATTTAACTTTGCATTCATCAATCTTTGGAGAATGGTATAAGTGGCTTATAGGGTGCATAAGGAAGTTATTTGGGCTCTTTGCTTTCTTTTTTCTCTTCATTGAACTTCATCTCCTCTTTTTCATATGTACTCCTTCTTTAGTTTCACTCATTTTCAATTTCTCCAACCTAAGGCTCTCAATCAACTAATCACCCTTCAACATTCCAACATTACTTACTCCTTAGGATGCTCAGGCCTACCAATCAATTGACCAAGTGGTCTAACAACTGCACTAACATGTTAAACTATTTGAGTCATGAGCATCTTGTTATGGTTAACACCTGAATCCATCTTAAAGTTGAGCTTCTTAATCACCTCCTTGAATTTTTTTTATTTGGCCCTGGTGATAAGGAAGTTCTATAAAAGGGTATCTAATTTTGACTTTGGGAATGGGGATTGAATGTTTTAGGCTAGAAACTAGGTGGTTGTTTATTTTGAGCTGTAGTGTTAAACTTGTTTCTAAAGGAGAAAGTCTGACGATTCTTTCAACTAGGATTATGGGTGCTTGAAAATAGGTTGTTCTTATAGTTAGGGTTGTTAATGAACTTAGCATATTCCAAAAAATGATCAATATAAACTGGTTCCCCAATTGAAAATCTACAATTAAATATGTTGAGGATCCAAAAATGTTACAAACTATTTTAATAGCATCGATAACTTTAACATTCATATGATCAAATTGCTGAGTCAATACCTTTGTAGCTAAAAGATTCAATACACCTAGATCATATTTAGCTAGAATCTTTTTAGAATCCTCAATTAAAATAGTATGCTTCATTTACTGTCTTATTCATTAAGGCTTTACCGGTAGTAATGTCTATAGAAATTTTGGTGTTGTAGGTCATTTTTTTTTGTAGAAACTCTAAACTATCAACCACTTTACTAATCTATAATGCAGATAGGATCTTGATAACTCCATTTATCTCTTTCAGACCTTGTATGAAGACTCGCCTTCCCTCTAGGGAAAGTGGTGATTTGTTTTCTTATCCTTGTAGTCTTACTTAGAGGAAAATTCTTCACTAAAAATGCAAAGGAGAGTTGACCCCAAGTAGTGATTAAACCTTTTAGTATAGTTTACAACCATACTCTAGCTTTATCACTTAAAGAGAAAGGGAAAAATTAGAGCTTGATGGTATTAGGAGCACTTCACTTAGCCTCAACATGTCACAACTTTTCCAAAAATAGTAATATAGATTTAGGTTAGGGACTTTAAATTGTGAACCTCTAAAATGACTATGGTACACTATATACAATAAAGAGGCTTTTAACTCAAAGTTGATGGCTCCAAAGTTAAGCCTCATAACTCCTAAACTTGATACAATGGGCATTTTGTATGGTAAAGTCATTCAATGACCTCATGATTTCTGTAGTCATCTTTGCTTCCTCAGCTTCCATTCTCCTCTTAAGTCTTCCTTCTTATGTATTAGGCTATCTTCATCTCAGGGTTTTGCTTAACAAGATTTCCAAGATCGTCAAAATTATGCATACAAGAAGTGATTTGTCAAAAAGAAAAAATAGTGAAAAATAAGTAGATAAATGATGGAACTAAATCAAAATAAATGAAATAAAAATATCTGGTTTCGTTAGTTTTTGAATATGCAAATATTAATACCTAATCCCTAATGAAGATGTAAAAAACTTATTTTAGTTATTTTATTACAAGTGTATAGTATAGTTGTAGCTATCATTAGTGAGTATAAGCTGATCGCATGACGATTATCAATTAACTACCCACTACCCACAAACTTAACATGTTATATCAACCTTTATAGATGATAAAATAAGGAAAATAAAATAAATAAAAATTCAAAACACTAAAGTAAAGTAATGATTAAGAATATACCAACCATTGAATTAATTAGATTTAAGATAAGTTCTCCTAGGTCTTTACTATATTTAATTTCACTTTTGATTAATGAATTATTCCAATTCTTGAAATAGTATAAGTTCCTAACTCAGACCGCGTTCTCTCTTGAGACGTATAACCTTTATTCAGATGTTAATGAATTATCCTAGTTCTTGGATTAGTAAAAGTTCCTAGTTAAGATCATATTCGCTCTTGAGACATATAATCCATATTCAAAGGTTAATCAATCAAAATCTCTTTTGAATCTAGACAAACTAAGAATGCTTTAATTTGTTATATAAACTCTCTTAATAGGTTTAATCCTGACTTAGGAAGATGTTGAAACTTCCTCTCGAGCCGCTTATGCACATTGTGATATAAACATATATCTTATGTCTTAAATATCTTGATATATAAATCAAATAATGAATCTTCCATTTTTCTCCATTGATTTAATCAATATAAAAGCATAAATAAATCACAAAAATAGAATTTCATTAAATCAAAGAATGAATTAGAGTATGTTACATCTTAAGTTCTTCTTACCTGAAGAAAAAGAAGTAACGTTCTTAAATCTTGAAATATCTAAAGAATTGTTGAATCCTTCCTTTATCTCCAAAGAATGGTGAACTCTTGATATGCAAAATAGTTTCAAAGTGACTTTAGAATGTTTCTTGACCAAAGAACTCTTTTGTTCCTCTACTTTTCATTAAAACCAAAACCCCAACTTTTAACGAGCTATATGGCCCCCAATGTAGGTTAATATAGCTAGTTGTATCCTCTATAAATTTATATAGAACTAATAATGTCAATACGAGTATATACACAAAATTATATAATATACCATATCCTTCATCCAAGAGGGCAACCCAAGATATGCAGGGCACATTGGAGAAATATAAGTAACCATATTGTAACATGACCCTTAACATAGTTTTGTGTATTATGTTGTGTTTTATGGTACATCTGCAAATCTTCCAAAATTACTCCAATGATCTAGTTCACTTTAATTTTCTTCTTTTCCTTATGGGCAAAAATAAGACCTAAAATGATAAAAATGCTTAAATTAAGTTTTAAATCCTTCAAAATCATCCGACATAAAAGCAATATGTCATGAAAATATTGCTAAAAACAATATATGTTTAGCATACATCACTATGTTTTTTATTAGCATTGAAACTGGACAAAAACAACTTTTTCAATAATATGAATATGAACTTCTTAGTATGAAATTTTTAATGAGAAAATTCTATATTGTCTTTAGCAAATTGTTTTAAATTATATGATCACTTTTGTTGGAATACTACTTGTAACCAAGAGGATAATAAGTATCTTATTTCAAGAAGTGATCATTAAAAACATAATCCAATTGTAGAGAAGAACTACTTTCCCTATCTTTATTAAGGCAACAGAATTCATGTAGTTACAAAAAGTGGCATGCAATGAGTATAAGATAACATAATTTTTTTTATCACTTTAAGTTTTGACTAAAGCAATACATTAGTTTCTAACTGTAGCATCAAAGTTAAATAAATATTGTAATACTTTTAAGTATTTATAAGGTAATAAAGTGAATTTTTTTAGGCAACAATTTGTAACAATAAAAGCAAAAATTAATTCTTTTGTTACCATTGATATTTAACATAAAAGCAAACTCTTGTCATTACGATCTATATATACATCAAAAGCAATATATAGATATTAATGTACGTCTTAATTGTGTACATATTATCAAGTGTAAACAACAAAAAAATCTACACTTACGTATAGTCTGTAAGGACTTGTAAAATTTAATCTTTTAACATATTTAAAATACAAAAGTAAATTACATGTGCTTTTATTGTTACAAAATACGAAAGCTTTACAACATTGTTGACATTCCAACTGTAGTTCACCTCCCACCGTAATGGAAACTAGTTCTATCTCTTGAAGATTGCTGCCCACCACTACTGTGTCCATGAAGTTATGCATACTATCATTGTCAATCAGTATGTGAATGCTTCGTCTTTGGTCCATGTCCACTAATCTCATTTGTTTAAACTCCATCTCCCTAAATAACCCCAACATAGCTTGCATTGAAACAATTGGACAGCCTTCTTCTTCGAGAATTTCTTCAAATTCTTCCTCCTCATGTTCTGGTGATGTTTTTCCATTATCCTCCTCCCCGGAGATTACGTAAAATTGTAGTTGTCTGATAGGTGTCGAAGCCACCAATTAAAATATCCTACTACCAAGTTACAAAATAATTGTAGAAAATGGCAAGTAAGGT
>JANIJH010000223.1:35750855-35761348 GCA_024520975.1 Erythroxylum areolatum | reverse complement strand
ATGATGCCTTACTTGATTTTTGATACTTAAATGTTGTATATGATTTTTGTGATTGGTGAGGAAACGATTGGCCAATTATGTGCTAGGCACAACTAATTATGATTAAGCGACCACCGTACCCTTGACGCTGGTAAATGAAAGTCAAGTCGCAGTATCGACACTTTTTTACAGAACTCGCGAGTGATTCCACGCCTAGGGTCTGGATACCGACAAGGTCATCACCTAGGGTCATGACGCTCTTGTCGATTGTAGTCCAGACTCACCACGGATGAAAGTCAAGCCAACATTGAGTGTCGGTGGGTATGCACATTAGTTTGGCCAACTAATGGTATCACACATGATCGCTTTGGCTTATCCTAATATTGGTTTTTCTAATGAGATTTTGATTTATACATCTGATGTTTTTATGTATTTGTATACTAGAACTGGAACCTATATCCATCGAATAGGTGATTAATAAACTGGGCCTATGTAGTTTCTAACCGGTATATGATGAGGCATAGGCTAGCCCTATGTGCTTTTATGTTATGTATATTCCCTTCACAGATTATCTGCGTCGTCTTGGTATGATTGAATTCTATTTGTGTTATATGTTTTTTCTGCTCACTTAGTACCTAGTGTACTCACCCTTCTCGCTTTCCAACCATGCAGGTTAATTTAGTGAGTGTGAAGCTCTGAGTGGACCATGGGGTCTTTTGACATTTTCGGGATATTACTACACGTGGGTAGTTTCTTAGTTTTTACTTTTATTTTCTAGTGGCTCAGAACTGTGGTTATGTAAATACGCTTTATGATTATGTGAGTTAACTTTTGATTGCCTTGGTTTTTGCAAAAGATTTTATGTATGAACTATTGACACTGTTGTTGAGATTGCCTGGAGTTGAGACTGCCTTAAGTGGAATAGAGAGTCTCGAAGTTGTCGTTGGATATACATATAGAAGTGTGTTTGAAATCGTTGCAGGTTTTGGGATTTTTAAAAATACAACTGTTGTGTTGCTCAAATTTTTTCAAAAAAAGAAAAAAAGATTTTAGTTAGCCTTGCATATTAGGATTAAGGATACTACGAGTGTCCTTAGCCCGAGTATGCGGCGGTTGTCATGGGCCCGATGTAGTACCGGATCATGACAATTATAGATAAGATAATTTGTGTATGCTTGAAAATCAGATGTTAAACCAACTATTATGAAGAAATTGAAGAAGAACAAGAAAGATGCAATGCAATGGACAATAGTTTGAAATGGAGATGAGGGAAATAAAATGTCTAAGCGTGATGTCAAGTATATTGTAAAGATTGGTAGACACCAATCATATAGTTGTTTAGCATGAGAATTTTATGGATATCCTTACAACAACAAAAATGATTAGTATAAAAATGTAGGAATGGAAACTTTGGCCACAACGACAAAAAATGTAAAAATGAAGAGTCAACTCAACCTACTCAACAATCTTCGTATGTATAAAACATTCTTGATCAAACCTTTTGTTGATTAATTGTTCATATATCAAACTTGTACGATATTTATGTCATATTTATTAGGTCATCAATGATGTCTCTTTATATGTCATCATTAATAGCACAGTTGAACATATTGTCGTGCCAAGTCAACAAAACATTATTGTGAGCACCATATATGAGCATCTATTACATTGTTAATAACTAATTTAAATTAATGTTGTTAATGACATATGTTTTTATTGGTGCTAGCTCTTCGTACAGTAGTAAAAGGAAGTATAAAGAAGTTGATCAAAATTCATTCAAACTATCTTTTGAACTTAGGAGTATAAGGTTTAAAGGACAATCTAACATCACTTCCCAATAGTTAAAAGCGAAAGAAATAAGGAGGAGAGCATCATTGACATAACCAATATATGAATAACCTTCCTAGTCAAGTGCGAATGAGGAAAGTAAAATGGTTGATTTTGTTGTCTATATGTTGTTGGAACTTTAGTTGTTAGTACATTTATTGTTAGTACTTTTGTATATGGATGGAAAATTGGATGTTGCTGGTTTTTTTTTTTTTATAGTTTTAGTACCTTTGTATATAGATGGATAGGTGGGTGAAGGTGATGTTTTTAGTTTTATTACTTTTGTGTATGGATAAATAGTTGAGTGTTGATGGTATTTTTAGTTTTGGTACTTTTATATATGGATATAATCACTTTTGTAGATGGATGGATGTTGTAGTGTAATTATTTCCTTTTGTAATGCTTCAATTATTGATTTTGGTATAAGACCACAAAATATGCTTCTTCGTTATTATTACAAATATTAATTAAGTTTTGTGTTCTTCTTCAAGTGGTTGTAATTCTTATATGGCGATTTTCAAAACATAGCTAACTCATACACGCATTTTGAGTATGGATTAAAAAAACCAAAAAGACACAAGACAATTAACTAAAGTCTTTTTTCATTTATCAAAATTCATGTTTGAAATAAAAAATTACAATTTAGTGTCATTTGCTAGCAAAAAATCGTATTATAACACTCATCATAAGCATAACAAAACCTATTATAATAATCACTATAATAAATTTCAAATTATTTTCTCTTTTGTTAAAAAATAATTTCTTCTTTTATTAGCTTTATTTGCTCCTGAATTTCCAATTTTTTACTTAATTTAACTGTGATTGACTGGGTCTCCTTCAACAGACATACTTCTTTCTTTAATTTATGAATTACTTCATAACCTTTCAATCATACCATTTGAAAAAAAATTACATCTTCCAACCTGAAAGAAATTTAATACTTAAAAAGATAAACATCAAACATATATGCCAGCATCTTTACCTTATTGAATTTTGATTATCCTAAAGAGAGGCGGGCAATATGCTACCAATCTTTTGAGTCAAAATACCCACTTGTTGATAAAAATATGCGTGAAACCTTCAATAGGTGGATCTTACCAATAAGAGTAAGTTTAGTTATCACATGGACCATTAGAATCATAATAATAAAGACACTTATATATAAGAGAATTTGTGTATGCTTGAAAGTCAGATGTTAATCCAACTATTATGAAGAAATTGAAGAAGAACAAGAAAGATGCAATGCAATGGAAAATAGTTTGAAATGGAGATGAGGGATATAAAACATCTAAGGGTGATGTCAAGTATACTATAAAGATTAGTAGACAACAATCATGTAGCTGTTTAGCATGAGAATTTTATGGATATCCTTACAACTATGTTATAAGTTTTTTTCACCATTAGAAGCAAAAGGTGAAGGCATTTGTATATGATTACTATAAGAAGGACAAATTCCTTAGATCTTATGACTATGTGTTAGAACCTATTAAGGGTGCAATTTTTTGACGTATTGTGAGGCAAAAGTAATAAACCCACCACTAAAAAGTGTCATGCCATGAAGACCTTAAAAGCTAGAATGAGAGGATTACATGAGCCTAAGAAGTTGAAAAATCCAACAAAAAATTGACTTGAAAGGTCAAGTATAAAAATGTAGGAATGGAAATTTTGGCCACAACGGCAGAAAATGTAAGAATGAAGAGTCAACTCAACGTACGCAGCAATCTTCGTATGTATAAAACATTCTTGATCAAACCTTGTGTTGATTAATGCTTCATATATCAAACGTGCAAGATATTTATGTCACATATATTAGGTCATCAATGATGTCTCTTTATATGTCATCATTAATAGCATAGTTGAGCATATTGTCTTGCCAAGTCAACAAAACAATGTTGTGAGCACCATATATGAGCATCTATTACATTGTTAATAACTAATGTAAATTAATGTTGTTAATGACATATGTTTATGTAGGTTGCTGGCTCTTCATACAGTAGTAAAAGGAAGTATAAAGAAGTTGATGAAAATTCATTCAAACTATCTTTTGAACCTAAGAGTATAAGGTTTAAAGGATAATCTAACATCACTTCCTAATAGTTAAAAGCAAAATAAATAAGGAGGAGAGCATCATTGACATAACCAATATATGAATAACCTTCCTAGTCAAGTGCGAATGAGGAAAGTAAAATGGTTGATTTTGTTGTCTATATGTTGTTGGAACTTTAGTTGTTAGTACATTTATTGTTAGTACTTTTGTATATGGATGGAAAATTGGATGTTGCTGGTTTTTTTTTATTTAGTTTTAGTACCTTTGTATATAGATGGATAGGTGGATGAAGGTGATGCTTTTATTTTTATTACTTTTGTGTATGGATAAATATTTGAGTGTTGATGGTATTTTTAGTTTTGGTACTTTTATATATGGATATAATCACTGTTGTAGATTGATGGATGTTGTAGTGTAATTATTTACTTTTGTAATGCTTCGATTATTGACTTTGATATAAGACCACGAAATCTGCTTCTTTGTGATTATTACAACTATTAATTAGGTTTTTTGTTCTTCTTCATTCGATTTTCAAAACATAACTATCTCATACATACATTTTAAGTATGGATAACAAAACTAAAAGGACACAGGACAATTAACTAAAGTCTTTTTTTATTTATCAAAATTCATGTTTGAAATAAAAATATTACAATTTAGTGTCATTTGCCTGTAACAAACCATATTATAACATTCATCATAAGCATAACAAAACTTATTATGATAATCACTGTAATAAATTTCAAATTATTTTCTCTTTTGTTAAAAAAAATGTCTTCTTTTATTAGCTTTATTTACTCCTTAATTTCCAATGTTTTACTTAATCTAAATGTGATTATCTGGGTCTCCTTCTTCAACAAACATACTTCTTTCTTTAATTTATGAATTACTTCATAACCTTTCAATTGTACCATTTGAAAAAAAATCACATTTTCCAACCTAAAAGAAATTTAGTAATTAAAAAGATAAACATCAAACATATATGCCAACATCTTTACCTTATTGAAGAATATACTTATAGGATATTTAGGACATCCATAAAATCTCTTTCCTATGTTATTTTCACTTCACAAAGTTCTAAACGGGACTTTTAAACCACAATAACAAACCACATAACCATCATTTAAATTTAATGTAGTATTAGTTAAAGACATCATGTTTATAAATTAAGGTGCTTGTTGTAATTACCTCAATGTAATTATCATGCTCCAATTTATGCATGAACTAACAAACATAGTTATGAAACTAGTATCATACTTAAATTAAGCAAAACTAAAATAAGAAATAGTTTAACATTCTCATAGTAAGAAAACATTACCAAAGGAAGTAACAAGTTCATAGAGTTTAACATTATCCTAGTAAGAAAACATTATCATAGGAAGTACCAAACTCATATTCTCTATTAAATTGTTAATGATTGCCACTACTCAAATCTTATATATTAAGCTAAGTGCAGAAGTATTTACATGATTTCCACCCCACATATGGTATACAAGCTGCACAAATAACAACTTAATCTAATAAACCTCTAAGATGTATTCCAAATGTGCACATAATACACTTACACAATCTAGAATGAAAGACGCTCAAGAAGCTTCTTCAAATAAATAGAGACTCCCTACACTAAGTTTGAGAGTAATGTATTAAATGGATAAGATTACAACTTCTATAAAGTGATGTGATGAAGACATGACAACTTAGAGTTGTGACGTTATAAAATCTCTAACTAAATATAATATAGAAATCAAAACAATTCCTATTCCCAATTCATCGACCAAATAATTATAATTAAAGGTGAGATAGCTAATTGATACAGGAAACTAAGGGGAAGTCCTATATAAAGATGAGAAGATACAAGCCACTCACTATAGGGTGAGACATATATACACACTCAATTGTACATATATACATAGGTGAACTAAATGTTAACAAGCCACTTCGTGCAAAAGAGCATCTTGTTGCTTACACAAACTTATGGATTAGGGTTTAACGCTACTGCTACTATTACAAGGAAGGTGGTTAGTGTTGCTGTTGAGATAAATATATAGGTTAGGGTTTAATGATGTTGCTACTATTGTGAGGAAGGTGGTCAATCCTAATGCTATTGCGATTGAAGAAAATGGGAGAGAGTAACTAAGAGAATTAGTGATTTGGTGTAAACTTTAAAGAATTAAGGATTTCTAATAGAGATAATTATGGATATTGTAGTAGAACTAAATGGTGAGTTTTAAGAACTACTTCTATTTTTAGGTTATAAAAGCCACTTAAGTTAACTTGTGGGTCCCACAATTATGAAAATAATTAAAAAAGTTGCATCAGCTACGACATGACATTTAACTGACAAATGGTAAATTTTGTTAGATTTTCTATTATCATAAAGTATGTTTCAAGTGCTTTATAAATGTAAAAGTTCAAATTGAACATTCCAAAATGTCATAGTTCAACTTTTATTTCACTATAAGCATTAGGGTTCAAATTGCACTTTTGACCATGAGTTCAATAGTAAAGTATCTAACTAGGGTTTAAGGTTAGGGGTTTTCTCTTTGTGCAGGTGCAAAAGCCGCTATTTGAAAGATGTATCATCTCATAATAACCAATATGGTTTGTTTGTTTCCTTATGCATTTTTATGGTGTTCTTTGTTTTATGTCATATTGTGTGCACATTTTTAAAATGAATGTTTCAATAAGATGTGATTTTATGTGTGAACAAATACCAGCTAGATGTTATAAAATCTTGAATTGTGAGTGTATTTATCTATTTTTTTGTTTTTTAGGTTGATTGTTTAGGAATCCTATTCGCTTGGATTTTTATAATCTGATTTGTTCATTTATAAGAGATTGATTGTGAGTTTTGGTGATGTTTCAAGGACTTTTTAGAATCTTAGAGGTCTCTTATCTTGAATCCTATTTAAATAGTGTCTCTCCTCTCATCTCCTCGCTTATGGTGTACAATACAAAGAACACTTCTAGAGAGCTATTGTATACCCATTACTGGGTACTTAAGGTTCTCAAATTCTTAACCAAATTGAGTTTCATAATTTATTGATCTGTCTCTATTTTCCCTTTTTTTTATTATTTAGGTTTGATCTTGTATAGGTTAATTTCCATTTAGGATTTGTTTAATCCTGTTTTTTTATTTTACATTTTGCCTTTAGCCTATATGTTTTTTTTAGCTGCTTATATTGCTTCCCAAATATTTTATTTTAAGCATTGTTTTGGCATATTTGTTCTTGGCTTACTATTTCTTTTTACATATTGTTTCCCACTTTCTATATATTCTAGTTTTCTTTTTGGTTTATTGGAATTGACTCTTTTGAAGCTAATTTTATATCTATTAAAAACCTTTTTAGATATTTATACTAGTACGAATAAGTTTGAGGTCTTGTAAATATTTTGGAGTAATGAGATTGAGGAGTGTGATTGAGGAAAAAAAAAGCATTTTAGAAAGGAAGAGAGTGGTTGGCACATATCCACAAACAGCTAGCAAGTATTGTCTCTTGTAAGGACATTTTGTGAGTCTCCATGGGATAACAACCTACAGGCCTTAAAGATTAAACTTCTCCAAAACTTCAAATTTTAGCATACTCATCAATTTTTTGTTATTTTCTTTTAACATTAATCAAAAGCTTTCAACACCCTTTGGGATGTGTTAAGTGTTATCTTACATTTTCTTTCATAGTGCTAAGAATCAATGATTGCTTCTTAAACTTGTTGCTGCTAGAGTTATTGAGTTTATAGAGTATTATTGGTGTTTTTGGTCACTTGCACTTTCTTTCTTAATAATTTTGTCCCATTTGTTATAGGTTTACTAATGCCTATTTGTTCAAATTTTATGTTTACAATTTTCGTTATTTTTTGTTCTTTTTTTAATTGTTCAATATTGGAGTTTAACATTTTGCAAATACCTAATTATTAGTAGTGGTAAAGATTTTGGATTGTCAAAGTTTTGATTTGCTTGTGGTTGTGTGTACTTTTAATTTTTGGACCCATTTGTTGTAGTGCCTATTTTAGGATTTGTTAATAATCCTTATTTCCTTTCTCGAGTTATAATGGAGTGGTTTAGGGTCTTGTATAATTTGTCTCATGTAGCTTGTATTGAGCATTGGGATAGGAGTGATGGCTTCCAATGATAGAGTAAGGGCTAGTCCTTTAATGAGTTTTGGGTCTAAGAGAAAAGAAGATGTTGATAGTTTATGAATAGGTTCCTAGAACCTTAGGACCCTTTGAATAAATTCTTTAGAATTAGTGGAGATTTTATAAAAATATAAGATTAATATAACATTCACTTAGGAGACAAAATGGACATGGGCTAAAGTAAAAGAGATTAATAAGTTCAAATTTTGGTATTCAGGGTGTTTGAGACAACATAAGGGGTAGGTATTTCGGTTGTCAAAAAGCTTACAAATCATGTTGTAGGGTGAAAGAGACTAATAATAAGATTATGTCTTTAAAAATTATGGGAAAAGGGTTATTTTCAATGTGACGTGTGCTTATGCACCTAAAGTAAGTTTGGATGAACAACTTAAATGTCAAATCTAGGAAGAGCTAAATGAGGTGATTCAGAAAATTCTCCCTTACAAGAGAGCTATTTTAGGAGGAGACTTTAATGGTCATATAGAGGCAATCTTGTATGAGTATCTATAGATTCATTAGGATTTCAAGTACAATGATAGAAATGATAGTAGGAATGCTTTCTAAAATCTCACAGTAGCATTTAAGTTAATAATAGCCATTCTTTTTTTTTCAATAAAAATAAGGAGCACTCACTTGGTGATTTTAAGAGGAAAATTAAGAAAACTTAATTGGACTACTTCCTCGCAAAGAGAAGCGATCAACCTAGGTACAAGGATTGTAAGGTGATATTGAAGATTGTTAGTTTTGGATCTTATAATTAAGGGTTGGAGGAAGAAGATAAGTCCTAAGAGGTGCACTAGAGTAGATAGTGGAATCTAAAAGGGGACACAGTGGAACTTAGGGATAGAGCATTATATATAGAGAAGAATGGAAATTAGAGGGAGATGTTAGCTAAATTTGGGAGAGAGTAGTAACTCTTTTAAGGAATATAACTAAAAAGATCTTAAGGGTTTTTAAAGGGCTTAGGGGTGGTAAGATGGAGTCTTGGTGGTGGACTAAAGATATACAAGAAAAGGTGAAGATTAAGAAGGGTGCTTGTAAATCTACATTGGATAGCACCACAAAGGTAAAGAGGTTAGTTAGTAAAGAAAGGTACAATTTGGAAAAGAAAGAGGCGAAGAAAACAATCTCAATAGATAAAAAGCAAAGCTTACAAGAAATTGTACTAATGATTAGAAACTAAAGGTGGAGAAAAAAGGCATTTTTAAGTTGGCAAGAGAAAGGAAGGAGAAAGCAAGAGACTTAGATCAATTTTTTTGTATAAAAGATGAGGCAGGATGAGTGCTCATGACTAAAAATGGCATCAAAAGAAATTGACACAGGTACTTACATAGCCTTTTTAATGAAGGCATAAAATACAACATCTCGTTAGGTGATCTTAACACTTTCAAGAGGTTTCGTTAACTTTATTCATTATTGGTAAATTACAAGGGAAGAAATTAAAAGAGCTTTGAGGGAGTTAAGTGTCGAAGGGTTGTAGGGCCTAATGAAATACTCATAGAAGTGTGAAAGAGCATAGGCATAGAGGGTCTTACTTGGCTAACCAAACTTTTTAATGTGATCCTTAAGTCCACCAAAATGTTAGATGAGTGGAGACTTAATATGCTAATTACTATATATAAGAACAAAGGGGAAATCTAAAACTGTAATAATTATAGAGGCATAAAACTACTTAGTCACACCATGAAATTATGGGAGAAGATGATTGAGAAGAAAGTGAGAAAGGATGTTCCTATCTTGGAGAACCAGTTTGGCTTCATGCCAGGAAGGTCTATAATAGAAGCTTTACATCTCCTTAGAAGATTAACGAAATATTCCAAGAAAAGACAACGTAATTTATGTTGGATCGCCTATGGCCCGGGTATTCACAATACGCAGCGGGATGGACCATACTACACAACAACAATTATAACCGAAAATTATAACACGTACGAAATTATCTCTTAATGTGGATTGATATTTGTTTCTTTTTTAGATTTGTAGACACTGCAATGCGCGAATGTCCTCTACCGGTATCGACATGAGGATGAACGATCCGGGCAGCAGCTAATGTGTGCTAGCATGTTCTAAAACCCTTTTTGAATGCTACACAATTTTTCTCTCGGAAGAAGAATAAACAACTAGGTCTAGGTAGCTAGGGTTTTCGTCTCACATCTAATGAGACATAAATTTCTCTATTTATAGAGAAAACTTAATCCCTATTCCTATTAGGAATAAGAACATCATAGTCCTAAACCCTTTAGAATTATTGAAGCCTAATAAGTTTCGGCCCATATTATATCTCATATAATAAATGCCCGACAACTTAATTTAATCTAGCCCAATAAATATATCCACATATATTTATTCAATGCCTAATAAATTAGGCCCAAGAGAATAAGCCCATATCATATCACTCTTTGTGTGTGACCCTGTAGGCTCATTTGATATTGGCAATGGGCTTGATCACACTTCAAGGCCCTTAAGTCATAAGCGGCCTCTAGCAAGACATTATGACTACCCAAAT
>JANIJH010000223.1:35727356-35748660 GCA_024520975.1 Erythroxylum areolatum | reverse complement strand
CTTGATTAGATGAATGAAACATGTTTTGATGTTAGTTAAGAGATGAATATGTGTGGGAAGTTGTTGAGAATGGGTAATGTATATGTTTAGTTTTTGGGTTAATGATCATAAATAGATTTAGATGTATTTGTCAATGATATTGGTTTGAAATGAAGTTAAAAATGAAGTAGAAGTGATGGTTTAGTATTTAGATGGTTTATATGTAAACTGTAGGAAGTAAAAAGTTGGAAAATGTAGCAAAAATTATTCCCATAGTACGTTTTTGTAAAAGTTTGTCGTGGTGAATTTTTCAGCACAAAATGTGCTTTAGTATTTTGGGCATAACTTTTTGTGTAGTTATCCAAATAGAGTGATTTTTGATTTGGTGTAAACTAGAGACATAGGGCTACAAATTGTATGAAGTAATTGAGAATTTTTTCTATAAAGATTTCAATTTTTGGACGGAAATTGAGCAAAGAATATTGTTTTAGTATTTGAACAGTCTAAAAATGTTTGGAGTATAACTTTTAGGTTTCTAAACCAAATTGAAGGATTTTAGAGTCATTAGAAACTTAAGACAATGGGGAACATTGTTCTAGAAGAAAGTATCATCAAATTTCTTCATTTACCTAATCATAAATTGGAATTCTTATTGAATAGAGTTTTTGGCTATTGTTAAAGGAAATCAAGGAAGGCAAGAGGAGCAAAGTATGAGGCACCTTTGAGCAAGTTTACAAGCAAGGAAATCAAGGTGGGTACATGTTTATAATAGAGTAAATAAGCCACTAAATATTTTCCTTGAATCAAGGAAGTGTAATGATTTCAATTGCATCCTATATGTTGCATTTATTGCTTCTTGAATGAATTGAGAAATTGTTATATGTTTGATATATGCATTGTGTTGATGATTTATGAAAAGAATATGAAAATGGATTTTGGAAAAGATACTATGTTTGAAAAAGATCAAGGTTTGAAAATTTGCCATTTTAGGCAACAAGTTTACAAGATTATGAAATATATGTTATGTGGGTTTGGTTTGGTCCATTCTGTTGTCAAGTACACTTCAGTAAAGGCTTCTCCCGCGTGCCCACTAGTGGCATGGAACTCCTTCATGGACTCTCTCATATTTACGACTACACAAAACCACTATGTAGAATTTTGTTAGTTCATTCTATTCATGACTACACAGGACCATTTTACGGGAATGTGTTAGTTCGTTCTATTTATGGACCTTCCAAACTATTCTGATGTACTTACCTGCTTATGATCTGTTGAAAAGTTTGATTCATTCATGATTTAAAACTGCTCATGAATTGTTTAATAAATTGAGAATTTTTATGAAACAAGTGTTTGATGATTTTTATTGCTAAATTACTATGGTTTCAAAAATATACAATGGCAATGAGTTTTGAAAATGATTTTTTGCTTATTTTTCCGTTATAAACTATTACCCACGAACTTTAAGCTCACCCCCTTTCGTCCCATCTTCAGGTGAAGAAAATGAGGTCGAATGATTAAGAGTCAAGGCATCGCTCTGAATTTTTCATGTTTTGTAGTTTAAGCTAGACTTTGTAAATGCAAGGCTTTAGCCGCATCTTTTTTGCATTATTGGTTTCTGTGAAGTTGTATTCATCGGATTACGTTGCAATGTAGCTTGAAATGACATTAAAGCTTTCTAAAACTTTTTGTTTTGAGGTTACTGAAATGTGAATTTTGTATGGATGATGTTGAGTTAAAATTAAGTATACTTGAAAAGGTCATCGATTTGAGATGATGAATTTTGAATACGAGTTATTGTTATATATGTAAGTGAGATGTGTTTTTGAAAAAGGAAAGATAGGAAATTATGAATAATGAGAATTAGTTGTAAGAAATGAATTAAATGAAAAGAGATTGGAGAGTATGATGAGATAATATTGAATTGTTATGAAATGATGATGCATCAGAGGGAGTGATTTTGGGACAATGTAAATTGAAAGAAAGGTTAGACAATTTGAAATTTTAGGTTAAGGGGTTATGATTCCAGGGGGTTTCGCCACGACGAAACCACAAGAGTCGCCACGGCGAAAATAACATTGTAGGTTCTTCACGGCGAAAGTTAACTTTCTCACCACGAAGTACTTATCCCAAGAGGAGTGGGAGGGAAAACTTTTGGACATTCGTCGCGTTGAAGTCAAGAGTTCACCGCGGCGAACTTTTCCCGAAAGGTTTCCTCAGAAGTGCTCGTTCGTTCGCCATAGCGAAACATGAAGTTTGCCGCAGCAAACTTCTGGACCCAGGACCTAATATTTATGGTTTCATAACTTAAGAGTAGGACTCCAGAAATAAGGCCCACATGTTATGGTATCGAAGCATGACGATGAATCGATAATGGCTAAGGTATTTTTAATTGGAATAAGCTCACGTTTTAGGACATTAGAGTTGGGCTCCAGAAATTGGGGTCCAACATGTACCAATCCTTCATGACAATTACGGATCATTGAATTCATGAACAATGATAGAATAATTAACATTAAATTAAATTGTCATATTATTCAATATTAATCATTTATAAAATATAAGAACTCAAAACAAGAAATACTTGAATTAAAACATGAGTAAAAGTTAAGAACAAAAACTCACAAGGTTACAACTAGAGTCTCAAATATCCTTGAATCAAAATAACTGAGTTTAGCCACACATGACTTTTGTTTCAATAACAAAAATAGAAGAAAGAAAAAGAATTAAGAGAAAAGTAAGAAGAGAATGATTCATTCTATTATGAGGAACATCCCTTTTATAGGATTTTCCTGATCTAATCTTAATCTAATTCTACCTTACATAGATGTTTGTCTAAAACAAATTCAAATTCAAATTTCTATGTGATAGAGATGAAAAGAAGTTTCCCAATTAAACTTCAACTCTTCAAATAATTAGTCTTATCCATTGCAGCAATCTCTTCACTTAATCCAAAATTCGTGATTATCATCAACAATGTCTCAATTTGATGCAATCTCTATTTTTCATCTCCTAAAACAAAAAAACATTAATTTTAATGTTTAATCACTAAGATAAATCCAAAACAAAGGAGATAATATCAATTAGTATGTCATAATAATATTTGATCAAATTCCCCCACACCAGACTTTTGCTTTTCCTTAAGAATATGTCAATTTAATACACTAATTACCTTCATAACTACCTCTCATCTCCTTTCATGCTATCTAAAAAAATCCAAAAGTTAATTCATATTGAAGGTTTAAGGTAAAATAATAATCAAGAGAATAAGTACTCATAGGAGACATTGTTAAAACATAGCATCTCATTAATTCCATCAAAATCAAATGAAACAAGACTTGACACTCTTTCAAGGATTTCATTCTATACACTTGAAATGTTTAGGGTTCATTAAGCTCTCAAATTAAAACATAGCGAGTTATTTACATAAGCTTGCTTAAGAATCATATCTCCAAAACTTAATAAAAATGAACTTAATGCATAAATCAAAGGGACTTTATAAAGGTGAGTTGTAACTTGACTTAGTTAAGGTATGACAAAAAGAAACTTTTTAGGTTAAAAAATTAAAGGAAATCATATAAACTTATCCACACAAATTTCAACTTAAATCAATCCAAAATTCTTTTGATTCAAATAACTTCCCTTTCAATAATTTTTTTCCTTTTTTTGTCTTCTTTTTTTCAAACAAAACATCAAGAGGTGGAAATAATCAAAATCCTATGCAAATAAGTCGATACAATTCCTTCAATTTAGGGTTCAAAATTATTAAGGATATGAATAAAAAAAGGAAAAATTGGTTTGTATAAGGTTATTATGCAAGAAAAGAAAGGGTCAGGCTTAAATTGTTTTTTAGGGATACAAAGTAAGACAGGCATACGTAGGTCAAAAATGGTTATCCTAAACGCCTTCATCATCTTTATACACAAATTTATAAAAAATGTTGCCTCAACATGTATTCAAAAGCAATTTCTAGCATAAACAAGCTAATGTTTGATAACACACAACAAAAAGACATGTATGAACACAAATGTGATGAATGCTCTTAGGCTTAAGCTCAGGCTAAAAGTCCAAATTGGGGCTTAACCTTGTTGAGTTTGATAATTTTGGGACTAAAACTTGTAACCTGCTCATAGAAGGTCTAAGATTTAATGAGTATGCTCAATGTAAGACTTTTTTGTACGAAAATTATGACGTGTTTACATGCGTCGTTACATGCAACAATGACACTGTTATCTTTTTTTTTTAAATGCCACATATAAAAGAGTAAAAGGTTTTAAGTTTTAACCCTAAAATTTTGTAAATTTCCTAAATTCTGTAAATTTTGTAAAGTAAAAAAAAGAAACCTAAAATTTACAGAAAATCCTAAAATCCCATCGACACTCCCCTTTTTGATGCATCTTCACCGTCGACCATGTCGCTCTAGTCTTCGTGCAAAGTCTTGCCTGGTTCACGCATCAAAACCATCACCAAATCTATTCTTTTTTCTTCATTGAAAGGGTTGTGTTGCTTGGTTGACACATCTTCACCGTCCCTCGATCTGTGCTCTAATCTTGATTAAAGGGTTGGCTTTCCTAGTTCGCACATTATCTCTTGAAACTAAGATAAGTAATAGAATTAAGTGTTAGCCATTAGACTTAAGAGCAGTTAAACATTTGATTCTAAGAGGTTTGAGATTAGAGAAGTGAGGTTAGAGCGGTAAAAAAAAGTGCAAAGGTTAGAGTAGTCTAAGGAAGATAGTATGAATAAGATAGGCAGAAGTAAACTGGTTTTAGTTTCATCTTTTACCAAAAATGGTCAGTTGCAAAATGGGTAGTTGTTAGGACCAAGTGATTTTCTATTGTGCTTTGATTGGTAGAAAAATTCATCTTTCTTACCAATCAAAGCACAATAGAAAAACAGTTGGTCCTATAAAATCTTAATTTTGCTTTACTAGTGGGAGTATTTATCATATGAGTATGTATTTTTTTAATTGCAACTGATGTATTATTTTTATGTTGTTGTTTGCAATAATCTGACTATCATTGATGATTACATAAAGTTATGATTTTGTTAGTTTAGTAGTAACTTAAATCTGAAAGACACTTTAAATCTGAAAGACACTAATTACTAGTAACTTAAAGTTGATGTAACAATTGAATTGAATAAGGATTGCATTTAATATGGATATTTTTGAAATATTGAGGAATAACAAACCATTAGGTAGGTATATAGGCTGGAAACTAGTGATGCAACACCTATAAGGCTTATAGGTGAAAATTTTCAAGAGCTTAGGAGCCGTAGCGAGAACATGTTTCTCAATTCACAAGGGTAAACAACACTACATACCTTAATTAATAGAACTTAGTAAGTTGGTTGATGGAATTGTTATGAATATGTTAAGCACCATGTGTTGTGCTAGGCTTGAATTTTTCACTTTTACTTTAGTGTTTCCTTTCAATATTCTGACTGAGTCTCTTCATTGTCCTATAGTTCGTTTTTTCGATTTGGTATAATGACATTTCATTAAGTAACTCTAAGGTTTCTCCATATGGGATGTTTTGTTAATGTGGGTGATAATGTTATGTATGAGGGTGGTTTTGTGGATGAAATTGAATTTGATCCTGACTTATTGAGCTATTTTGAACTGGTTGATGTATGTAAGAGAAGTGGGTATAACAATGTGAAAAAGATATTTTAACTTATGCCTAGTTTTGAATTATGTAATGGTTTGAGAGTTGTACAAGATGATGCTAGTATGTTATATATGGTTAGTCACATGATGGGTATGGGTGGTATTGATATTTATATTAAACATGGTGTGGATACCCCTGTTGAAGTGATTGATGATGAATATAATGAAGTTAATCAGGGTAATGTATTTGAAGATAATGGTGAGGATGTTAATAATGAAAGGGTAGAGATAATATAGGTAATTTAGACAATGTGCCAAATGTGGAGGATGAAAATGATGCAGATATGGAGAATAAAGATGATACAAATATGGAGGTTGAAGAGGATGAAGAGCATTTACAGTAAGGAGATGAAGGTAATGGTCCCAATGAAGGTGATGAAGATAATGGACCATATGAAGCTGATGTAGGTGGTTCAGATGATAAAGATGAGGTAGTTTTGTCTGAATATTATGACAGTGATGAATATGGAGAACTTATTAGTGATGTAGATGATATGGCAAATGATGCTACTAGGAGGAAAAGGGAATACCCTGTTTATAATGAAAATACAGCTAAGCCTTACATTGAATTAAGGATGATTTTTCTTAATCATTTGCAATTTAAGTGTGCAGTGAGTTTGTTGTCCATCAAAACAAAGAGAGTTGTAATGTTTACTAAAAATAATTCCAACTTTGTCCAAGGTAAATGTAGGATAGAGAACTGCCCTTGGTATATATATAGAGCATTTGATAGGAAGCTGCAGTCATTTCAAGTTAGGAAATTCATAAACAATCATGGCTGTAATAGGATATATGTAAATCCTAGGATGAACACTAACATATTATTTGACTTATTGAAGGATAAGCTTAAAAGGGAGTCATTTTTGAAGAATGATGATATCAAATTTTACGTTAAGGATTGTTTAGGTGTTGAAGTGTCCATGAGTATGGTGAGAAGAGCAAAGAAAAAAAATAGTAAACAGTGTTGTGATCAACACTGAAGAGGAGTTTAGGAAGCTTTGGTCTTATACTGAAGTGATTAGGTAGACCAACCCAGGAAGTACTGTTATATTGATGGTGTCTTGGCCAATTCCAACATCTCCACCTATATTTGAAAGAATGTACATATGCTTAAAAGATATTAAACATAGGTTTAGGCATGGATGCATGCATTTTCTTGACCTAGATGGTTGTTGGCTGAAAACAAAAACAAATGGTGAACTTCTATATGGTGTGGGAAAAGATGGAAATAATCAAATGTTTCCTGTTGCTTGGGCTATGGTTGAAGTTAAGTCGATAGTCACATAGAAGTGGTTCATTGAAAGGATGAAAGAAGATTTACCTCACTTGGGCTCCAGAATTGGTTGTACTATAATGACTGACCAATAAAAGGTAAAAGTTTCACATCAATCTTGTTTTTACTTTCATTGAGAATGTAACTGTTATGAAATATGTAGAGTTGTGTCCACATGCCTATTTAAATGGTTATGTTTTCCTTTGTAAGGACTTGATAGAGCCATTATCGATCTGTGTCTAGATGTTGAGCATAGGTTTTGTGCTAGGTATGCTTATGGGAATTGGCATGGAAGAGGACATAAAGGGGAACAGATGAAAGAGCATTTTTGGAAAATTACAGAATCCTTCATACTAAAGGAATATGAAGAAAATTTGGATAAGCTTAGAGCCAAGAAGCAAAGGGCAACAAAAAATATTGAGAGTCATGCACCAGTTCAGCAATGGTGCTAGGCTTTTTAGAGGGAATATTCTATGATTAAGTTGGTTGACAATAACTTATAGAAGGCCTTCAATAAGATTCTGGTTGGTGCAAGGAAAATGTTAGTTTTAGTGTTATTTGAGCATATTAGAAGATAATTGTGAGAAAAAGGAAAGAGGCTACCAAGTGGAAGGGTAATTTAGGGCCAAGAATATGGGAAGCAATTCAGAAGAGTGTCATGATTGCTCAACATTGTTCAATGCATCATAATAGAGAAGGAGGGTATGAGATTGATCATAGACAGAACAGATATATGGTGAGGCTTCAAAACAAAATATGTTCTTGTAGGAGATATACCCTTTCTGGCATTCCTTGTGCATATGCCATATGTGCTATTAGAGACAGTAGGGTTAATATTAAAGAGTACACTTCTAGTTGGTTATGGAAGACTGACTATGTCAAAGAATATGGGAAGGCAATTCAACCGATGCCTGGTATGAAGGACTGGCCTATTAGCAATGAAGAAACTATTAGGCCATCAGAATTCAAACAAGGGCCTAATAGGCTCAAAACAACTAGGAAAAAAGGTATTAATGAGCGTTAAAAGAATACAAAAGTAAACAAAAAGCAAAATGTTGACCACTTATTAAGGAGGATCATGATCATTACATGTAGCCACTATCATACAAAAGGACACAACAAAAGAGGTTATCCTTGGAAGGTTTGAGAGCTAATTTCAAAGTTGTTTTATCTTTTTATGGTGCAGTTAAGATTCTTTTCCATAATAGTGGTAATCTTCTAGATTTTTTTTTGTTTTGTCATCACTGTTATCAATGGCAAGTTTCGACCTAGTTTCAAAATCCAAACATTTAACTGATTTCCATATGAAGCAAAGCACACTGAACTCATACTCAACCCCTGAAAGCATATCTATAGTTGAAACCAATGCTGACAACTAAGTAAGTGCCTCTAAATCTGCATCCAACACTAAAAGGGGAAAAAAGATAAAAGAAGAGCAAAAGTCTCTACTTTTGCCTTTGCTTTTGCTACTGTGTCTGTATTTGCTAGTGCCATAACTACTTCAGGTACTGCCAACACCTCAAGTACTGCTTATGTATGTGGAAATACTTGTGCAACAACCTTAGTTATTCTCCCAACACCTAGAGGTGCTTCAAAAACAAAAAATATCTATACATCTTCAAAGGCCGCCGCCAAGAACCAAACAAAAAGGAGAAGAGGGCCTGGTTATAGTGTTGTAGATGATGGAAGCATATTGAGGATGTTGGCAGCTAGCAAATGTAGTCCAAATTCTTAAGAAAAAATTATAGGAAAAAGGCCAATCACATACTCTTCTCTTCAACAAAAAGCAAATAGGAAGATCTAGAAATGGATGGAAGGGATGGGGGTATACACAAATGAAACCATAGGGTTGTAGATACTAAATGTAAGTGTTAAATATTTTCATTCTTAATAAACATTAATTAATTCATGCAACTTAACAAAAATTCGTATTTTATCTACAGCCTGAAAGGAGAAGTCGAAGACTACTAAACCTTAGGTAGAAATCAATAAAGAGGAAGGAAGCTATTACTGCTCATGTGAATCCAAGCCAACAAAGTCAAATTGCATCTTCAAAAGGAAAGGAAATAATGTAAACTTAACATTTAATTGTTAGTGAATTAAATAATTTTGTGATATTTGTGAATTGAACAAAAATAGATTGTAAGGATCTCATTGGGATTAATTTTATTAACTAATAAATGCAATGACTAAGGATCTCATTGGGATTAATTTTATTAACTAATAAATGCAATGACTACCAATTTCAGCTTGAATTGCATTTCTTGTACATTTTTTTCCTTTTTGTTAAAGTTCGTGAATGGGTTACCGAGGGTGACAGAAGGGTGATGGAAACTTAGGTGGAATGGTCAATTTCTATACAATGTTTTGTATTTTTCAGGGAAAGCTTAAAGTCTATAGATGGAAAGAGATGATCAACTTCTTGTAGTAAAGCGTTGGTTTCCTTTATTTTCCAATCAGTGTGAATTGTATTTATTTTAGGTTTTTTCATTTTTTTTGAAGTTCATGAATAGTAGAACATGAACATTGTTAATACAAAGGATTGGAATTATAGGTCTATTAAACATCTTTATCTCCTCATCAATAATTTGATGACTTATAAAACAGCTTAACAGTTGTGTTAATCATTAGATTGGAGGTAAAATACGAATAACATTTTTTAGAGTGGTCAATTGCTACCTCTTTTAAATACTTTTGACTACTAACAAATACTCCATCTCCATTGATTAAAGATCCTATTTTTTCACTAATCTTCCTTACCAAATGTTGAAACATCGACCATATTTAGGCTAGTACATAAAACATCAAACCTGTTTAGGCTAGAACATCAAATTAGTAATACAACAAATGTTAAAACATCTAAAAATTTGCACTTTCCGACATCAGGTTAGGTGAAGAACATTCACACATTATTCTAGTACATCAAACCATTTCTAAGTAAGGCTTTTAAGGCACAACTATTGCCCTTTTTCCTTCATTATTTAGACTAAAAAACATAAGCAAAACTACTAATCATAAGTTTAAACAAGCAAACCATTTCCAACACTTTGCTGAACGTGTTTCATAACTAGTCCTCGTGGCAACTAACTCATTCTTCAACTTCAAGATTTCTATAATCCTTTCAGCTTACAAAACATCTATTGCATTATCTCTTAACTTTGTCACTTCAACCTTCAATAGATGATTTAGATGATATAACATCTTCTCTCTATTTTTTAATTCTAAAATAATCTGTCTTGTTCTTGGATAACATCTTTGATCATGCCACTCACGAAATCCACAAACATTTTCACTCTTCTATCAAAGAAAAAGCAGCAATTCGTTAATGAAATATACGAACATATTTAGCTAAAACATCATAGAAATTTACCAAAATTACCAGAAAGAGTTGACAACTATAAAACCTTCTTCTTGGATTTTCATTAGTCTATTAAGTCAATCTAGGTACTTTCAAGTTATAGTAACAATATCTAGCCTCTCCATCGTAGTCTCATTCAACTGGGTAAGTTGAAGAAATCAACTTGTATGACCTCATATCAAGCTTAGAATGTATCCCTTTATAAACAAAATTGAAAATTTCAAAAATTTCAACCCAACACAATATCACAACCAAAAAAACGACAAATTGAATCCTCTAATCAATCTCATTACCTTGAAGAACTACTACCTAAGCTTATTGTCAAGTATTATAACACAATGTTGTAATGTTGATTGTGCACTTGTCGACAGCTAAATGATAACTACAAAACTGAATTTGTTTGCTCCTAATAATCCACATCTCTTCTATGAACGTCATACTTTATCTTTAACCTAGCAGATAGAGAAAAACAAAAGATGGATAACCACCAACGAAGCTAAACCAAGGGACACAAATCATATCCTACATACAATGTTAAGTATACGGGGAAGAGAAAACTTGATCATATCCTATATATGTAAAAAAATTATCATCTACACGCTATTCAACCTAATAATCAAACTTATTTAAAGAAGATAAAATAATTTACATAAATGTAACATTGTAAGGGTGAAGGAATAAAATGAATGTTAAAACATCATAAATTTATATACAAAAATTAGAAGGGAGAATGACTCGTTACTTCAGTCTTCACTCGCATCACTTGTATATTTTAGATCTCTGAAAACCTTACTGCCTATTCACCTCCAATTCCAAAAAAGAGATCTCACACTCACACTACTAAGAAGGCACAAGTGAGATTGGAGCGAAGGCATATGCATTAAGCGATGATGTGTCCATGGATTAGAGTGAAGGCAAGAGGGTGAAACATATGTTCATAAAAATCATTGATTTAAGGTTGAAGAGTATTCCCTTTAATTTAAAATTTAAACAAAATTAATAAAATTTTTCTTAAATTCCACCTAGCCTGGATAATAAATTAGGTCTATTAATGTGGCATCTAAACACTAATTGACCTGTATATAATGGAACGTGTAAACATGTCCTAATTTCTATTCAAAAAAGTCTTCAATTAAGCAAACTCGTGAAATGTTAGCCCTTCACTGAGGAGGTTTCAAGTTTAATTCCCAAAATGATCAAACTAAAAAAAGTTAAGCCCTTATTTGGGCTTTTAGCCTTAAATCTCGCATAGGTGTAAAAAATGCATCAATTCTTGCTCACTTTCATTCAATAAAATCAATAAGATACTTGAATTAATTTAATGAAAACACTAATCATGATTATCTCTCTCATGCATTAGATTTTAAACTGAAAATGTATCCTAACTTAAGTATTATTTATGAACACAATCAAAAGATTATAAGGTTATCTAAGGAATAATCAATATATGAATCATAGTATTATGAGTTTAAGCACAAATCACAATGTTCATCATAATATAGAAACTCGCTCCCCCACACCTAAATCATACATTATCCATAATGTATATATAAGGTACTCACATCTCAATAAAAATAATTAGAGAAATAAAGCACAAAATTGAGGACCCCCCTATGATGTGAGCATCAGAAAGGACAATTACAAGTAACCTCTTGTCTTATATGAATCGTACCTCTCAGATAGGTAAACTACAATATAATCTAGAAACTGAGAAAACAGTGCGTCATTTGAGAAAAAAGACTAACTAAGGAAGTGATCACTAACCTTCAAATGTGAAAGTTAAAATAGATCTAACAATTGGTAAAGACTCTAATTTTTAAGAAGTGGAAGAAAGTATGGCAAATCTTAACCTTAGAACTTTGAGGGAGTTAACGACATCGAATTTGAATCAATAATCCTTATGTATACAATTTCCTAATGTTAAGGTAGATTGCGAATTGAAATCTAGTTTGATTCATTTACTCCCTTTTTTTTTTGGTCTTGCATGTGATGATCCACATAAACACCTGCGCTAGAATGAAGCCATAAGGAGTGACAGAAGAACAAATTAATCTCAGGGCCTTTCTGTTCTCATTGAAAGATAAGGCAAAAATTGGCTATATTATCTTTCCCCTAGCTTAATTACAATATAGAATGAAATAAAAAGAATGCTTCTAAAGAAGTTCTTTCTTGCATCAAAAGCAGCAAATATCATAAAGGAGATATGCGGGATAAGACAAATTACGGGAAAAACATTATATGAATATTAGGAAATGTTTAAGGAGTTATGCATTAGTTGTCCACATCATCAGATTCTTGACTAACTCTTGATTCAGTACTTTTATAAAGGACTATTGCTAATGGATTAAAGTATGGTTGATGTAGCTAGTGGAAAACTTTGATAAATAAGACACTTGAGGTAGCTACACACTGATATCAAATATGATAGAAAATTCTCAACAGTTTGGGACGAGGATGGATGGAGTTGTTAAGCATGTAAATGAGGTAAGGAATATACACCTTAAGGATAAAGTTTCAAATTTAACTACTCTAGCTCGTCAAATGGCTATAGGTCAATTATAATCGAAAAGAGTGTGTGGAATATGCTCATTCTCTAAACATCCTAGGGATATGTGCCCTACATTATGACAAGATTCCCTTTAAGAAGCTAATGCAATAGGGGACTTTCTTAGTCAACCTCAATGAAAATATGACCCTTTTTACAATTACTATAATCCAGGATGGAGGGACCATTCAAACTTTAGCTATAGAAATCAAGCAAGGTAACAAATATATCAACCTCACAATTTCAATAGACAACCTCAAACCTCTACATATTCTCAACTTCAATCTTCAAATTCAGGCATGTCTTTGGATGAAATTGTTAAGGCACTTGCTACTAATACTTAACAATTTCAACAAGAAATAGGAGCAAGCTTTTAAAACTTAGAAAATTAGGCCATTCAATTAGCCACCTCTATAAGTAAATTAGAAGCATAAGCATTAGCAAAATTACCTTCCTAGACAGTGGTGAATCCTATGGAGAATGTGAGTGTAATGACTTTGAAAAGTGGTAAGAAAATTTAGTATGGAACTTTTATGCCAATGGAGGTAGAAAAGCACGATAATGGAGAAAAGCAGGGAGAACTTCCCACTTAAGCATCAATAAAGGAAAAAATGATTTAACTTCATCAATATCAATTAATGCATGCGTACCTCTTTTCCTAGCAAGTTGGCTAAACCAAAAGAAGATGAGCATGAGCGAGAGATCCTATAAACCTTTAAAAAGGTGGAAATCAACATACCACTTCTAAAGCCATTAAGCAAGTTTTGAAAAATTGTTGAAAGAGTTGTGCATAAATAAAAGGAAGTTGAAGTATAAGGAGAGAATAATTATAGTTAAGAATGTATTAGCTGTGATAAATAGAAAATTACTAGAAAAACGCAAAGATCTAGGCATGTTTACACTTCCATGTGTTATTGGTAATAGGAAAATTGAGCGTGTCATGCTAGACTTAGGTAAATCTATTAATGTCATGTCATAATTTATCAAGCTTTAAATATGAATTCTTTGTAATAAACTAATATGATTATTCAACTAATTGATCTTTGATATGTGCATCCTATTAGAGTTATTGAGGATGTTTTAGTCCAAGTTAACAATTTGGTATTTCCAGTGGATTTTACTTCTTAAAAATGGATGGAGATGGTCTGAACATTCAGCTTCGACTTTATTGGGTAGGTCATTTATGAAGATGACCAAGATAAAAATCGATGTGGATAAGGGTACTCTTTCTATTGAATTTGATGGAGAGATAGTGAAGTTCAATATTTTTAGGCAATAAAGCACCCAAATGATTTTTAATTTGTTTATCATATAAATATTATGGATTCATTTACACAGGATATGTTTAAAGAAGAAAGTGTTGAAGATGAGTTGGAGTTTAAAGCTAAATCAGAAGTGAATGAGCAAGTTGATGAAACTTGTGAAGTTGTATAATCATTGCCAGCAATGTTAATATATTCAAAAACTTTGAATGATGAACTTGTTATAACTCAAAAGAAAATCTTACCTTCTATTTTGTAGGCTCCAAAGATTAAATTGAAGGTGCTACTTAATTGCCTAAAGTATGTCTATTTAGGTAATAAAAAGTCATTACCTACATTCATTGGAAAAATGTTGACTAAGAGTAAAAGGAAGGGCTAGTAGCACTACTTAAGAAGTACAAAACTGCAATTATGTAGAAGTTAGAGAGGAAAAAGCCATGTCGAGCATAACAATGTTAAATAATTGTGCTTTATGGAAGGCAACCCAGAATATGATAGTTTTTATTGATTTTGTTTTACTTATATATTGCTTGCATTTGTTGTTTTTAAAACACAAAATTTATTAACTTAAGGGAAAAAAGGGTCTTAAAATTTCAGAATACTAAATCTCATAAGGCGATATCATGTCTTATGTAATTTAGTGTTCTTGAGTGAAGATCTCAAAATTTCAAACTACTAAATCTCATAAGGTAAGATCTCCCCTTATGTAATTTAGTGTTATAGAATTTAAGACTACTAAATCTCATAAAGCAAGATCTCGTTTGATATGATTTAGTGTTGTAGAATGGAATCCTAAAGCCCTCTTATACATTAATATTTTCTTTTTATTTTTTAAAAATGTAAAAATAATAAAAATTTTACTTATTATTTAATTTCTTTATTTACTGAAATATTTTTAATTATTCAATTTATTTTCATTTAAAAAACACAACCTTAATTTGTAACACCCCTTATATGAAACCTGTAACCACCTACATATATGGCAACAAATTTTTGTACAAAAAATCACGACATACATTTCTGTTCATTTATAGGGTCTGTCATCACACATTTTTCTATTTAATGCTACACATATACATATTACAAAATTTCATATCATTTAACATCATCATTGAAAAGTAGTATTATATCTTTATATTTGCATGTTAATCCAAAAGGAAAACATACAATTTCCTTTATTACATGCATAACCATTCTTTAATCAAAAGACACATCCAAAGATACTTTTACTCTTAGCAGTTGGCCTTGGTCTCTACAAATATTCCCTGTACCTCATTCATATGACCTAGACATACACATATTAACACCCGTGAAAAGTTTAAAAGCTTAGTGGGGAAAACACTTAGTTTGGATGACTACTCATAACAGTCATCCACCAAACACACACATTCAGAAATATCATAACTCACGTACCAAAAATTCACATTCATGAACCAAACATTGAATTCAACACTCATGTAAGTAATGATGACATACTTAAGCAAAGTACATAATGCAAAAATTTTACTTAAATAATTTTCTTATTATTTAATTTCTTTATTTACTAAAATATTTTTTAATTATTCAAGTTATTTGGTTTAAAAAAACATAACCTTGATCTGTAACAACCCCTATACAAAACCTACATCCACCCACCACATATATGGCAACCAAATTCTTGTACAAACAATCACGTCATACATTTCTATTCATTTATAGCTATCATCACACATTTTTCTATTCAATGCTATGTTTATACATACGTCAATTTCCTTTATTACATATATAACTATTCTTTAATTAAAAGACACATCCAAAGATACTTTTACTGTTAGCTGTTGGCCTTAGTTCTTGTAGATGTTCCTTGTACCTCATTCCTATAACCTAGACCTACATAGATTAACACTTGTGCAAAGCTTGAAAGATGAGTAGGGAAAACACTTAGTTTAGATGACCACTCACAGTAGTTATCTACCAAGCACACATATTCAGAAATATCATAAATCACATATCAAAAATTCATATTCATGAACCAAATATTGATATTCAACGCTCATATAAGCAATGATGACATACTTAAGCAAAGTACATAATGTAAATATGCTTTAACATTTTATCCATATACCGAAAATGCACATTTATAAGCCAAATATTGAGATTCAATGCTCATAATACAAATTATTAATACAAATGCTAATGCTAATGCTCATTAACAAATGTTGTCATGTTGTTATTTATAACTATTTACTTTACTTTCTATGTTAAGCCTGCACATTTTTGTGGGTGTGGATAACGAGATTTGTGGATATTCGAAGATATCAAAACTATGGATACTCAAAAGCATCAAACTGTGGATACCTGAATACTTCAAACTATGGAGACATTATAGTCTCAAAATGAAGACACCATTGGTGTCAAACTGTAGTAGCCATGTTATATCCCTATAAGCATGCCTATCTATCCACCACCAAGATAATAAAGCAAGCACTGTAACATTTCCTCTAAACATTTTCCAATTTTACAATTCATATATTGACAATTCGTATGATATACATTTCAAGTCATAAAATTTATATATGTGTTTATACATGCAAGTCATAGCTTACCACTATTAGAAGGGTGCCATAATCACACTTGTATAATCATACTATACACACATGAGCGATAAATATGCATACAAATAATTTATGTACATATAAGTTATCTTTGGAATGCATTATGCTCAATCTTAAATTCTAATGTTCAATCACCCAATTCATATATGGTAAGTCCTATTTCATTTATTTCTAGGTTTTTAAAAAGTTTCATACACATTCAAAAGGGTTCGAATAAGATTCGTTAAAAATTAGAAATAAGAACAAACTAGAAATAGTGCAATTTGGGCTAAGCTTAGGTTGGTCTAAAAATAGGCAAATAATCGGTCTAGAAGTAAATCACATGATAAACAATAGTTGTTCCTTAATACATATAGAAAATGTTCAAATTATGATTTAAGGTCCTCTATAAATTTGTTCCCCTATGTCTCTAGTTTCCATATAACTAACAATCAGACGACTTTAACTTCCCAATAATGAGATATAAACCAAATATCATAAGCTACTCCAAAATAGGGGCAACATCAGGTCACCAGTTTCGATCCCAATTTCCAATATCATAAAGCCAGAATTAAGTCAGAGTCTTTTCTAGATATTTTTAGTTTTATGTTTTAGGTTTCATATTAAACTTAAATAATCCCATTTAAAGGTATGTAGGCTAAGTTATGACTCAAACAATGTGACTGGTTTAAATGAACCTAAAATAAAATTCCAGTACACGATACTCTCTTGTCATATACAACTATGTCCATGCAAAGTAACACTAAAAATCATCCCAAAAACCATTACTTATCCAAATTATATCCATTCAAACATACATACTAAGAGGAATCAAACTAAGTGTAGTCCCAAATCTTAAAATTGGCAAAGTAGTTCTTCTAATGCCTTTCCTTCCCTTCCTTTTTGGCTTTTCTTGACTCACCAATTAGAAACACAACAAATACACATCTAAATCCCACTTCCAACCTTATAATTTTAGTTCTTCATAAGCAGAGTAAGAAAAGGTGAAGGTGAAGAGAAAACCCTTAGCTTTTACCTTGATTTCCACGTAAGATTGTTATGATTCTCTTACATGAAAAATGATGGGACGAAGAAGGTGAAATAGAGAGGAGAAAAACCTGAAGTTAAAGCCCTCAAAATGTCATCCATCTCCCCTCTCCTTATGCATTTTCACAAAATTTCTATTCTTAGACACATGTTTCAATCCCATTAGACCATATGTTATAATCCTATTGGACTACTTGTTACAATTCTATTGGACCACATGTTACAATTCTATTGGACCATATGTTACAATTCTATTATACCAAGTGTTACAATTATATTGGACACATGTAAGATTTAATCTTATTGGTCATGCATGCTTTAATCTTATTGGTCACATATGCTTAAATCCAATTAGTCCATGTGTTAACTTTAGAAAAATTACATAGCGGTCCTTCTTCTTCCTTTAATTCCCACATTGGCATATAATCTTATTAATCAATTTCATTCCCCTATGTCTTAATTTTCTAATGGCATAAACTTCATGCAATTTGGTTAATTATATGAGGAGTTATACCCAAAAAAACTACAGGCTATTTGAAAACAAGGACAATAGCCAGAACTCAACTTCAAACTAGTATTAAAAAGTCTTGGAGGCAGAATCAAATTTTTGTTCCCTCATAAAAGTTTTATAACTATGTCTTAGTTTAATCTCCAATTGGAATTATCTAATTTAGAGGTTTATAGGCTAATATATGGCTAAATTATGAAAGTATGTTTAGTGAAACCTATCCATCTAGAGAGGTACACATCCCAAATCAACTAACTTCGGTCTTATCATGCAAGAGCAATGCAAAAACATGTCCAATTTAACCAAAAACATTCCATAAGCAAATGGGAAACTACTTATACCAATTCCCCTCACATCATGTTCATAAATCCAAGCAAACAAATAAAAAAATTCCTATACATATTTCACATCTAAGTATGTATGTCTATGCTGAAACAAACAAATTACCCACTTACCCATATCTTTTACATTAAGTACCATTATATCTCTTACTATACTTAGATGCACTTAATTCGTTATGTTCACTTCTTAATATATCCTAAACATGCTATAATACTTTGTAGGAAATTAAAAGCAAAATAACAACTATGCCCATGTAGACTCCCAACCACAATGTCCACCAATTAAAACCTAATGCTTTTTCTTCTTTGTAGATAATTAAAAAATCACAATTGCAGCTCCACATAAAGATAGTCGCAACACCAAAACAAAGAAGACAACAAACAAGCAGCATTCCTACACGAAATAAAATAGTAGTACCCAAACGCCTAAAGCAACATTCCCCACCCATGCAATCCACAAACAACTCAGCTGCAAGCCACCACAGCAGTAGTACACTCCTTGCCAAGCCGACACCATAATACATATAATGCAAAGAAACTAAGAAATTAAAATAGTTCCCCAATAATGGTGCCAAATTTTGGTCAAGTTATCGAAGCTCCTAGAATAATTCCAATTCTTCAAACTTATTGTAGTAGCTGTAAAACCAGGTTGAATCCCTAGAGAATTTTAAGAATATGCAACTTCGACTCAAGGGAAAGATGTAATGTAATTGTAACATTGATCATTGGTTTAAAAAATATTTTTCACAATTCAAGTAGTTAGTCTGAAACATATCAGGATAGTTATAATAAGTCTCAAATTTTCCTAAATTAATTGGTTCAAACATAACATCCAAACCAAAAGTTATCATCCATTAACTGAGTGTGATAGCATTCCATATCAAATAAATGATAGCAATAAACTTAGTGAAAAGACTAAACCCTATATTAAACAACAGAGATAGCTGCAACTATTCAATTTAGTTTTCTTGTTTATCATAAGTTAAATATGCAATTTCTAACCTATTTGTTACTTGTACCAATCCTTTGTGACAATTATAGATCATTGAATTCATAGATAACGATAGAATAATCAACATTAGATTAAATTGTGAGATTAATCAATATTAATCATTTATCAAATATAAGAACTCAAAATAAGAAATAATAGAATTAAAAATGAATAAAAGTTAAGAACAAAAACTCACAAGGCTACAACTAAAGTCTCGAATCTCCTTAAATTAGAATCATTGAGTTTAGTCACACATGACTTCTGCTCTAATAATAAAAATAGAAGAAAGACAAAGAATTGAGAGAAAAGTAAGAAGAGAATGATTCTTTATGTTATGAGGAACGTCCCTTTTATAAGGTTTTCCTGATCTAATCCTAATCTAATTATACCTTACAAAGATGTTTATCTAAAACAAATTCAAATTCAAATTCCTACATGATGGAGATAGAAAGAAGTTTCATAGTTAAACTCCAACTCTTTAAGTGATTAGTCTTATCCATTGCAACAATCTGTTCACTTCATCAAAAAATTGTGATTATCATCAACAATGTCCCAATTTAATGCAATCTCTACTTTTTATCTCCTAAAACAAAACAAAAAATAATTTTAATATTAAGCACTAAGATAAATCCAAAACAAAGGGGATAATATCAATTAATATGTCAAGATAATATCTTATCAAATTTGGCATATTCAGTAAGTTGAAAATACAAAGAAAAAAATCAGAAAATTTATCTTTAAATTATCACCTAGAAGTTAAAACCGTGAAAACATGTTTCTGTCAATTCTTGAGTTGGGGTACCTTTGATTCATGCGATAATGAAAATAAAAAAGTTAGAGAATAAGAACTACAACCAAATGCTTGAAAGAAAGTTATAAATAGATTATCATAAAATTTTAATTTTAAAATTCCTTGAAAGAATAAAATAGCTTATGTTAAAAACTCCTTGAAAGAAAAAAAAACTATCCTCTAAATTGGAAGTTAAAACAACAAACTTGAAAGAAATTTAATGTTAAAAGCCTCTTCATTGGTAGAAAGGACAAAAAATGAGAGATGTTTTCTAATAATAATAAAGACGGATTATTATTTCTATAGAAAGGAGTCAAAAGTCACAAAACATAACAAGTGTCATTGATTAGGTCATCCCTTGTATAGCTATGATCAATCAATAGTATCTCTTGTGGTTTGGAAATGCTTTGTTCAATTTTGAAGGGCCACTATTTTGTTCTTTATAACGGTGGACCCTAGGCAGGTTCCCCCTTAATCTTATTTAGGGCTTGGGCTCTGGGGAGGTTCAGTAGTATGCATCTTACTCCTACTTGGTAAAAAAGTTATTTATGATAAACTCACATGAACAATATGTGTGTGTGTGTGTGTGTGTGTGTGCATCTACATATGAACATAAAATAATATAAACTAATTAAAATATATAATAAATAATAATAACAACAATAATAGACTTAAATAATATTAATAATATAGATAAATACATATAAATAAAAATATAGAAATATTTAATAAAATACATAATAAAATAAATATAGAATAAGGTAAAGAGTAACAATAAAAGATAGAATACGTAAATAGATACACAAACCAGAAAGAAGATTGGTGTAAGAATAAACCAAAGAAGTTATTACAACAAAAATAATTAGGTTAAGTAAGAAATTGTTTAGGTTAAATTGTTGGGCCCCAAATTTGTTTTTCTTGATGTTGTTAAGTATGAATCAAGTTGATAGTATTAATTATTTCATAGTT
>JANIJH010000223.1:35658600-35671148 GCA_024520975.1 Erythroxylum areolatum | reverse complement strand
ATCATTCAAAGCAATTTAACTTCCAATTGGAATCCATTCAACACTCAACCTCAATTCATATACTCTCATATTCAATAACCTCTTATCATTCACCAAACATCCTATCTTACATATATAACGATGGTTCATGCTTAAAGTTTCTCAACTCCTCATCCATACAAAAATCATCTATAACACAAATCATATACAAATGCACTCATTAAATTTCATTCTCATATACTTAGTTCACATTCTAATTTCACAACCATCTATATACCAATTCATAATTCAAAGCTATACATAAACTCATATTCCATTTTGACATTTACACACAAAAATTCGGGGTCCAACACAAATTTTATCTTCTGAAGGATCAAAAATGGAATAGAAGATATGAGATGAACAGTAACCCAGAAGAAGTTTATAAACAGTAACACAGAAGATGTTTTACAATTGGCATAAATTTTGACTGCAATGTCCAAAATTCTCATACTATATACCGTTGGAAAGATAAAAGAAATATATACATCTCTCAAGAGGCAACTTTGCCAAAATTGATCTAGATCAATTCCAAATTTTCCCTTAAAATTCAAAGACAAATTTTACATTCATCCACCAATGTACTACATTCAGTTCTCACTTCATGACAAATTTTGAGGCTCTTAGAGACAGAATTGAAATTCGATATCTTCATAAGAAATGTAGCCATATGTTTCTATTTTAATCCAAATAAATAATCTTCTTATTTGGATAACTATAGAAAAAGTTATGGCTAACATACCGAAGCACACTCAGTGAACATTTTCCAGATCAACCACCACTTTTTTTTTAATCTTTCCTTATCACAACTCATACCAAGATCACTCTTTCAACTCCCTCTACTTCTCATTTCCAATAAAAAAATCACATTTAAAAACAATCACACCCGAAAGTTGTCAATGAATGCATGTACAATTATTTCTGTATGTGCAAAGATTCAAATTCGCATGCATGTATGCTAGGCATGAAATGCAAATTTTTCTAACTCTCACATTGCTATTTTCTCCATTATTGAAATCTGGGTTCTAACCCTTAATATGGGGACAGGATGTTACAACATTAATATTGTGCTTGACTTTGGTTTGATTTGATTAATTAGATTAGTTAACTTGAAACAAAGTTATGACAAAAAGAAGGAGGGCATATTCAGTTTTTTATACCTAAATGTGTAGCTGTACGTTTATCATTGAATTGCTAAATTAAAGATGGTTTTTATCATGCTTTTATCATCATTAAATGGAGTAATGATCTTTTCATTAAATGGTTTAATGATTGTCTTTTAATGATGGCATGTAATGTAACCTTTTAGCATTCATTTGATTAAAGAAAGGAAGAGGTGCATTTGATGTACTCTCTCTTCCTTCTTTAGCCATCTTAAACAAATGAGAAGAGTCTCATTTATTGGCTTCTTTATGATTGATTAAAGAATGAAGTGATGCATTGGATGCCCATCACTTCTTTCTCCAATGCATCACTTCATTATTTCATGATAACCGAAATTGACAACGAGAGTAAGTAGTGTTCCTGCATTTTTGACTCATTCTCTCCTTTCATGCATGCATAGCCGAAACATGAATGAGAAGACTCATTTTTGGCTTCTTTCTTCTAAGAAAAATCTCCTCAAAATATTTCTTCTCCTTTCCCACCAAAGGATCTTGTTAACCAAGTTGTTCAAGAAGAACAAATGGTAGATCGGATTGGTGGAGGATACAATAACAAGGAGAGGATACTTTGACAGAGGAAAGGATATAAAAGAGTCAAAGCTATAGCAAGGATTCGGAGAGGATACAAAAGCGACGAGTCAAAGCTGTAGCAAATAGTCGGTATATTTCTACCACCTTGTTCTTATGTAAATTATTTTCCTTATACTGTATCATGTATGGCAGAAACGTGTTGATTTGGTTATATTATTTTCACTATATTTTGATTTCAAAAAAGTTTTGAAATCTACCGTTTTAGCCAAATCTTGCATGCATATGTTTTTGATCCAACAATTGGTATCAGATCCATTTTATTATGCATGATTTTGTTTCCTATATGTGATGCATAGGTTGGAAATTAAAATTTGTATGTTGCATATTTTTATATGATAGAAATATATATGTGTATGTTTTGCTCTTTTGGTTGTCCATAGAATATAGTTTTACCTTGTAAATTTTCTTCGTTTGTTTTGTAATAAGGAAGGTGGCCTATCATCATCATGTTTCCTCCTTGGTTTCATTTTTCTATTTTCTTTGATTTTGTAATGTACAAAATTATGTAATATTGAAGACGGAATAACCACGGATCAAAGAGAAGAATAGGTAATGGTTTCGATGTATCTTTTGGTGTATTGGCAAAGTTTCAGTTTTATGAAAACTAAAGTGCTGGAATTTTGTTTTAACAAATTTTCATTTTTATGAAAACCAAGGTGCTAGAATTTTTGTTTAAACAAAGTTTCAGTTTGATGAAATACAAATGCTGGAATGTTTTTTGAGTGTCAGATTTACCAAAAATAAGTGATAGAATTTTTGTTTTCATATTGCCAAAGTTTCGGTTTTGATGAAAAAACAAGTGTTGGAATTTTTGTTTTCAAAGTGACAAAATTCGGTTTTATGAAAATGCCATTAACATTTTTTACCAAATGGGCTGGGTCATATGGATAAAGAGTTCGAAGTAGAAGATCCAAGCTCAGGAAGAAATTTCTGCGCCTAAAAGCCTTGTAATTTTATTTATGTTTTAGGATGGACAATCAAATGTGGCCTATTAGTTCATGAGATGAATGGATAAATGGATGCAAATAGTATGTGATATTATGCGATGTATGCCATTTAGAAAATTGCCAACCTTAGGCTTTGTCATGCATTCATTATGTATGAGATATATAATGAAACAATATAGGATGGATAATTAATTGCATCTAGACAAGATGATATTTATTAAAACTTAAAGCCCAAAAAGATTGAGTGGGAGAGGATGCTCATATGAAAGTACACGGTCTCCATGTGATGACCCATTTGTATGTGGTGAAGTGTTACTCCCTACCGGAGGGCATGAATCATAGATTTTGCATGGTTTAGGTCTCTTTAAGGATAAATCCACTCATTAGTAACAAATGTGACCTCCCACTGAGGCATGGTTTACAAATACTTTTAGTGGATGAATCAAATAGTTACATACTCAACATATTTTATCAATAACCTACCCACTGTAGGTTTGTTGGTAAAAGTATGAACCAAATCATGGCACTTCTAAAAAAGTTAGGCATGAAGATGCTTGATAGTTTTTTTAAGTGGGAGGGTTCTAGTTTTTCTTTTAATGGATAAGATTCCCCACTGTCACTTTGTCCGTTATATATAAGAAAATAACAGTCATATAAAGTTTTTTTAAATCTATCATCATGCATGCATGATTATGATTTTATACAAAGTTCCAATATTGTTGACTAGTATGCTCATGTTTTAATAATTTATATTTTTAGACATAATCAACCATAATGTGAATCCACTCACTTTGCCCTTGACTAATAACAAATTGGAAAATGGAGATAATTTTAATGAATGAACATGTAACCTTGACATTGTTCTTTAATATGAACGAATTTTATGGGTATTAACGGACAATGAGCCTATACCTCCGGGTGGCAATTCAACTCTTGAGCAAGTCTAACAACATAAGCAATGACAGAATGCTGATAAGACTACTAAGTATTATATTCTAACTTCTATTGGCGGAATGTTGCAAAAGTAAATTGCATGCATGAAAACTGCTAGTGCAATGGTCCATCACCTATATAAGATGTTTGGTGTGAGGACCAATTCTGCAAGGGTGAAAGCTATACAAACCTTTCATAATCTTAGATAAAAAACTGATGAACCAGTGCGGGATTACATGTATATGGTAATCTCTGCGGTTATTGAGACTGAGATGCTTGGGGCGGATATGGATGCGGACACGCAGTTGATTATGATCATTAATAGCTTAAACTCATTTTTTTCAGTAGTTTAAGTTGGACTATGAGCTCAACAACAAGGATTACACCTTGAGTGAGTTAATGAATACCCTCCATAATACAGAGGAGATATTAAATATCAAGTCTTATGGGCTAGAAGCTAATGTAGCATCTTCTTCTAAGCCCAAGGGTAAGGGTAAGCAAAAGAAGAAGAGTCCAATGAAAGAGGGCCCAAACAGGGGTTAAGGTCCAATCCATGAAAAAGAAGGCCAAAGTGGACACTAAAGGGAAGTGTTTCCAATGTGGTGAGCAGGGTCATTGGAAAAGAAACTGTGCGGTTTACCTTGAGTCCCTCAAAAGCAAACAAGGTATCTGTTTTCTAAGATTGTTAGGAACTAGAAATGTGGCATATACTAATTCTTGGATATTAGATTCACGAGCCACTAACTAAGGTTTCATTTCTTTGCAGGGGTTTCAGCAAAGGAAAAGACTATATAAACGTCAGTTATAAGTCAAGATAGCAGATGGATCCTATATTTCAGTAAAATCAGTGGGAGTCGTTATCCAAATCGGTGCCTAAAACACCTAAGGAGTTATAGACTAGCCAAGTGCCTTCATTACAGCACTTAAGGACTTAGGGCTGCCTAACCCATGTTTTAAAGCTTGAATCCATAATGATGGAACCAAGGTTAGAAGTATGTTTGTTTATAGGATATCCTATGGGTACAGGAGGGTACTATTTTTACAGTCCTTAGGATAGGGAGGTATTTATGTTGACAAATGCGACCTTCTTAGATGAAGAATTTATGAGAAATCACAAAGGAAGAAGTGAAGTAGTACTAAAGGAGTTAGCTATTTCATCCAAACCAAGAGTTGATTTGGATATAACAGAACATGATGTCGAAGTGAATTCAAGAGTTGAATCAGAAGAGTAGCCTGAACTTCATGTAGTGCCTAAACGTATTGGGAGGGTTGTGAGACAACCAAACAGGTTTCTAGGTCTAGGACAAGGTATAATTTCCATCTCAGACCAAGAAGAAATGGATCCCATTACTTATACACAGGCTATTAATGATGTTGATGTAGAAAAATGGCTCAAGGCGATGGAATCAAAAATAGATTTCATGTACACCAATGAAGTTTGGATCCTTATAGATCTACCATTAGATGTAAAAGCCATAGGGTGTAAATGGATCTACAAAAGGAAAAGAGGATTTGATGGAAAGGTAGAGACTTTTAAAGCTAGATTGGTAGCTAAGGGTTATACTCAAAAAGAGGGTATAGACTATGACGAGACTTTTTCTTTAGTTACCATGCTTAAGTCCATCAGAATTCTTTTGGCCATAATAGCCTATTTCGATTATCAAATATGGCAAATGGACGTCAAAATCGTATTTCTTATGGGGATCTTGAGGAGACCATTTTTATAGCCCAATCAGAAGGATTCATTGACTAGGTAATGAGCATAAGGTATATAAATTGCATAAGTCCATTTATGGACTAAAGCAAGCACCTAAGTCTTGGAACATTTGGTTTGATAAGTCTATCAAAACCTATGGATTCATCCAAAACCTAGATGAGTCTTGTGTCTATAAAAAGATATAAGAAGGTAAGGTTACTTTCCTAATCCTGTATGTCGATGACATTATGCTCTTTGGGAATGATGTAGGAATGTTATCTACAGTTAAGGGATGGCTGAACGAACAGTTCTCAATAAAGGATTTAGGAGAGGCTAGCTGTGTTCTGGGGATTAAACTTATAAGGGATCATAAGAAAAAATTGATAGCCTTATCTCAAATAACTTACATTGAGAACATGCTCAGTAAGTTTGCCATACAAGATTCTAAGAGGGGTTTCACAACTACTAGACATGAAATCAAACTTTCAAAGGAGCAAGCACCTAAGACCCAAGAGGAGGTCAAACGTATGCATAACATTCCATATGCTTCGGTAGTTGAAAGTTTAATGTATGCTATACTTTGCACTAAACTAGATATCTATTATGTTTTGGGATTGTAAGAAGATTCTAGTCTAATCTAGGAATAGAGCATTGGATTGCGGTTAAGTGCATACTAACGTATCTTTGTAGGACAAAGAACTTAATGCTTACTTACTCTAGAAGTAACCTTATTCTGACAGGATATATATATTTCAATTTCCAATAAGATGTTATTCAAGGAAATCAACTTCTGGTTCTATATTTCTTTTATGAGGTGGAGCCAGAGTCTGGAGGAGTATCAAGCAATCTTGTGTTGTTGATTTAACGATGGAGGCTGAGTATTTTACTACTTGTGAAACAGCAAAAGAATCAGTCTGGCTCAACAAGTTCCTGAATGATTTAAAGGTAGTTCCTGAGGTAGAAAAGACCATTACACTTTATTATGACAATAGTAGGGTAGTGGCTAATTCTAAAGAACCTCGGAACCATAAAGCTACCAAACACATTAAGAGAAAGTATCATCTCATAAGGGAGATAATACAACATGGTGAGGTGAATGTGGTAAAGATTCCTATAAATCAAAAATTTGTTGATCCATTTACGAAGACACTGTCTCAAAAGATTTTTGAGGGTCACATAGTAGGGATGGGAATAAGGGATATGTCAAGGTACCAAAACTCTTTTGTATGAGCATTATATATCTAGTCATAAGGTACCAAGATTCTTTTGTAAGTAATATACATATATATAGATGTGCATGGGAAACATGTATATTATTAGAATATAAATTAGTTGATTTATAGTTGAATAATCAAGTTGGTCGCTTGATTATGGTTTAGACTGTAGTGTTACGATTTATCTCTGTGTAAGTAAAAGAGTTTATTTCAAGGTAATGATGAGTTTCATATCATGATAGTAGTTAACTATTGATAATGGCACTATTAAATGAATCTGGAATCAAGTATATCTTTAAAGAATAAGGTGGGCCGTTACTTTAATCTTTAGACATACATCTTAGCATTATTTTATTATGAAGAAAAATCTTGATGAGTGTTGAACTCATATATGTTTCATTATAAGTCTAGATATAATCGAAATGGATTTTTATAGAGTATCAATCTGGTGTCTGCATGTTGGAATTATTAATTGAAACATGTATCAGGGAACATTCACTCAAATAAAGGGTTCATAGTGATATCATCACTTCTAGAAATTTTACGGAGTTTGGTGATTAAACTGTCGCCAGTAATTTGATGGACTAGCTATCCATCAAGTCTTAACACCAAAATGAGTTATTGTGTGTTAATCACCATATAGAGTAAAACGGGAGATCTAGAAGGAAAAACCAACATAAGGGCAAAACGGTAACTTTGCCCTTTATTGTGTGGATGGCTATAATATGATTCATAATAAAGTTTGCAATTGGACATCTTATTTGAAACACGTGTTCTCATAATATTTAGTAATTCAAGAGTTCAACTAATTTTCTTTAGTGGAATAACATTTGATTAATAAGCTGGAATTAATTATAATGAGATTAAATTAATTCTGGGCTTATTGAAGCTTGAATTATCTAAATCCAATTAGATTCCTCATTTGACTTTTAGAAAGATTATCAAGCAAAGTAAGAAATATAAATAGAGGTTTTAAAGCCCATGATTGAATATTGGGCTTCCTTTAATTAGAAGCCCAAATGAACATTTAATATTGGGGTTGACTTTGGTTTGATTTGATGTTGGGCCCCATTTCTGGAGACCAACATTCAGAGTCACCACACGTGAACATACGACCCTGTAGGGTTATTTTATTGAACCATCATTTGCTATCATCCCACAAGGATGGTGGCCCACACTAGCAATCACCATAAACACCATCTAACCTCTTCAAGACAATTGTATTTCTAAGTCTCTAGTTTAAATTGAAGCAAGAACCATCTCAAAAAGAGCTCTATAAATGAAGTTATGCTTAAGAAGCCCAAGTATGTTCATACCCAAATCATGCTCTATTAACCGACCCCTCACTATCTTTCCATCTATCTTTTTCATATCGAAAAAAAAAGTTACCAATTTTTATGGAGAGGTAGAAAAATGCATTAGGAAATCATTGCTTCAAGAATCACTTCATTTTGGGGTCGGATGATGAAGTTATGGCTAAAAGATTCATACATGTTTATATCCTCAATCATATTGTACCTATCTTGAGAGAATTGGCATAACTTGCTCTAGCAATCTTCTATTGAAAGAAGACTTCTAGATCTACAACTTTTATGAAAACCACAAAGCAAGATTCCACCTCTAAAAGGGTCAAAAACGTAAATTTCCTGTTGATGTACAGTGGATGTTCGTTAAACAGACATACATCTCTACCTAACGGACATACACGGGGTTGGGGGCCATTTTAGACCTGAGAAGGTTCGTTTAACAGACATGATGTCTGTTAAATGGACATTGGCAATGCTGGGGGTCGTCTTAGACCTGAGAAGGTCCATTTAATAGACCTAAAGTCCATGTAACGGACATTGGTGATCCAAAACCCCTTCCAAAGTCCCTCCAAAGGCTCCTACATCCATTCTAACATCATATTCATTCATAATCTTCCCAACTTCACTTCTTCTAATACAATAACACTCCTTAAACATTCAATTACCAATTTGAATGCATTAAACTCCCAAATCTAAACTCAGATGACTCATAACATACACAAACTCTCATCATTTACCAAAGCTGTTATGTACATACCTCCTATGCAGCATCATTACTTATAATGCTCATATCTCTCAACTCTGATATCCAAAATTTACATACTTTATAGTGTTGGAAAGCTAAGAGGAAAAGCTACAACTTTCTGAAAGAAAATTTTGTCTAGTTCTATCTATATTAGTACAGTTTTCTCCCTGAATTCAGTACAAAATTCCTACCCCTGTGAAAAGCTTGAAAATGCAATATAAAGACTTTGGAAATCATGAGCAAAACATAATGTGTATATATATATATATATATATATATATATTTCATTAACATAACAAGACAAGAGTTTTACAAGGCTTTAGTGGGCATTTCAAGCCACCTACATCATAATCGAAAAATACAAACTTTACAAAAAATAATAATCACTCAAAATGCGACTAAAGCCTTGTTTTACATCATCTAGCTTCAAAAACAAAAATATGCAAACTGGAGTGATGCCTTGACTCTTGACCTACTCAATCTCTTGCTTATCTCCTGGATAGGGGGAAGAGAATGGGGGTGAGCTTAAAGCTCGTAGGTAATAGTTTTATGACCGGTAAAAAGCAAAACCATTGAAAACTCTCTTGATCATAGAAAATTCTCATGAAAATCCCTAAACGTATATTTCTCAAATTCTCAACTTGTCAAACCAATTCACAACTCATATAAGTCAAGCATTAATCAAACTTGTTAGCATATGTAAACACATAAGCACATCATAATAGTTTGGGTAAATCCATGAACATGACGAACTAAACAATTTTACATAATGGCCCTATGTAGTCGTAAACTTGAGGGAGTCTATGAAGGAGCTCCGTGCTACTAGCGGGCAGGCAGAAAAAGCCTTTAACTTGGTCAAAGTGCATGTGACATTCTTGAATGGACTACACCAAACCCACATAACATGTAATTCATGAACTGAAAACCTTTTGCCCAAATGGCACATTTTTGAAAACTTGATTTCATACACTTGCTATTCTTTCAAAAATCATTTCCATCATCATTTCACAATTCCACAACCAAAATGCTATACCAAGCATAATAGCCCTTTTTCAAATCATTCAAAAGTAACAAATACCATAATTATGAAGCAATAGCAATCATTCACATATCAGCTCAAAATTCATTCACAATATTCACATACAAAAACATGTGGCACATTCTCAAGCATTTAAAGAACAATAAATGCACATTTTCAAGGTAGATGGAAATCATTTAATTCCATTTATTTGAAAGAAAACTTAATGGCTTATTAACTCAATTATAAAAATGTCACCCACCTTAGTTTCCTTGCTTGAAAACTTGGTCAAGGAAGTCTCTCCTCTTGCTCCTCTTGCCTCCCTTCAACATTGACAAAAACCCATTCAAAATCAATTCCAATTGGAAAACCCAAAGAACCATATGCATAAAATTGACTCTAGGATACTTAAACCAATGCATTTCCTAAGCTCTTTGAACCAAATCCCTTGCTAAAATCCAAATATTAAAACACCAACTTAGCTTGAATCTTCACCAAACAACGAGTTTCTTGGCTCTAATGGAAGCTTTAACCTTCCTCTTCCTTTTTCCCTTCTTGCTCAACCCCCAAATCCTTCTTTAAGGCTAAGAAAAATTGAAACCTAGCTCAACTCCCTTTTTCCTCTCAACCCACAACACTCTCTCTCCCTTCTTTCTTATTTTTGTGCTTTCTCTCTTCTTTCATTCTTCACTAACGTTTTTGTCTTCTAAAATGCAAGCCAACAATTTCCTCTTCCCATTTTCCCCTTCCTTCAATGCCTTAAAGCTTTCCCACTTAAGTGATCTTCCAACAATGCCCCTCATGCGACTTACCACCTTAACACTTTAATTCCCTTAACCTATATTTATTATCTTACTCACATTAACATGCTAATTAATTCCAACATAAATTAATATAGAAAGAACCCAAAATTAATCTAATCATGCTTATTCATCAAGAAAAAATTTTGGGGGCCAACATTTGATTAATTAGATTAATTAAATTGAAACAAAGTTATTAAAGAAAGAAGGAGAGCTTATTTTGTTTTATTATATCTAAATGTGCAGCTGCACATTTGGCATTGAATTGCTAAATTAAAGATGATTTTTATGATACTTTTTATCATCATGAAATGGAGTAAAGATCTTATCATTAAATGGTTGAACGGTTGTCTTTCAATGATGGCATGTAATGTAACCTTTTAGCATTTATTTGATTAAAGAAAAGATGAGGTGCATTTGATGCACTTTCCCTTCCTTCTTTCATCTATAACTGAAATGAGAAGGCCTTATTTAGGTTATTAGTCTTTTTATATAGCCATCTTAAACAAATGAGAAGAGTCTCATTTATTGGATTCTTTATGATTGATTAAAGACTGAAGTGATGCACTGGATGCACATCACTTCTTTCTTTCATGATACCCGAAATTGACAAGGAGAGTAAGCAGTATTCCAGCATTTTCGACTCACTCTCTCCTCTTATGCATGCATAGTCGAAACTTGAATGGGAAGAGTCTCATTTTTGAATTTCTTCTAAGAAAAATCTCTTCAAAATATTCTTTTCCTTTCCCACTAAAAGATCTTGTTAACCAAGTTGTCCAAGAAGAATAAGTGGTAGAACGAATTGGTCGAGTATACAATAACAAGGAGAGGGTACTTTGACAAAGGAAAGGACACAAAAGAGTCGAAGCTATAGCAAGGATTCAGAGAGGATACAAAAGTAAGGAGTCAAAGTGGTAGTAAGGAGTCAGTATATTTCTACCACCTTGTTCTTATGTAAATTATTTTCCTTATACTGTATAATGTATGGATGAAACATGCTGATTTGGTTATGTTATTTCTATTTCATTTTGATTAAGAAAAAGTTTTGAAATCTACTATTTTAGCCAAATCTTGCATACAATTGTTTTCGATCTATCAAAAAGAGCTTTTAGCTAAAAATTCTGCACGTAGAGCTTTGCTCTATGTTTTTTGTATTTGACAGAGCCCAATGGGCCAATATCTTTATCTATATCTATATCTAAAAGGAACTTGTTCATAATAAATAATAACGAATCTGGAGTCTCATATGCATCTACATTTGTATATATATGATTATAACATCTTTTCTGAAATTACGATGATAAAGTGATGTGCCATGATAATGTGATTGTTTGGATTATTCATGTTTTGAAAGAATGTATGTAAAATGTGTGATATTGTGTATTTGACTTGGGTGAGATCATGAATGATGGTTCACTCATTGAGTTCATAAAACTTATCAAATATTGTAACATGGCTTTTTAAGTGCAAGAGGGGAGACTTAGTTCCTAAGATTTGTTTAAAGGAACAATTTGGATTAAGATATGACTCAAAGGTCTGTCAGCTGACATCAGAGGAGTTATAATTTATTTTTATAGTTTCTTTGTCTTGTAGAACTTTTGTACAAGGATTGTAAATATTTATTTTAATGAATATAGTGTAAACTTTTGTCAATGAATGAAATGAAGTGTTGAGGTTTTAAGTACTCTATATTCTTTTTGATGTCATTTAAGAGATTGTGTTGGCTCTCACATATCATTGTCATAGGATATGAACTTGAATGTCCTCTGGATGTTTAGGTATATACTTTATGGTAGTAGAATGTTACGTATAATCTCTAGGTGGTGCTGAGAAAATGCAAATCCAGATCCTTGTGCATTTTTTATATTGGTGTAAGATCTAATTAGATGCAATAGATGAGTGTTGAAAAATTGGTCGGATACATGTAAAAGAGACACAAGCTTTGTGATGAGAGTGACGCCTAGCATCAAATGGGTCCAGCTAGGGCATAAGTTTTTTTATTGGTTATTCTTGTTGGAGTTATGTAAATATAGTGCCCCGGAAAGCAAGTGTATTTATATGTAACTTTATCTTCTTCAGTTACAGTTTTGTAATGAAAATATTTATTATTAATAAA
>JANIJH010000223.1:35529543-35540102 GCA_024520975.1 Erythroxylum areolatum | reverse complement strand
TGTTTGATATGCCTATAAAGCTATCCAAATTTAGTCACTAACTTAGTACAAAAGATTTCTAGCTATCTTGGAGTATCCGAATGCCTTACAAGGATCATTGATCATCTCGATCTGCACCTGACGAGGGAAAATGTTGGGTTGAGCTACATAGCTCAGTGGCTAATATATTTATAACCATTAGCAATGAGCCATATAATCAAAAAAATATGAATATCCATATAAGCATACATATCTTGTCCTAATCCAACAATGAAATTTCGGCATTCACAATTCTGATTCACATCTTATAATTCAATCCATCATCACATAGAACATATTAGATGTAATTTAGCATCAAAGCATAACACTCAATTTGCATCATAACTTAACACATCAAAATGCAAATGCATAAACAATTGGCTCGATGGTTCCGTGGAATAAAACAGAGAAACCGAAGTTTACTCCGTGAATGGAACCAGTTCACTTTTCGGATATCGTGGGCCATAAGAGGGCAGCCGGGAAAAGGTTTTATGTTGACGTGCACGTGACTAGAAAATGGTTCCTCTCTCACCCAAACACAATCGAATCTCATGCTCAATTCAATCACAATTTCATATTCTCATACTTTTTCTTTATACAAAATGCCATGACACAATTCATTGGCATAACATGATCATACTCACAATTTAACCATATTAAAATGTCATACATCTTTCAATGCATAACATAACATAAAACACATCATAGCAATTCACAATTTATCAATTCAAGCATATACATACACACATATGCACATTGCCCATTTACATAACAACCATAAATATTTTACCCACCTTAGAACTCTTAAAAATTCAAACTCAATTATGCCATTCCTCTTACTCTTGGATAGGTTGTTCTTGATTTCCTAACACAATCAAAATTCTCATTCAATTCCAATTCAAATAGAAATTCCCCAAATTTCCATAATCACAAAAAAATGAAATTAACACAAATAAAGCTCAAACTTAACCTACTCATAGTCCATCTAGGTTAGAAAACCCAAAACTTAGCTTAGAAACCCTAAGATCAAATGGGTTCCCTTAAACCATCTTCTTCCAACACAAAACCCCTTTTTCCCTCTAAAACTCCTTCATTCTCATCACAACCCATTTCTTTACTAAAGCAAGAAGAAAAAGATGAAGAACTTACCTTAAGAAGCTTGATTCCTTCGTCTTCCGACGATTTTCTTCGTTCTTTCCCTAGTTGCTTTGATTTTTCTTCTCTTCTTTCCTTTCTCTCACGTTTTTTCTTCTCTTCTCTTCTCACACTCACAATTCTTCCCTTCTTCTTCTTATTTCAAGCCAACACTTTAGCTTATTCTTCCAATTATGCCCCTCACTTACTTTGCCTTTCCAAATCTACCCCTCTTTTGTCCTTTTATGTCTCTAACCCTTTAATCCACTTAACACCACATTAATTCTAACTAAGTCCCAATCTCTCCAACTAATTTTTAATCTCTATTCATGCCTACTAAATTAATGACCCAATTCTAAAAATAAATAATTAAACCAACAAACAAACATAAATAAATTATTTAGCAAAATTATCAATAATTTAGCAAAAAAATCAGGATCCAACAACTCTCCTCCCCTAAAAGAATTTCGTCCTCAAAATTCTTACCTGAGTCATTGAAGAGGTATGGATACTTCTCCCTCATTGCTTCCAAAGGCTCCCATGTTGTCTTCTCTATTGAATGGTTCCTCCATAAAACTTTAACTAGTTTCACAACCTTGTTTCTCAAAACCTTTTCCTTTGAATCCAAAATCTCCACTGGTCGCTCCTTATATGTCAAATCCTCCCTTAACTGAACCTCTGAGGGTTGAACTATATGTGCAGGATCAGATTGGTGCTTTCTCAACATTGATACGTGGAAACCATGGTGAATCTTAGATAATTCCGATGGCAAAGCTAACTTATAGGCTAAAGGCCTAATCTTCTCAATGATCTCATAAGGGCCTATATATCTCAAACTAAGCTTGCCCTTCTTACCAAATCTTAAAATTCCCTTCCATGGAGAAGCTTTAAGAAACACTCTGTCTTTGACTTCAAATTTCGTCTATTTTTTATGTGCATCCGTTTAGTTCTTCATCCTATCTTGAGCTGCTTTAAGTCTCTGTTTCACTAATTTAATCTTGTCAACTGTAACCTGCACCAATTCAGGTCCTACAAGTCTCCTTTCAACTTCCTCATCCTATCAAATAGGAGTTTTACACCTCCTACCTTAAAAAGCTTTATAAGGTGTCATCTGAATTCCCGAGTGATAGGAATTGTTGTAAGCAAATTCAATTAAAAGCAAATGATCATCCCATGAGCCTTTAAAATCCATAACACAAGCTCTCAACATTACCTCTAGAGTCTGCATTGTTCTCTCCGATTGTCCATCAATCTGTGGATGGAAAGCTGCACTGAAGTGCAACTTAGTTCCCAAAGCCTCCTGTAAGCTTTCCCAAAATTTGGAGGTGAACCTAGGATCCCTATCCGAGACTCTCGAACTTGGAATCCCATGAATTCTGATTATCTTATCTATGTATTTCTTGGCCAAAACATTCAAAAAACTTGTCTGCTTAATTGACAAGAAATGTGTGGACTTAGTTAGCCTATCCACAATCACCCATATTGCATCATGCTTCCTGCTGGTTCTTGGTAATCCTATCAAGAAATTCATCGTAATCTTCTCCTATTTCCATTCCGGAATCAACAAAGGTTTAAGCTTGCCTGAAGGTGCTTGTTGTAAGCTTTGACTTGCTGACACACTAAGCATCTTTTAGCATATCTTGCAACTTCTTTCTTCATTCCCTTCCACTAGAAATGCTTCTTCAAATCTCTATACGTTCTTGTACTTCCTAGGTGCATTATGTGCCTTGTCAAGAATCTCGTCTTTCAACTCTTGCATATCTGGAATACATAGTCTGCTTCCTACCACCATCAATCCATCTTCCCTTACCTTTATTTAAGAAGATTTACCACTTTTAATCTCTTCTATAAGCCTACTCAAATACTCATCTTGCTCCTGCAATTCTTTAATCTTTTTGTTCAATACTGGCCTTACTCTAAAGTTAGCCAATATATAATTAGATTCGGCTTGTCTCAATATCACTCTGAGTTTGGTTAATTCCTTCAACAAAGGAATATACACTGTCTCCACATATTCCATAGTTGATTTTCTACTCAGTGCATTCGCTACTATATTAGTCTTCCTTGGATGATAATCAATCATTAAGTCATTATCCTTTAACAGTTCTAACCATCTTCTCTGTCTTAAATTCAACTCTTTCTGGCTTATCAGATACTTAAGACTCTTGTGGTCTATAAACACCCTGGTAGTGACTCTATATAAATAGTGTATCCATATCTTTAATGCAAAAATTGTGGAAGCCAACTCCAAATCATATGTAGGATAGTTCATCTCATGAGGCTTTAATTGCCTAAAAGTATAGGCAATCACTTTATCTCCTTGCATCAGTACACACTAATCCCTTCCTCGATGCATCACTATACACTATGTATCTATCATTACCTGAAGGCAAAGTCAAAATCAATGCACTCGTCAATTTGTACTTAAGGTCCTCAAAGCTCTTTTGACATTCATCCATCCACACAAATTTCTGATTCTTCCTAGTCAATTTGGTAAGTGGAGCTACTATTATGGAAAAGCCCTCTACAAACCTTCTATAATACCCAGCTAAACCCAAGAAGCTCCTCATTTCAGCCACATTCTTAGGTGCTTCCCATTTCACAACCGCTTCTATGTTTCTCGGATTCACATGCACTCCTTTTTTTGAAACTACATATCCAAGGAACACCACTTCCCTTAGTCAGAATTCGCATTTGTGAAATTTGACATATAACTCGTTCTTCCTTAATGTCTCCAAGGCAACCCTCAAATGTTTCTCATGCTCCTTGTCACTTTTAGAATAAATCAATATATCGTCAATAAAGATAATGACAAATGGGTCTAAGACGGACTTAAAGACTCGATTCATTAAGTCCATGAAAGCTGCAAGTGCATTTGTTAACCCAAAAGGCATGACCAAAAACTCAAAGTGGCCATACAGTGTTCTGAAAGCAGTCTTTGGCACATCAGACTCTTTTATCTCAACTAGTGGTAACCTGATCTCAAATCTATCTTAGAAAAGACTCTTGCCCCTTGTAACTAATCAAACAAATCTTCTATAGGGGGAGTAGATACCTGTTCTTGGTGGTGACATAATTGAGCTTCCTGTAATCCACACACATCCTCAATGATCCATCTTTTTTCTTTACAAAAAGGACCGGAGCTCCCCAAGGCGAAGAGCTCGGCCTAATGTAACCTTTTTCCAACAAATCTTCAATTGCTCCTTAAGCTCCTTCAATTCCCCTAGAGCCATTCTATAAGGAGGAATCGATATTGACATTGTGCCCAAAAGAAGCTCAATGAGAAATTTAATTTCCTTAGGGGGTGGTAGTCTTAACAATTACTCGGGAAAGACATCCGGGAATTCCATGACTACAGGCATTTCTTTTAACTTTCCTCCATCTACCTTTATGTCTACCACATAGGCTAAAAATGCTTCACATCCCTTCCTTATCAATTTTTCTACTGTCAGAGCCAAAACCATTCTAGTCGAACTCGCTTTTTGGTCCCCCATAAACCCCACGATCTTTTTTTTGCAATCCAATTGGCATTATACTTCTCTAAGATGTCCATACCCAAAATGACATCTAATCCTCCCATCCTCAATGGCATTAGATCCACCACTAATTGTTTTCCTCCAATATGTATCTCACAGTCTCTATAGATTTGACTAATTATAATACATTGGTCGATTGGAGTACTAACCATCAAAGGAGTATCCAATGGGCTCAATTCTCTACCATGCACAGTTCTACTCAATGACACAAATGAATAAATGGAACCTGAATCAATCAAAACAACAATATCCTTATCAAATAATTTAATTATACCAGTTACGACTCCTGGAGCTGTCTTTGCATCATTCCTCGTTATAGCAAACACTCTAGCTGGTGCTTGTCCCCTTGGTCTCCTTGGAGGGTTCATCTTCCTAGTTGCATCAAAACTTCTCACTTCCGTTACTATCCTAAGTCCTACTGTCTCAGCCTTCTTTGAAGCTTGCATTTGACTTCTCTCATGTCTTGTATTCTGAGGGCACTCTCTTGCCATGTGTCCTTTCTCCCCATAATTAAAGTACGCTCCAGTCAGTCGATGACATTCCCCTCTATGAAACCTTTTGCAATGATCACATTTGGGAATGGGTGGCTTATCCCCATCTGCCCTCCTGCTGCCTCCAGCCGTTGAGGCTTGATGTAAAATAGTTTTCATCTGCCTAGCCCTGCTTGCTCCACTGCTCCTCTCCTCAGACTACTTAGAGAAAGTCCTGGCACTCCTCTTTGACATAGGAGCACCGCCTCTCCTCTTAAGTTGTTCTCTCCCCTCCCTTTTTCTATTCATTGCACCCTTAATGTTCTCCATATTTTCCACTCTCAATGATGCTTCAACTAGCTGTTAGAAATCGTAGAAATTCTGTGCTACCACTTTCTCTCTGATGGCCAAGTGCAGTCCCACTTCAAATCTTCGGCACCTAGCTGCTTCGCTCATCATTAATTCAGCTACATATCTGGCCAATTTTGTAAATCGACGCCTATATTAGCTCACCGTCATCTCCCTCTAGGTGAGGCTAAAAAATTCTCTTTGCTTCTGCTGGGTGTACACTTCAGACAAGTACTTCTTCTTATAAACAATCAAGAAGTCCTTCCACGCCAACACTAGTGGCTTCATCTGACTTCCCGGGACACTCTCCTACTAATTTAGAGAATCCCTTTGTAGAAAACTCGCAACATACTCAACTTTCTCCTCATCTTCACAATCTATCTTCCCTAGTATCCTTTCGGTCTTCCTCAACCAGGTCTTAGCTTCTTCAGGATTAGTGGTTCTAAAGAAGTCCACCGCTCTATACTTCCTCAGCTTGTCGAACTACTTCCCCTTCTTAACTAGGGTCGGAAAAGAAGATTGTGACATATGACTCATAGCCTGGACAAATGCCTAAGTAAAAGCTTGGAATATCCTTGGATCCAAGGCAGGCGCTTGCTCCTGCGGAACAGGCGACTCCTGCGTCTGCGATCCTTGCAACGCCTCTTGTCCTTCTACGAGGTGCCATTTCACTCTTTCAATAGAAACAATAACAATTAGCTTACATTTATTTCAATCTTATTTTCCTACATGTATGCATGATATGCATGTCATTTAATGCAATCAATCAATTTAACAATGCAAACAATTAATCACATAGCATAACATTCCATCCTACTTTGCACTCTAAGCCTAGGAAAACCCTAAGCTCTGATACCACAAGATGTCGGGTCCCACTCCTGGAGCCCAAAATGATGAACCTCGTTCCCAGAGCCCAACTATCTGGAGTCAAAAAGTGTAAGCGGGTTTCCTTTTAGGGTTATTTCAATGAACCCTCACTAGCCTTCCATAAATCTTTTTTTAATCAAGACCAAAGGCTATAAATTCTTTTATGGAGGTAGGAAAATGTGTTAGGAATCTATCTCTTTAAGAATCACTTCATTCGGAGGTCGGGTGAAGAAGTTATGACCAAAAATATCAAACATGTTTAAGTCCTTAATCATTTTGTACATACCTTTGCACTATTGCCATAACTTTCACTAAAAATGTTAGCATTCATAATCTTTGCGCTAATATATTTATAGCCATTGGCAATAAGCCACACAATCAAACATATATGAATATCTATATAAGTATACAGATCTTGTCCTATTCCAACAATGAAATTTCAGCATTCATAATTCCGATTCACATCTCATAATTCAATCCATCATCACATAAAACATATTAGATGTAATTTAGCATCAAAGCATAACACTCAATTTGCATCATAACTTAACACATCAAAACGCAAATGCACAAATAATTGGCTCGAGGGTTTCGTGGAACAAAATAGAGAAACTGAATTTTACTCCGTCAATGAAAAGAGTCCACTTTTCGGATCTCGTGGGCCATAAGCGGGCAGTTGGGAGAAGTCTTTATGTTGGCGCTCACGTCACTCCGAAACGATTCCTCTCTCGCCCAAACACAATCAAATCTCATGCTCAATTCTATCAAAATTTCATATTCTCATACTTTTTCTTTATACAAAATGTCATAACACAATTCAATGGCATAACATGATCATACTCACAATTTAACCATATCAAAATGTCATACATCTTTCAATGCATAGCATAACATAAAACACATCATAGCAATTCACAATTTATCAATTCAAGCATATACATACACACATATGCACATTGCCTATTTACACAATAACCATAAATATTTTATCCACCTTATAACTCTTAAAAATCCAAACTCAATTATGCCCTTCCTCTTGCTCTTGGATAAGTTTTTCTTGTTTTCCTAACACAATCAAAATTCTCATTCAATTCCAATTCAAATGGAAATCCCCCAAATTTCCATAATCACAACAAAATGAAATTAACACAAATCAAGCTCAAACTTAACCTACCTATAGTCCATCTAGGTTAGAAAACCCAAAACCTAGTTTAGAAACCCTAAGATCAAATGGGTTCCCTTAAACCATCTTTTTTTCAACACAAAACTCCTTTCTCTCTCTAAAACTCCTTCATTCTCATCACAACCCTTTTCTTTACTAAAGCAAGAAGAAAAAGATGAAGAACTTATCTTAAGAAGCTTGATTCCTTCTTCTTCGCACGATTTTCTTCTTTCTTTCCCTAACTTCTTCGATTTTTCTTCTCTTCTTTCCTTTCTCTCATGTTTTCTCTTCTCTTCTCTTCTCACACTCATGATTCTTCTCTTCTTCTTCTTATTTCAAGCCAACACTTTAGCTTATTCTTCCAATTATGCCTTTCACTTACTTTGCCTTTCCAAATCTACCCCTCTTTTGTCCTTTTATGTCTCTAACCCTTTAATCCACTTAGCACCACATTAATTCTAACTACATCCCAATCTCTCCAACTAATTTGTAATCTCTATTCATGCCTACTAAATTAATGACCCAATTCTAAAAATAAATAATCAAACCAACAAACAAACATAAATAAATAATTAAACAAAATTATAAGTAATTTAGCAAAAAATCAGGATCCAACATACACTATCCTAGACATCCTAGCCATCTGCGTATCCATGAAGATAGGTTGTCCAACAACACTTCCTATTCTTCCCCACCCTTTTGGGTTCCAATATTCTACTAATATGTTATGAAACCTATCCCACACTGGGGTGAACCTAACCTCTTCTTATCTTCAGACATCACTCACACAGAAATAAGGGTTTACCTTAGTTATGCCACTACCAAATTCAATCCTATCCCAGAATCAAATTTAAATAAAAAATTGTTTAAGCTCGTAATTAAGGTTTCCTTAAGCCCAAACTCTACCCAGGATTTTGTTAATGCTTTCTGAACCATAAGGAAAGTAGGTCACTTACTTATGAAAAAGCCTATCAAGGCTAAACTGAGTTAAGTAGCTCCCTTTTCACTAACTCTAGTGGAGGAATGACATAAATCTGGTCCCCTTGATCTCTGGGGGATAGTAGGTTAAAGCTTTATCTTCTGAGAAGTCCTTCATACCATCAGAAACTACTGACTTCCATGATCTAGTGTTCTTCGAGGTTTTAATCTCAAGGGGATGGGAAGAAGTTTCAGGTTCAGACTACTATTGAATAGCTGATACACGTACATCTATTAGGCATTTTTTCGCTGATGAGACTTGGTTATGATTGATGGAAGGGGATGTTTTCATAGGTGAATTTTTAGTTAGAGGGAGGACAGTGGTGTTTGGGTCTATGTTTTGGGTTCAATTAGGGTTTGAAAAGGAAGTTTTTTGGTGAGATCGAGGTGCAAGGACAGCTAATGGGGTGAGAGGGGTTAGGGATGGGTTAAGAGAAGAAGATGAAGCCATGGAGAAAAAGCTGTAACCCACTAGTAATCTCAGAAGTTATGGGTCTCTACTCGTCGCTCTCTTGCTCTCTCACTCGTCTCTCTATTTCCTGAACTCCATAATTCCTTCCAAAGTGTATCTATTAGAAATTCTTAAGAATAAATCAAACTAAATAATACATATTCTATTTTATTTCTTGTTTATTTTATTCTTAAATAATCACTATTTTATTCCTTATGTATTTTTGTTGATGAACCAAAAGCCTTATAAAAGTTTTAACTTTCTATTATTACAAAGTTTAGTTCATCTGTTCAAGTCAATAAGTCCCTTAGAAAAATGGATTTAATTATCTATTTTTGAAAAGTTGTCAGACCTGAGCTACATTTAAAATGTTGATAGTTGAATATAAAGGTCAGATGATAAATTTCTAAATAGACTTATTTAGCTCTTTTTGTCTTATCGCGCACTAGGATGTATGCCAAACTGAAAATATATTCCAATCGAAATCTTCAAGCCCAACTTTAACTCAATATGTCAATTAACAATTCCTTATTTTAGACCTATGAGCCTTATAAATGAACCAATTTACCGCCCAACTTTACCTATAGGCTATACCGCCTGACAACTACATTTCTTTGACAACAAAAATTACTTTATAACAAGTCGGCGACAAGCATACTTTTAGGTTTTATTCTCTATTTCAAGAATATTTTAAAAATTAAATTAAAAGTTAAATCGATAAAATAAAAGAATTAGTTTAAAAAGTTTAATTGATATTATATTCTCATAAAATCAACTCAATTTGAAAATTAAAGAATTTGAAATATGATTTAAAGATATTATAAGAATTTTAAGTTTAATTTAAAAATTGTTAAATAAAAATTTATTAATTATTTTTATTTATAAGAACTTTTAATTAACAAAAATTGACTAATTAATTTCAATATATTCTACTTGAATTTTGGTAACGACATTAGGTGTCTTTAAAAAGTTTCAATATAAAATGATTATTAAAATATAATGATTGAAATAAAATTTAATAATTAAAATATTGAAATTAGAAATAACATTAATTTGAATAACTTAAAAAACTATATAAAACATTTATATGCTTTATTTGACAGATTTATCGGAGTCTTTTTTTCTCTTTTAACAAAGATTCTGCTATTATAATACAGTTGTATCTCTATCATGAGGTTGGCACATGTTAGGGATTGATATCTCTCAGAAGCCTTTCTTCTTTACTTTCTCCAGCTGTTCTACAGTGTTAATATAATGCAATACAGATTTTTGGTCTAATTCATTCACTGTTGAATGTCCATATCATTTTATGCATTCCTTTTCTGTTAAAATATAAAAATTCATTCGTAAAAATTTCATTGCTCCAATAGCTTAGGTTATGTTTGGTTTAGAAGTAAGATTTTAATAGAATAGAATAAAATAGAATGATTTATAATAAAATAGAATATAAATCGATATAATATTAAAAAATTGTTATTTTGGAGGGATGGAAAGTTCATAATATAATATAGTGAAATGTTGTTTGAAAGAAGAGTTTATAATATAATATAATAAAAAGTTATTTATCATTTTAAATTTCATCATAAACTCTTATA
>JANIJH010000223.1:35499732-35522153 GCA_024520975.1 Erythroxylum areolatum | reverse complement strand
GGACTTAAGGCATGTTTGGCAAGTGACTTAGGTCACTTGCCACTTGCCCACTTCCTAGGGTCTAAAATCTAATTTATCAGCCATTTGGTCATTTTTTCGGTCCGGACCTATTACTCCGAAAATTCCAGAAAAATTCCTAATAATCCCCATAAATATAAAACACATGATCATACAATTCAATTCCATATTTCAAACCCCTAGATCTCATTTTTCACTCCAATTCAATATTCAAAACACAATCTACACAATTTTCACAGAATTTCCAATATACAAAAATATACCGGGAATATGTCTTACATGCATGTACACTCATATGCTTGTGCAACAATGATCATTTATATATGAATATAGAGGCTAAATAATGAATGTGCATGCCGAAAATGAATGCACATGACTAACCCATTCCAAATTACCAACATACCCTTCTCATCGGTAGCAGGATGCTACAACCCTTCTTGATTTACATAGAAGAGGAACGTATTTGTTTCCAATCCCTCAATGCTAAATAAATTGCACTCCTAAAATATTTTGATTTTGATACATTTGATAGGCTGGAACTGTAAGATAGGGTAGAGAACTTAGCATAAAGAATTTAGTGGGGCGACGTTCAAACACTTCCAATATTCTTTCTACCAAGAGCTCAATTTAGAATTCTTCACTTCCCTTTATTACAAACCTAGTAGCCCTAAGGAAATATGGTTTAGGTTACAGGGAAAAATTATGAGCTGAACATGAAAATCATGTTCGATATTTGTGGGTTCCCTGAGTCTTTCATTATCAATCAACACAATGATTTTCGTGCTTCTCACTATTGGAATGAGCTCACTGGGTTAGAGCACTTTGATGTTAAAAATGCCCACAACAACATCACAAGAACCCATGAGCACTTGTTATTACACAAATTCATGTGTCAAATGGTTTTTGATAAATTAGAAAGAAACAAGTGCTCAACAAAGGAACTTTTCCTATTATGGTCCATAGATCATAGCATCCCAATGTGCACCTCCGCACATATGTTAAATGCCATTGTTGTAACTCTATGTAAGAGAAGCAACAATTTAAGTATGGGGTATTTGGTTTATGCCATTGCTGAGTATTATGGCATGGACTGTAGTGGTTTAATCGTCCACCTCCTAGATTTTCTAGATCACCAATATCTATGGCATGCTGAAATCCTTAAGTACCATAACATGGAACTCCGGGATATCAGCTAAAAGACTCATGTGAAAATTAGGGCTAGCCAGGCTAGTTTGAGCATAGTGTCACCTTAGCAGGCAGAAGAGGACTCAACTAGTAAGGAGTTCGAAAAGGAGGAAGGCACCGATGAACTGACCTGGAAGAAAGTGCTCCATACAATCTCTGCGAATACCAAGGTAATTATAGATACACTTGCGGAGAACTCTAGAAGAATGAAAGAATGTCCTGAGCACAATGACATCAGAGCCGGGATATACGTCATATCCATCGTCACTTTAAGGCTCAAGGCGTCTAATTGCCACGTCCAACACCATCTCCGCCTCCATTACCATGAGGCTTTGTGTCTAACCCTTTTCTTTTTAAATTTAGTCTTTATTTTATTTTATTTTTTTCTTTAATTTATGTTTCTTCTTACCATGCGTGTTTGTTGTCTCTTTCTCACATTGAAGATAACATGTTGTTCAAGCGTGGGGAGGGTTATGTGTTTTGCTTTAAGTGTGAACTTTGCATATTGTATGATAGTTTGTTAGGCTGTATTTTGAGAATTGTGTGAATGTGTCAATGGCTTAGATGGATTGAAATTAATTTAATTTTGAACATAATCTATTAGGTTATGAAGAGTCATTAGCTCGCAAAATTAGTGACTTGGGTTCTTTAGATAAATATGCAAGTTAATTAAGATTTAGTGTGAGTTTGTCACCCTATAATGTCATATTCATTTATCATTTTAGGTCTTTCTACTAAAGTTGCTTTGCTAGTATTTTTTTCATGAAAATGGGTAGCTTAAGCAACAAGGTAGGCAATAAAAAAAGTGTTGGTTAATTTTAAATAAATAACTATTTTGTTGACCTTCGGTTTATGAATGGAACTAGTAGCTAGTTGAGAATGTGATGTAGCTGAGTAACCAGATTGACACGTATCACAAATGTGTGACTTCGCGTGAAAAGGCTATAATGACATTCCATCCAAGCAGCTTAATAAAAACATGACTTAGTCAAGTAACTAGATTGACATTCATCACCAATTTGCCTCCGAGTAAAAGACTAGGTCTATGTCCACACAAAAAAAATTAAATAAAAAAGTGTAATAAAACCTACCGAACTTGTAAATAGCTTGACTTCTCATGAAAATGTACTTAGGAGTAGTTCCAAAGTTCGAATGACCAAAGAATTATTAATGTGTGTGTATAATTGAAAATGGTGAATAACTTGACATATTTGTTTTGATTAATATGTATGTTTAGTCCAGCGCACCTAGATGCGGATTTTGCATTTTATTCTCATTTTTAAATTTATTTCATAAAGTTAAAGCCATCGGCTCATTATTGCATTGCGTGCTTTGTGTTTTTGTGTGTTTGTTATTTTGTTTGCTTGAGGATAAGCAAATGTTTAAGTGTGGGGATGTCAATAAGTGTAAATTGCATCATGTTTTAGGGCTTTGTTTGATATGCATTTAATTATTAATTCAATCGTTTAGTATATGTTTAGGTTAGAATTATGTTCGCTTGTTAATTATTTGGGTTTAAGTGTTTTTATGGGTTAGTACAAGTCTTTGAGCATAAATATTATGTTTTTAAGGTACCTCGATGTGATTGTTAGTGTTTCAGGGTCAACACCAAAGAATGGAGAGGTTTTGGAGACATTCAGGCTAAAACAACGACCCACGATTGTAGCACAATAGGCCACGATCATGATAGAAGCACCAGAGTTGGCCCACGATTGTAGACCACATGACATGATTGTGATAGAAGCCCAGGACATGGCTACGACTGTGAGAGAAGGCTCAAATGTGGCCCCCAATCGTGGCTTGTATCAGGTAAACATGTAGACACTTAAAAATGTCAAGTTTTGAGGGATTTTTTTGAACTTTCAGACTCAGAAAAAACCCTAAGGCTACTCAAAACATAAAGGATATTTAAAGAACAAGATAAAGAGGCAGGAGGAGCTTTTGCATTAGCCACTTTTGAGAAAACCTAGAGAGAATTCATCGAGAGATTGAGAAAGAGAAGAAGGAATAAAGAGAAATGGAGAATACGCTAACTCGACGTACTTCCCAGATCAGGAGTTTTCTAACATCGCTACCTCCCATCATCCTTTCAGATCATACTTCCTATCTATTTTCAATTTTATTATTGTATAAAATTTGGAATAATAGTTTGACAATATGATTTTTGAATGTTGATATGTTCTAAACTTACCTTCAGAGTTTTATCTTTGAATTAATGAAATCTGAATGTTTATGTGTTATTTGGATTCATTATGATTTAATTATGTAAGTTCATAATTTGATAATAAAATGAGAGGGTGAATCAAATCAAAAATAAATAAATTGGGCCAATGAGAGTTATCAGATTTAATATAACAGGAATTAAATCAAATCGGTAAATTATGTGAAGAGAGATCTTACATAGTTTTCCAATACTTTATTAAACAAATTCAGAACTAATTAGGGTTTTGGATAGGTTGTCAGATGAGATATTGCAAATTCTATAATCTGATTAGGGTATATAATTTAGGGTTAATAGTTATAACTCAAGAGAGTAATCAACCCTAGGATTTTCTAAAACTAATAATTTGGTAATTCATCATCAGTTAGGTTAACATTAAGGATAGGTAAAATTTCCATTCTCTCAAATGGTAATTCCTTTAGGTTGATACTTGGGTGTATGTAGCAATTGTTGAATTATTAATATTTTCATGTTCGATTCTTTTTTTTATGAAAGGTAAATATATTGAATCAAAAATATGTATACGGTCTTTGGGGCATACTTCGACCAAATTTTGTAATCATAACATCAATATCATCTATACATCCAAAATATCAAAATGTAATTAGTTCCATGGGGTACAACCTTTACAAGATCTTATACATTATAACTTTTATCTTAGAAACTACATCAAAGGGTAACAGAAGCAAAATCTAACTGAATAGCATTCTTGGTCTTCCATATCATATATATGGTACATATGAATGCCAATCGTGTGGCTTTATTTCTAAGACGCACTCTAGTGTAATCTTTTTGGATCCACTTGATGGCACTAGATAACGTAGACATGGCTCGTGTCAATTCTAGCCATCCCCAGATCACATTCCAAACTTCACATGTAAAAGGACACTTAAAGAAAAAATGGTCAACATTTTCTAGTTTAGCATCACAAAATCTATAGGTTCAGTCTATCTTTGAGAATAGCAAGTTATCCTTTGTTGGTAGTCTATTTCAAAGACTAAGTCATGCAATGAAGGAGTATTTTGGTGGTATTTATTATTTCTAGATAAATGACATCCATGGTCGTCTAGTGTACTTGACTCATAGTAGCTCATAGACTTTCCATGAAGATATGGTTCCATTGATACATAATTTCTGCATCCTACATACTACCTCCCTACAGCCACCCAACTTATCCACCAAAGTATTTCAGATCAGTACCAATCTCTTCAGTAGGGGTGAGTCTCAGTTATGAAGTTCCCAATCCCATATTGCTAAGCCCCTCAAGTATATTTCATGAATCTCTCTCCCTCATAAAAAATCAGCTTCAGCATGGATATTCCACATCACTTTAGACAAAATTGTTGAATTCCATAATTTACAGTTTTTTCAATCCCAATCCACCCTCCTCTCTTGGTAAACAAATATTTTCCATGCCACCCTAAAATGTTTACTACCCCATAAAAACAACCTACATATAGAGGTCATCCTCTTAAGGATAGTTGCTAGAATGGGAAATGTCAGGAGCCAAAAGGATAGTACCTCTTCAATGAAAGAATTAATCAATTCAATTCTACCCGCATAGAAGAGAGTCTTACCATTCCATGCATTGATATAAGCCTCCACGAATTCAATTAGTACAAAAAATTGGGCCATCGAGACCTTCATAGGTGCCAAAGGGACCCCAAATATTAAACAAGAAACTCACACATAGGATATTCTACCATCTGCAAAATGTCCACCCTATCTCATCCATGAGCTAAGTAGATATTGGATTTTGAAGAATTCATCCTTAGCCCTACCACCTGTTTAAGTTCATTCAACGCATCCACTAGTATACAGATAAGTAAAATCACCTCTAGACAATAACATGAGATCATCTGCAAATGTAAAATGAGTGATGCTAAGTTGTTAACATTTCGGATGGAAGTGAAAAAGGGAGCTGGCGGTTCTCACTTTTAGCAATCTTAAAAGGTACTCTAAACAAAGTAGGAAAATTGTAGGTGACATAGGATCACCCTGTCTCAATCCCCTCCAACCCTCAAATATACCATATAGTGTGTCGTTGACCGATATCGAGAAGGATGTAGTTATTACACATTCCATAATCCATCGTACAAACTTGTTAGGGAAGCCTAATCCTTGCATCATATCTTTAAGAAAGTCCCATGATATCGTGTCATAAGCTTTTGTGATGTTAATTTTTATCATGCACCATGGGGAAATATGTTTTCTAATGTAACCACGAACAAGTTCTTGTGCTAGAAAAATATTATATAGCCTACTTCTACCTAGCACAAATGTAGCTTTAATTGGGTTTAACATTTTTCCCACAATCAAAGCTATGCACTCCGTCAATATTTTTGTAATCACCTTATACACAACATTCATACAAGTTATCAGTCTAAAATCTGTTACTATCAGTATTGCCTTCATCTTTGGGATCAGTGTGATGATGGTATGATTTAACTGTTTAAACATCCGATCAGTAGTGAAAATTTCCTTCACAGATAAAGTTACATCTAATCCAACCCTATCCCAATGTCTCTTGAAGAAGGCAGACGTATATCCATCTGATCCTGGAGCTTTTTCATTGTCTATATCAAACATAACCTGCTTGATCTCCTCATCCATAATCAAGGCAATTAGTGTTTCATATGTCTCCACATCCAAAACCAAACCATTTCTTACCATATTTAAGTCTAATCTGTTCAGAGGGGTTGAAGTGCCAAGGAGCCCTTAATAATAACTTACAACACAATCTGCCACTTCTTCCAATGATGTAGTCACAAATCCATCCTCCTTGATGAGATGAAAAATAGCATTCTACCTTCCTCTCTTCTGAGCTACTGCATAAAAATACCTCGTACTTCTATCAGCCTCTATAAGATGTTTACATTTAGCCTTTTGCTAAAAGAATTGTCTCTCTGCATCTAGCAAATATCCAACTTGCTTCTTCTTGATGTTAGCCTCATGTTTCAATGCTACATCATCAGGCCTATTGATAGAGGCCTTATACATGAGTTGAAAATTCTCTTGTGCCTTCTTAACCTTGCTAGATATGTGACCATATGCTTTAGAATTTAGAGCTTTTAGAGGGTACTTTAACGCCTTCAAATTCATACAAAGAATGTATTAAGCAGTCCTAACTACTCCCATCTCCCATTTATTGGATACTATATCCTAAAATTGAGGGTGATTAAGCCACATATTAAAGAACTTAAAGGGTTTGTTACCTCGAGAGTTCAATTGATTGAAGGCCACCATTATAAGACAATGGTCAGAATTTGCCTGCATATCTAAGAAATGAGTTGAACAAGCATAACCCAAAGATCCCTATGCTTGATTGAGGAGGACCCGGTCCAATTTAGGCCATAGATGACTTTTGTTCCAAGTAAAAAACTTCCCCTAAATGGAGCATCTTGTAGGCCAGGAGTCATTCGGAAGCCTAGCAAATCTTTAAGCAGATATGTCGAAGGAGGTTGACATCTGAGCCTTTCCCTAGCTAAACACACATAGCTAAAGTCACCCATTATAATATAAGGGATCAAGGAATCCAGACCCAGCCCTATCAAATTCTGCCATAATTCTCTTCTTTTTGTTACATTATATAACCTATAAACAAAAGACATTATAAAGGTAAGCTGATATATTCAGCATTGAACTTTACAGTGAACAAATTGCTCTCCTAACTCCAAAACTTGACAATGATAAAATATAGAATTTCATATAATACATATTCTTCCTACTGCAATAGATCCAAAGTTGTGACAAGAGTCCCATCCTTTGTCCCAACACATTCAAAGAATCAGTCTTTCTAATTGGCAAGAAATGTGCTGACTTAGTCAGCCTATCAATAATCACCCATATTGCATCATGCTTCCTACTAGTCTTCGGCAATCCCATAAAGAAATCTATTGTAATCTTCTCCTATTTCCATTCAGGGATCTACAAAGTTTTAAGCTTGCCTGAAGGTGTCTGATGTTCATCCTTGATTTGCTGGCACACTAAGAATCTTTTAGCATATTATGTAACTTCTTTCTTCATTCCTTTCCACGAAAAATGCTCCTTCAAATCTCTATACATTCTTGTACTTCCTAGGTGCATTGCATAAGGTGCATTGTGTGCCTCATCAAGAATCTTGTCTTTTAACTCTTTCATATTAGGAATACATAGTCTATTTCCTGCCACCATCAATCCATCTTCCCATACCTTTATTTCAAAAGATTTACCACTTTTAATCTATTCTCTGAGCCTGCTCAAATACTCATCTTGCTCCTGCAACTCCTTAATCTTTTCGTTTAATACTGGCCTTACTTTAAAGTTAGTCAACATACAATTAGATTTGACTTGTCTCAATGTCACTCTAAGTTTGGCTAATTCCTTTAATAGAGAAAGATACGCTGTCTCCACATGTGCCATAGTCGATTTTCTACTCAGTACATCTGTTACTACATTAGCTTGCATCTGTTACTACATTAGCTTTACCTGGGTAATAATCATTCATTAAATCATGATCTTTTAGTAGCTCTAACCATCTTCTCTGTCTCAAATTCAATTCTTTCTAACTCATCAGGTACTTAAGACTCTTATGGTCTATAAACTCTATATAAGTAATGTCTCCAAATCTTCAAAGTAAAAATTATGGCAGCCAATTCCAAGTCATGCGTCGGATAGTTCATCTCATAATGCTTTAATTGCCTGGAAGATTAGGCAATCATTTTATCTCCTTGCATTAACACACACCCTAATCCCTTCCTCGATGCATCACTATATACTATATATCCATCATTACCTGAAGGTAAAGTCAAAATTGGTGCACTCATCAATCTGTACTTAAGCTCCTCAAAGCTCTTTTGACACTAATCTGTCCACACAAATTTCTGATTCTTCTTAGTCAATTTGGTAAGTGGAGCTGTTATTATGGAAACGCCCTCCACAAACCTTTTATAATACCCAGCTAAACCCAAGAAACTCCACACTTCTGCTATACTATTAGGTGCTTCTCATTTCACAAAAGCTTCTATCTTTCTCGGATCCACATGCACTCCTTTTCCGAAACTACATGTCCAAGGAACACCACTTTCCTTAGCCAGAATTCGCATTTATCGAATTTGGCATGCAACTTGTTCTTTCATAATGTCTCTAAGGCAACCCTCAAATGTTCCTCATGTTCCTTGTCACTCTTAGAATAAACCAATATATCATCAATAAAGACAATGATAAATTGGTCTAAGAAGGACTTAAAGACTCAATTCATTAAGTCCATGAAAGCTGCAGGTGCATTCATTAATCCAAAAGGCACCATACCGTGTTCTAAAAGCAGTTTTTAACACATCAGACTCCTTTATCCACAATTGGTGGTAGCCTGATCTCAAATCTATCTTAGAAAAGACTCTTGCCCCTTGCAACTGATCAAATAAGTCATATATACGGGGGAGCGGATATCTATTCTTGATAGTGACCTGATTGAGCTTCTAGTAGTCCACACACATTCGCAACGACCCATCCTTCTTTTTCACAAAAGGAACAGGAGCTTCCCAAGGCGAAGAGCTCGGCCTAATGTAACCTTTTTCTAATAAATCTTCCAATTGTTCCTTAAGCTCCTTCAATTCTTCTGGAGCCATTTTATAAAGCAGAATCGATATTGGAATTGTGCCTGGAAGAAGTTCAATGGGAAATTCAATTTCCCTAGGTGGTGGTAGTCCTGGTAATTCCTTGAGAAAGACATCCGAAAATTCCACGACTACAGGTATTGCTTCTAACTTCCCTTCATCTGCCTTTGTGTCTACCACATAGGCCAAAAATGCTTCACATCCTTTCCTTATCAGTTCTTTTACGGTCAGAGCTGAAACCATTCTAGTCGAACTTGCTTTTTTGTCCCCCGTAAACACCACCTTGCTACCATTACCATTTTTGAACTCCACGATCTTTTGTGTACAATCCAGGTTGGCATTATATTTCTCTAAGGTGTCCATACCCAAAATCACATGTAATTCTCCCATCCTCAATGGCATTAGATCCACCACTAATTACTCCCCTCCAATATATATCTTACAGTCTTTATATACTTGACTAATATAATACATTGGCCGATTGGAGTATTAACCATCAAAGGAGTATCTACTGGGCTTAATTCTCTACCATACACAGTTTTACTCAATGACACAAACGAATGAGTAGAACCTGGATCAGTCAAGACAATAACATCTTCAGCAAATAATTTAATCATACCAGTTATGACTTCTGGAGCTGTCTCTACATCCTCCTTTGTTATAGCAAACACTCTAGCTGGTGCTTATCCCCTCGGTCTCTATGGAGGGTTCACTTTTTTGGCTGCATCAGAACTTCTGCTGCCCATTTCCGTTACTATCCTGTATCCCACTATCTTGACCCTCTTTGAAGCTTGCATCTGACTTCTCTCATGTTTCAAATTTTGAGGGCACTCTCTTGCCATGTGTCCTTTTATCTCGCAATTGAAGCATGCTCTAGTCAGTCGATAACATTCCCCTTTATGGAAGCTTCCGTAGTGTTCACATTTGGGAATGGGTGGCTTATCCCCATCTCCCCTCCTACTACCTCCAGCCGTTGAGGCTTGGTATGAGACATTTTTCATCTATCTAGGCCTGCTTTTTCTACTGCTCCTCTCCTCAGACTGTGCAGGGAAGGTCCTAACACTCCTTTCTAACATAGGAGCACTGCCTCTCCTCTTACGCTATTCTCTACATTTTTTTTCTGTTTACCGCACTCTTGATGTTCTCCATATTTTCCACTCTCAATGCTGCTTCAACCTGCTGTTGGAAGTCGCAGAAATTTTATGCCACTACTTTCTCTCTGATGGCCAAGTGCAGTCCTGCTTCAAACCTTCGACACCTAGCCACTTTGCTCATCATTAATTCAGCTGCATATTAGGCCAATTGTCTAAATCGGTGCTCATATTCACTCACCGTCATTTCCCTCTGGGTGAGGCTCAAAAACTCTCTCTGCTTTTGTCGGATGTACTTATAAACAATCAAGAAGTCCTTTCACGTCAACACCGGTGGCTTCATCTGACTTCCCAGGACACTCTCCCACCAATGCAGAGCATCCCCTTATAGCAAACTTATAGCAAATTCAACTTTCTCCTCATCTTCACAGTCCATCTGCTCTAATATCCTTTTGATCTTCCTCAACTAGGTCTCAGCTTCTTCAGGATTAGTGATTCCATAGAAGTCCACTGCTCCATACTTTCTCAACTTATCAAGCTGCTTCCCCTTTTTAGTTGGGGTCGGAGTAGAAGATTGTGGCATCTGTCCCATAACCTGGACAAATGCCTGAGTGAAAGCTTGGAACAATCTCAGATCTAAGGTAGGCGCTTCCTCCTACGGAACATGGAACTCTAGAGTTTGTGATCGAGAGGGCCCACTACCGTGCCCTATAGAAGCCTCAGCATCTCCTGGGGCTCTAGACTCATCAGTACTTTCCTCTCTTAGTGGAGAATCAGGTGCAATCGATCCTTGCAATATTCGTCGTGTCCTTCTACGAAGTGGCATTTCACTTCTTCAATAGAGTTACTAACAATTAACTTACATCTTATTTCAATCCTATTTTCCTACATGTATGCATGATATGAATGTCATTTAATGCAATCAATCAATTTAAAAATGCAAACAATTAATCAAATAGCACACAATTCATCCTACCATGCACTTTGAGCTTAGGAAAAACCTAAGCTCTAATACCACAAGATGTTGAGCCCCATCTCTGGAGCCCAACTATTGATCCGAAGTCACAAGCGTGAGTGGAATACCCCGTAGGGTTATTTCAATGAACCCTCATTTCCTTTTCATCACTCTTTTTGGATTCAATACCAAAGGATATTAATTTTTGTGTAAAGGTGTAACGATATGTTAGGAATCTATCGCTTCAAGAATCACCTCATTTGGAGATCGAATGATGAAGTTATGGCCAAAAGAGTTCAATATATTTATGTCCTTAATCATTTTGTACCTATCTTGGCACAATTGCAATAACTTTTGCTACAGATGTCGGATTGATACTGTTTTTGGAGGGTTTGAAGACAACGTCGAGATCTACAACTTTTATGAAGACCTTGAGGTGAGATTCAGCCTCTAACATAGCCAAAATGGCGATTTACTGCAGCTGTCCCGTGAATGTCCGTTTAACGGACATAGACTGGCTTGGGAGCCATTTTTCACCTGAGAAGGTTAATGTCCGTTAAACGGATACTGGCAAGGCAGGGGGTCCTTTTTCACCCCAAACTCCTCCAATGCCTCTCCAAGTCTTCCAACACCCTTTCTAACACCATAATCACTCATAATCTCCCCAAATCCAACTCTTCTCGTGTAAAACCACTTCATATCTATTTCACTACTACATACATCCCATTAACAATTGAATCTCAACTCCAAAAGATTCATCACAAACAATCTTTCCAATCTCTAATATGCTATTCTAACACTAGAAACAATTGGCAATCTCAACAAAAGAATATGCACATTCATCATACTCAAAATTTAAAATAATATAATCATATAAAGAGGAACTTCTCAAATTCTCATTCTCATTTCTAAGCAGAACCAATGTTTGAACAAGCTTTACCTACATATCAACATACCCATCAAACTTAATACAAAATACAAAAGGATGCTCATGTTTGATATGCCTATAAAGCTATCCCAATTAGTCACTAACTTAGTACAAAAGACTCCTAATTATCTTACAGTATCCGAATGCCTTGTAAGGATCTCTAATCTTCCCATTCTACACCTGAGGAGGGAAAAATGATGGGTTGAGCTATACAGCTCAGTGGCTAAGATATTTATAGCCATTGGCAACGAGCCCCATAGTCAAACATATATATGAACATTCATATAGCATACACTTCTTATCTTAATCTAGTAATGAAAGTTCTGCATTTAAAATTCCAATTCACATTTCATCATTCAATATCACATAGAACATATTGGATATAATTCAACATCAAAGCATAACACTCAGATCACCTCATAACTTAACACATCAAAATGCAAATGCAAAAATAATTGGCTCGAGGGTTCCGTGGAACAAAACAGAGAAATCGAAGTTTACTCCATGAACGAAACGAGTCCACTTTTCAGATCTCGTGGGCTACAACAGGCAATTGGGAGAAGGCTTTATGTCGACATGCACGTAACTACAAAACGGTTCCCCTCTCACCCAACACAATCAAAGCTCCTGCTCAATTCAATCATTAACAATTTCATATTCTCATGCTTTTTCTTCTTTCCATTCAAATCAAAATGCCATGACACAATTCAATGGCATAACATGATCATACATCTTTCAATGCATAACATAACATAAAACACATCATAGTAATTCAAAATTTATCAATTCAAGCATATATATACACACATATGCACATTGCCTATTTACACAATAACCATAAATATTTTACCCACCTTATAATTCTTGAAAAAATCCAAACTCAATTGTGCCCTTCCTCCTGCTCTTAGGTAGGTTGTTCTTGATTTCCTAACACAACCGAAATTCTCATTCAATTTCAATCCAAATAGAAATCCCCCAAAACTTCAAACTCACAACAAATGAAATAATTTTTAAGTTGGGTTTTCCATTAACTTACCCATGGTCTACCTAGGTAGGAAAACCCAAATCCTAGCTTAGAAACCCATAAAAATCAAATGGGTCTCTCAATCATCTTCTTCCTCCAAAACCCCTTTCTCTCTCTAAAACTTCTTCATTCTCAACACAATAACCCTTTTTTTTAACTAAAACAAGAAGAAGATGTTAAACCCACCTTAAGAAGCTTGATTCCTTCTTCTTTCCACGATTTTCTTCTTCCTTTTCCTTCTTTCTCCACGATTTTTCTCTCTTTTCTTCTTCTTTCACGTTTTTCTTCTCTCTTCTCTTAGCTTCCACGACAATCTCCCTCTCTTCTTCTAATTTTAAGAGACCACTTAGCTTCTTTCTTCCAATTATGCCCCTCTTTAGTCTTGTTCTCCCAATTTTGCCCTTCTTTTGTCTTTTATGGCTCTACTCCTTTAATCTACTTAATACCACATTAATTCTAACTAAGTTCCAATCTTTCCATTGAATTTTCAATCTTTATCCAAGCCTACTAAATTAATAACCCAATTCTAAAAATAAATTATTAAACCAGCAATCAAACATAAATAAATAATTAAGCAAAATTATAAGTAATTTAGAAAAAAAATCAGGATCGAACACATTACCCCTTTCAGTCAATGTTCTATTAGATTGTGTCATCACAACCTTTCCTTTGTTAATAGTTCTATGGGTTTGTGCCTTCTGCCATTCTCCATCGCTAACTTTTTTAGGATCCCTCCAAGCTTGAGGTACCTTTTGTCCCCTTACTCCAATTAGTACCTCCCTATTCACAGTAACTTCAGTTCTCCCTTCGTTTTATTGTTGTTACCCCCCTCCTTATCAGGATTTACCTCTTTAATTGATCCCGCATGGACTCTTGTTTGTTCCTGCACTTCTACCTCCACCACCTGGTTAGGCTAATTCATAGAACCTCCATCTGCAGTAATTTCACCTTTATCAATGGTGTTAGCATTTTGTATATCTTTTGTACCCCCAGCATTTATAGTATCCTTCATCTGTTTCTTTTTAATCCTTTCTATGGATTTGCATTCAAAATGATTGTGACCAAATTGTTTGAAATAGCAGCAGTAGCTAGGAAAAGCTTCATAAATAACTATTTGTGTGTATCGGGCACTCCCAAGCATCTTCACTTCAAAACATGTCATCAACTTCCTTGATACATCAACTTCTACTAATATTCTATCATAACCAATACGCAATTTTTTACTAGCAATCATATCTGTGTGTAGTGGTCTTCTAATTCGAGATCCTAGTTTCGAGAACCCTCTCTCATTCCACAACTCCAAGGGAGCATTCAGGAATTACAGCCAAATAAGAACTTCCATATAGTCTTGATAATCAAAGGCAAAGCTTTGTAAGAGTCATTTAAGTAGCAAAGTCTTCCCATAAAGCATATGCGGTCCCCCTGCTAGCGCATTAGTATGAACTTGGTCTGTATCAAATTGGAAGATTATCCATCCTTGATCATGCGGTAGGATTTTACATTGAACATCCCATTTAGCAATTAATCCTTCGAGTGCCCTCATTCCTAGAAATCTCCCCATGAAGCACCCCACAAGACAATATCCCCATTCTTATTAAATTCGTATTACATCTTCTTCCTCCATGATGACTTCATCAGCTAATTGCAAATATTCCAACTGCATTCCTTGCTTCAAGTCTCTATTGTTCCTGAATAAACTAACATGCGAGGGCTTGGTTTTTACTTCATGAGTGCCTGAACAGATTGGGTTTGACATTTTATCAACACCTCTGGGCTGGCTCTTCATTCTATGGGTGATTTGAAGCTTTAGTGTCAGCACTCTCCACATCTATATTATCAGTCTCGTCATCAGATGTTGATGACTCCTTATCCCCTATTTCATTGTCAACTCCACCTTTGCTCACCCCACCATTACCCACATTTGTAGTTTTGCTCCATAACCCTCCTTCACTATTCTCAGTACCCAAATTCCTATCTTGCGTCGTCTCTTTATGTATACTTACGCTATTCTCACCAGTTCCAACATCCTTGTCTTATCTACTAGCAGTAATATTATGCACCACCACCATCTTCATCATCAAATGGTTATATGCCCTAGTCCCCTTAACTCCCAGATGCCTATCTTGTAATGTTACTCTTATTACACCCGCTCTACTTGCTTCGTCAGCCACATTCATTTCCTATCTACCCTCCGTAATATTTTACGCACTAACCACCTTTATCATTAAATGACCGTGTGCCCTAATCTCCTATACTTTATTATCTAAACTGTCTTATGTGCTCATAAGAAACTCTTAAGATCTCGCCACCTGCAGGCCTAGAACACAATCAGTTGTAATATCTCATCCTTTATACGATGTCTTCTTCCTTTTACCCATGCTCCAATATACCTAGAATCCCATGCAGAATTTTTACCTTAAAAATGAATCCTAATTACTTCAGATTGTCAGGTGTGACCAGTATATGCAATCCAAACTCACTAAATAGTAAAGAATTAATCGAGAAAATTAGGAAGGAGTGTAGTCAAGTCATGTAGTGTGCGATACCTAGGGAAAAACTCACCTAAGGCGAGAGAACTTACATACACACACTGATAGCTCTTTCTTTCGATTCTTATTTTGAATTGATTGATTGAATTGAATTCTCAATTTAGTTTTGTTATATTTGAATTTCTATGATTTGTTATGGCCTTAGATTTTAGGATTAGATTGTCTCTCCTCGTGGGATTGACACCTTAGGTACTACACTAATGAACCGTGCGCTTGCAGATTATTGAGGGTATTTGTTAAAACTTACACACATCAAACACCCAATCATCACATTTATCAAGTAAGTCTCATTATCTTTAAAATAATGCTTTTATAGATAAATGTAGGATGCATATCTACACAAAGATGGATTTATATGTCAAATTAAAAAGAGTAATCGAAATGTTTTTGAAGGATTAATACATATAGTGTATTTTATATCATCTTTGTATTAATCCTCTAAATGATCAACCTAACTTACATAGACATTTTAGCATATTCAAAGTCTGGACATTCTTTGATTTTCTTAAACGTTTTGTTTTATATGGAATATTTTAATTAAAATGTAGGTAAAGTATTTTGATTAAGAAAGTGTCATTTCCTAATACATTCTTATTTCTAACCTCAAGTATTTATATGTTTTTTCAGATGGATGAGCATATTCCTTCATTTGAGAGTTCTAATCCAGTACTGGAGGTAGAAGTGGAAACTTTTATTACAACACCTGGTGAGGATAGAAGTTCAATTAGAACTTAGGTTATTCAACATAAAAGTGAAGTTTGGAATCACTTTAAGAAGACTATATTGACTAATGGAATTGAAAAGGTGGAGTGAATTACTGTCAAAAGTTGTATTCAAGTGGTTCGAAAGGTGGAACATCTCATTTAAAGAGACATATGGAATCATGTACTAGAAGGAAGATACTTTTAGGAGGTCAAACACTTTTGACCCCTAACCTTATGAAAGGAAAGAATGAAATGATTATAACAACTTTTGACAACCATAGATCAATAATTTTGATGGCTAATATAATTATTGGAGATGAACAACCATTGTCTATGGTTGAAAGCAAAAGATTCAGGATATTTCTTAATTCACTCTAACTAACTTTCAAGGTTCCAAGTTGTAATACATTAAGGAATGATATTTTCAAAATTTATAAGGACAAGAAGAGAGAAACATTAAGAGCGTTGGCAAGTGTTCAAGGACGAATTGTAACAGACATGTGGACAGCCGATAACCAAAAGAAGGGTTACATGGCAGTAATGACACGATATATTGATAATGATTGGAAGTTATGCAACAGACTTTTGAGGTAATTTATATTCTTTAATATTGTTATCATTTACTTTTCTATTATTTTATAAATTTATGATTCATGTTAGTATGCTTGTTCATGATAGGTTCATTTATGTGCCAACACCATATACAAGTGAAAAATTGGCAAACGTATTGAAAGACTGTTTGATGAATTCGAACATCGACAATAATGTATCCTCCATCGCAGTCGATAGTTGTAGCACAAATGATGTTATGGTTGAGAAGTTGAAGTGTAAGATGTGGTTGGGAGCTTATTGGAAGTAGGTACGTTATTTCATATGCATTGTTTTGCACATATTCTTAACTTGATTGTGAAAGATGGGTTGGAGACGATAAAGGAAGCAATAGAGTGTATTTAGAATAGTGTTTTATATTAGAGTGCAACTCCTAAAATAGTTGAAACTTTTGAAGATGGTGCACAAATTTTATGCATTCCAAATTCAAAAAAGTTGGTTTTAGATTGTCCTACTAGATGGAACTCAACTTTTAAGATGTTGGAGTCAGCAATTCCATATGCTCAGTTGTTTATTAGACTAGCTGAAAAAGATTCTTAGCACACCTACGTACCATTAGAGGATCAATGGCACTTGGCTAGAGAACTTTGTATGAAGTTGAAATTATTCAATAATTGGACTGAATTATTCTCAGGAACAAAATATCCAACTTCGCATTGTATCTTTAGCACTATGTCCAACATAAAGCATGTATTATCATTGTGGATGTTTAACTCCAATGTAGTGATTCAAACTATGGTGGAGCGGATGGTAGAGAAGTTTAATTCTTAGTGGTCTAAGGTTAAAGATATTGTTGCAGTATTATATGTGTTGGACCCGAGATACAAGATGGACCAGGTTAAAAATATTTATAATTCATTATATAGTGGTGAAGCTCAAGTGCATCTGTATAGCATGAAACAATTATGGTATCAATTGTTTAATGTTATGAAGTCAGGATGTAACAAACTCATGCTCGGGATCTTAGTAATGTTGTAAGCAGTTTAACTCTGACTTCAGTTTTAAGTTCGACCTTTTCTTATGACCCATTATTGACAGATTCTCTTTCAAATTTTTTGAAAGAGAAAAGGGCTAGGATTTCTTAAAATATGATGGAGTTAGATAAATATTTTTCTATAGATTGTATTCCTGAAACTAAAGGTGAGTTGTTTGATATATTATCACGGTGGAAGATGTCTACACATAATTATATGTTCTTACAAGCCATTGCACAGGACTTGTTAGCTATTCCATCATCAACCGTTGCTTTAGAGTTTACATTTAGTATTAGTGGTCAGGTCATTACTCCTCATCATGGTCAACTTCATTATTACACTGTGGAAGCCCTTATGTTTGCTCAAAGTTGGTTAAATAATGAAAATATTGAAGGTAAATTCTTTTCCTTTTAATATATTTATGTTATCTATCTTTATATTATCTTACTTAATATTGTGTTTTTATTTTCTTACAGCCACAGGTATTAATGCAAAGGGGACTAGTGAAATTAATCGACCAATTGAAGACTATTTTGACCAAATATATGAAAATGAAGGTATTTTTAATTTTCTTTTTGTTTAATATTACATTACTAAATATTCTTTTTATTTTAATATTATATTACTAAATATAATATTTGTACATACAGATGATTGGATCCAAACTATTGACAATCTTACCAATAAGTACAATTAGTTAATTAGATGATGCTCTCTTAGTCTCCACTCTCCAGTCTGCTAGCATGATATTATCTTAAATTTGTAAATTGTACCATTTCTTGTAAAATGATTTAGATAATCATTTGTATACAAAAAAAATTTCTATAGTTAATGAATTTGGTTTTATCAATTCTCTCTTATAATAATTAATAAATTATTTACATAAATTTAAAATTCGTAACTATTGAATTGAAATTCTTAACTATAATTATTAACTTAATGACTTTTCATACAAATTTCCAATCAATTGAATTAAAATTCCTAATTATTCATAACAATAAATACATCTCAAGATTTTAATTTTAAAATGTGTTTTCTCATTAATGATATGCAAATGTATGTAACACCCTTCAATCTAAACTTGACTTAATGACTTTTTAACACAAATTGTGTTAATATTTAGCTCATTATACCTAAAATGTTACTTAAAACATTAAGAAGTTAGTGATGTTATGCTTTAGTGATGTTATGCTTTCATTTAATGACTTACAGTTTTATTCAAATGAAATACTAACTGGTTTAAATAAAAAGATATAAATATTTTGTAATTTAATATTCGATAAAATTAATAACTTTATTATATCGTAATTATATGTTGTTATAATTTAAAGTTGTGACATAATATATATATATTAAAAAGAAAAAAGGTGATAATTTTATAAATTTTATGAAATATGGCATGCTTATAACACTGTAAGGACAAGAAGGATTTAAAGTAAAAGTTATATCAAAGTTTCGTTTAAGGAATTACTCTTAACAAACTTTTAATTAGATTGGCTTAAGAATGAATCTTCTATTATTAGAATTTAGATAGGAGAAAAAAAATATGAATATAAATTTAGATTAATTAGAATATAATGATTTTAGAAAAAAAGTAAAAGAATTATTTTCAAAAGTAATAAAAATAATAATTTATAAGAACATATCAAAAGTATTTATAAAATGTATTCTATTTTTAATAAAATAATAGCTATTTTCAATATAATATAATATACTATACGTATTTTTTATAACTAAATTACTTATATATTTTTTTGGAATTGATACATTAGGATTAATAAAGTGATTAATTCATTTTAAGATTAATATAAATACATTTATGCATAATGTATATATTCGTATATATGAAAAATAAAATAAAAAGTTTAAATGCGTTAAGATTAATCATGATATTAATTAATTTCTTTAAATATGTGTAACAAAAATATAAAATTTTACAATGATTATTTAATAATAGATATAATATGAAAAGACAATAATATTTATACAACTATACAAGTAAAAAATCAACAATAACTAAAAGTACAACAACTACATCAATTAAGAGTTTTGTACATAATTTACAGAAACATTAAAAGTTTGAAAATATTATATTATAAACTTAATAAACTTATTTTAAAAAATCATATTAAAAAGAAATCTAATAATTTATTAAACACGTAAAAATAATATTTGAAATAAATTCATTGTACTTAGATAATAATATTTTTACATTACATTATAATTAATTGTTATAATAAAATTATAAAAATTAAAATTAAATTCTCTTGTTTGTAGGGAATAATTATGGCAACATTATCATTGCTACATATTTTTAACAAATATATATTGGTTCGTAGTTTATATCTTTTATGTTATAAAAATATTTTTGTATAATTTATAAGTAATTTCATTTTACACTTCACTATAAATAGTTATGCTATAATTTATAATTTATAAATTTTAAAAAATACAACTACAACTTTTTCAAATTCTCTTAAAATAAATATATAAAAATTTAAAAAAATATTAAACTACCAGGCCAATTGAGACTCGACTGACTCCCCGTGGCTTAGGCGGCCACTTTTGACCGACCTCGGTTAGATCTTTTCGGCCTACCCAAAAAATTTTTGGTTGGGCTGAGTTGAGCCATTGATGACACCCCTACTTGGTGACTAACAAAGAACTTTTCATTAGACATATTTCACCTACTCTTTAACTAGGCCTGCCCAAAACTTTTTTGGCTAGGTCGGGTCAGGCCGTGTTGACACCCCTACTTGGTGGCTAACAAAGAACTTTTCATTAGGCATATTTTGTCTACTTAACTAGCTAATATTATGACCAAGCCCATATCTTCTTTAGTATTTCAACGTCTTCATGACAAACTCATGATGGGCATGATTGCTAACCATCATGAACTTAAGGGGGGCTGATAACATTTGTTATCCATATTTCAATAATTTAATAAGCATTTTCTATCTGTAACTAAATCAAATTGATTATTGATGATAAGATTAGATAAACTAATTAGTTGTATTATAATCTCTGTAATCTTTTTCAGATTGTATTAAAACTTATATATAAAGTCTTCCAGGCCTTTCAAAAGTAACGAAAAACAACACACGTCTTACATACACACCTTTCATAATTCTCTTCACACTTTTTATATTAATGTAGTCTCTATAGTAACTATCTTTTTCTTCCATTTGGTTGAAAGTAATATATGACTACTGATTACGCATAAGTTGTTTAGTTATTAAATCATGACCAGCCCTAATTACTTATTAAATCATGATAAGCCTTGATAATTTAGTAGTTAGATACCAGTCTTACCACTAGGATGATGTTCTGATTCTTCCTTTTTTTTTGGGGGTTGTTTCTTTAACTCTTTGCTAGCAAATAACTAGTGGAATGAATGCGGTAACCAAAGCTATGTGATAGCAAACCAAAAAAGAGAACACTTATTAATTTAGATAGATTCACTTTCAAGAAATACTTGCTATTACATATTTCCAATAACATTCGTATATACACGCCCCCAAAAAAATGATATATGACCACAATTAGACTACAAAATACTTGCAGGTATGTGTAAGAGGTTTTTTATTTTATTCCTTCTATGCATTGATCAATTTAAAAGAAGAAAGGATGTTCACGTATAACATCACAAATAATTACCCTATAAGATAAATCTTTTACTTATGTATTTGAACAGATTTTCCTTTTCCTAACTTGTAATTCATAATATTATTATTCTTATTAATACCTTGAATACAGTAAATAAACAATATAAAGTTTTATAGTTTATTAAACGAATATGTGCACGACATACTTAAAAGGAATTATTTTTCATATATATATGGTTGTATCAATACTTATTGTCGATGGTAAAGTTAGAAAAAATTTAGTACACTACGAGAAAAATGTTGATTGGTGACGGAATATTACCGACGGTATGAAAACCGTTACAATTACCGACCGAAAATGCATAGCCGTCGGGGAAGATGGTTGTGGAGAAGAAGTGTTGCGACGGTCCAATATTCTGTCGCTGAATGTTGTGCAGGAAATTTACCGACCCACGTTTCGGTCGGTAAAGTGATCGGTAAAAACGTCAAATTGACGCCCGTCAGTTCAACCAAAACGACTTCATTTTGGGTTAAACCAAAACAACATCGTTTTGAAAAACTTATTAAACCCTCTTCTTCCTCCTTTTTTCCTCTCCTGTGTGACCTTCCTTCTTCCTTTTCCTTACGGTTCTCCTCCACCCTTCTCCTCCATCGTCGCCGCTCGCAGCCGCCTGTCGCCGAGTGGTCTCCTCCAACGCCACCGGTCTCCGACAGGTAAGTCCCTTCTCCTCCCTTCCCTCTTTCTCCTCTCTTCCCTCTCCATACTTCGGGTATAAGTATAAATTTGTTTATAAGTTTTAGCATTTTAAATTTATTATTTAACTTACATTTTTGTTGACTTAGGAATATTGGAATTCTAGTGCAAGATGGATTTTGTTATTTATGAGCATCTGTAGTTTAATTTTTAGTTGTGCAAATTATGAGTTTGGTTGAACGAGGTCAAGATTAAACCTAACCTAAGATC
>JANIJH010000223.1:35328676-35343095 GCA_024520975.1 Erythroxylum areolatum | reverse complement strand
AAAGTCAACAATGACACTTATTTTGAATAATTAAAATGTTTCTAAAACGACTTTTATTATGAAACAGAGGGAGTATAATTTATATAACATTATAATTAAAATATTTAATAAAATTTTAAAAAGTAAGATTATTTGAAATAATTTACTTAACGGTAAATTTCAAAATACCAAGTCGAGAATAAAGAAGGAACTGAACGAGACTGCTGCAAAGAGACGATAGTCGTAAATTGGAAAAGTAAACAAGTTTAGTAGTTGGTCAAAGAAAGAAACAAACCCCAAACTCCTTGGAGCTATACCAATGACCAAGCATACTTGTCTAAGCAAGCGTCTCCCTCTGAAGTTTAACGTTAAATAAAAAGATAGTCTTTGTATGCATATTATTACCCATAAAAAGTCCAAATCCAAAACCCTAACAACAATAATTTCAATCTCATCCGCCATTCAGTTCTTTCTTAATAATGGCTACAGATGCCACCACCACCTCCAAATTCCCAAATCCCGAATTCCGGCCCATCCCACAGCCACCAGACTACCACCCGGAGATAACCGTCACTGCCACTGCTAACGACGGCCTCCATTTCTGGCAATTCATGATCGCCGGCTCAATCGCCGGCTCCGTCGAGCACATGGCCATGTTCCCGGTAGACACCATCAAGACCCACATGCAGGCTCTGGGGTCATGCCCTGTTAAGTCGGCCAGCATTGGACACGCCTACCGGTCAATACTCCAAACGCAAGGCCCCGCCGCCTTCTACCGCGGCATAGCTGCTATGGGGCTCGGCGCGGGACCTGCTCACGCCGTCTATTTCGCTGTTTACGAAAGCTGTAAAAAATACTTCTCCGCGGATGACCCCAAGAACTCTCTAGCTCACGCCGTCTCTGGCGTTTTTGCCACTGTGGCAAGCGACGCCGTATTCACTCCTATGGATATGGTGAAGCAGAGATTGCAGCTGGGAAACAACAGAGCTTACAGAGGAGTTTGGGATTGTGTTAAGAGGGTGTTTAGACAAGAGGGAATTGGAGCGTTTTATGCTTCGTATAGAACTACTGTTTTGATGAATGCGCCGTTCACGGCGGTGCATTTTGCGACTTATGAGGCGGTGAAGAGGGGTTTGCTGGAAGTTTCCCCGGACAGTGCCAGTGATGAGCGATTGGTTGTTCATGCCACTGCTGGTGCTGCGGCTGGAGCTTTGGCCGCTGCAGTGACCACTCCCCTTGACGTTGTTAAAACCCAATTACAGTGTCAGGTAATAAGTTTCTTTGAAGCTGTTGGAATTAATATATTGAGTTTGGCTTGTAATTATGACATGGAGTGAGAATTGGAATCTTAGGAGTTCGAAAAGAGGTTGAATTACGTCATATTTTGGAGTGCATATTAATGGAAAGCTTGACAATGTTGTCTTCTCTATTATGGTTTCTATGCTAGTTGTGAAGGTCAGTTGCAATGTCAATGATTGTTTAATCGCGAAGTTGTAGGGTTTAAAAGGCTTTGATATTTACTATGATCTCGTTACATGGGATTATGCACTGATTATTTCCTTTCTTCATCCAACCGTCTCATAGTCCAGTGTAATGGGGCTATAGCTAGGTAATTGATCCCAATTTTATCAAGTCTCAGTTTTAGCATAAGTTGGAGGCGTATTACTTTAGAAAATCTTTCACTTTTGCCTGGCGAACACTTGTAAATTTCATCTAATGTTATGGTTCTATATTTCATATTGTTTATAATGCAATATCAAATAGTTTAGTCAACAATAGCAAGCTTATAAGTTGGAAACTAGTTACTAGTCTGGCCTACAAGATTGTTGATGCAAGGACACATTGAGATAGGATTAAATTCATAGACTTGATATTACTACCAACTCAATTCTGCTAGTCCGGATATAAATATAAGATATATAACAAATAAACAAACCGAGATTAGAAAATCTCACTACAATTTTCTTTGAGATTCAATAAATTGACAGATGCATAAACTTGAACATGTTTACGGCAATTAATAACAAGGGATTGGGAGGGAAGCAGGAAGGTGAAAACGTAGTTTGACAAACATGTTTTGATGCTGTTTTCTGTCATGGTGTAAGAGGATTGAAGGAACCCATCTCTTTGCTCCCATGAGCTATTTTAGGCACTGAAAGAAGTTGGATATAGATTTCTAATGTTTTGACTAGTCCTGCCAGTCAAACTTCATGTGAACTTTAATCACCCAATTATATGACCTGAAAGATTAAAACTGTTATTTAATGTATGTAAGAATCCCGAATTTTATGATAAATTTTATATGAAATTGAAAATTATAAAATTTTTGCAGGGTGTTTGTGGATGTGACAGATTTAAAAGTGATTCCATCAGTGATGTGATTCGGGTCATTGTTAAAAAGGATGGGTATAGAGGGGTTATGAGGGGTTGGATTCCGAGAATGCTTTTCCATGCCCCTGCTGCGGCAATATGCTGGTCTACATATGAAGCGGGGAAATCCTTCTTCCATAAGCTCAATAATAGGCAAGACAGTGGGACTATCACCTAACCATGGAGTTCAAAGACATCCGTTATCATTTAGGTGGATCCCTATGCTGATACACACCTTAAAAGAGGCATTAAACCTAACCTGGGGGATAGTAAGCAAGTCAAATGTACCACCTTGCAGCCCACTAAATCTATGAGGCGTGAGCAATCATTTAATTGGTCAGATTTCTGTTGTACACATAGTTTTCATGTCTATTGATAATGTTTCAAGCTTTCGTCTCCTTAATGATTTTGTGAGCTTCCATGTAGTTTAGCCTTTGGGCATTTTCTTTCAGTTTTATTCAGTTAAAATTTTGGCTCTCATTGTTAAGAACACAAAATTTATACCAGGATTTAGTTATCAACTTGTTTTCCTTTGTCAAACTCGTTCTCCCTTTGAAGTTATATATTTGTTTACTTAAAAAGTTTTGTGGTTCATGGTTGGTTTTGTTTGGGAGCCGTACGTGTAAGGCCAACTCTTAAATTAAAATAGCTTCTAAAATCTGAAGTGTGGAGCTAAAATTATTGAGCCGGTATGTCGACTGTGGGCGTTACTCGCTTTTGCTCTCTGGTTGGCCTTGTAATTTCACGAGTAAACAGCATATGTTTCGCCCTGGATCCTTCTTCCCCCTTTTAACTGATCTCTCTGTTCAATCTTTCACTACCATTTCTGTGAATCTGGAGCTGGTCTTAGGGCTCCTAGCAACTCGAATTTAGATGCTGCGTCGTATGACTTGTGAGATCCCCAAGGGAAGTGGCAATGGGAAATGGCAGAAGACATTCATCATAAGTTATGAATGAGCAACTCAAGGCTGTTGAGCAACAACTATCTACTTTGTAGAAAAGATCTGATGATAGTAAGAAACAAAGTAGGAGTTCAAGACGTTTTGAGCTCAAAATCATCTGAGATGAATGGAAGAATGGTACTGCAGCCGATGGGATTTTTCAGGAAGCAGTTAGGGCTTGGTAAATTCTTCTAAAGAACTGATAAGGACCTGCTAACAACTCCAAAATGATTAGAGGGGCAGGGCCATTACAGTTGATGGAGTTTTCATCAACAAGAGGTTTGTAAGAGCTTGCTGGGATAATTTACCAAAGATTCTGCACCTCTCCATGGAACCATGGCCAATGGTTAGGTCCGAAAGACCGACAAAAAATACCTCAACTCTATCAAGTACCTGGACTGAAAGGCAGATCATTAAAAGTTTGAGGAGCTCAGATCTTTGGTCAAGAAAGTAAGTACCTGGATGAAACTTGCCTCATTTAAAACTGATATCAGGTTTATAGTAACAATGTGGAAACCAAATACCCCTTACATTGCTTTCGTTCTTGGTAGACTGTAGACAGTAAAATCGTTTCTATCAAATATATATATATATAAAATCAGTAACTTTTTCTTCTAGAAACAATACCAACCAAATCTTGTAGTCACATTGTGTATAGGAGAGAACTTGGATTGGGTTTCAAAATTGGAGAAAAGTTCAGTGTTGGCCATCAAAGCATGAAGCAGCAGTTGATGATTACGGAATGGGAAGAGCAACAGGCAAAGGAAGCTTTATTAGAGGAGGAAAGAATGGAGGTCTCTTTGAATTAATGTCACCAGGTGAAGCAATTCTTGGTGTACATTCATATTCTTACGTTGGATAGTGACTACAATTTATTTCAAGTTTGTGCAAGGTCTGTAATGCAAACTGACTTCTACTCGAAACTTGCGGGGGGAGGTGGCAAATGGAGGAAAAATTTTGACTTATCAGCTGGACAAAGCTTTATGAATTCAGGGTTGTGCCATTTGACTTGATCAATGAACCAGCCACCCTTGGATCGTTGGTGAATCACATTTCTAACCTTGAATTTTGTCCTTTCCTTTTCTTATGAATTTCCAATATACAGTACTGACTAGATCAGCCATCAACATTAGCTCATCTCACTTCAAATTCTGCAAATCTTGAGAGATCAACAGTTCCATGCTAAATTGCCCAGATGTTCGATAGGAAAAATCCAAATTGATCACTTGGGGCTTACGATGATTTACTGAACTCGTAAATATGATCTGACATAATTAATTGGCCCGGACCTAACTCATTTAGGACTTTGAAACGGTTATGGGCCGATACTAGCTACACTGGGAAGTTTGTGCAAGGTGATGGAGTTTTCTGCAGATCAACGGCTGGTCTGTTGAACAATGGGAATGTTTTCTAGAAACTTGATGAGAAATTGAAGCTAGAGATGACCATGTCTCTAGTTCTAGCCTTACCCAGCTTCAAGAATCCTTTCTTGTAGAGAGTGATGCTTGAGGGCATTGAGTTGTCCTCGCAAAGCAACGAAGGCTTCTTCCTCAGCACAAATTGATGGCCATTCTTCTGGCTGTTACTAAATAGACGTATTATTTGGGGGCCAACAATTCTTTAACTTCTTGTATTTAAAATGAAGCTTAAAGGTCTTCCCAGTTAATAATTAATCTGATGAGTTTAATAAGAACTTATATGCACTTATCTTCTTACCCCAAACCTCTTTCTTTCACTCTTAATGAGTCCCTATTAACCAGAACACTATAAGGGACAGAAGTGGTGCATTGTCCAATCCAACCAACAAAAGTTGTCAGGAATATGAATTCCTCTAAAATATTCAAATTAAAGTTCCAATCAATGGAATTCTTAAAATCAATCTTGAGAGAAAAAATCCTGCTAAAGCGTCTCCTATTATAATTCTTGAAAAGCTCTCGAGTTTGCAAAATATTATCATCAAACCATCTCCCTTTAATGAAAGCCCCTTGTTAAGGATAAATATATCATGGCAGGGTAGTTTTAAGGCTATCAGCAATAAGCTTAAAGATGACTTTGTAGATAGTGTAACAACATAAAATTGGTCTAAACTAAGAATTAGGAGATTGAACATTAGGCAAATAAAGGTCTTGTTGAACATAAAACATTTGTAACATATTGCAAAATTCTTACACATTTGTATAGTTCTAAACATAAAACAACTCTACTTTTTTCTTATTCTGTCAAGTCCCTGATGAATCACAATACATTCACTAATAGGAACTTATTTGATAGAAGCAGGGAATGTGAGAATCTTATATCTCAATCAACAAACGTGATTTATGAGTTCTTTCAATTCTAAATCGTAAGCTATAGTTGAAACCTGGAGGAATATCCGTGAAAGCGTTAATTTGCAATAAAGAAGAGCATTTGATAGTGAAAAAGACCTTCGCCTTTCTTATAAAATGAGTGAACCAGTGTTCATTAGGTCTTCCAGTTCCAGATCCCCACAATCTTAGTTCCAGTCTTTAAATTTTAAAAATAAAGAAGGCGATTTTAGGTTTAAAATTTTAGAATTATTCAATTAAAATTGTCTAATTTCTAATAAATAGTTGGTGTCCAAATTTTTTTATCACATAGTTATTTATATATGAGACGAATCACGTGAATATCATTAAATATAAAATTTTAATTTTAATTTTAATTTACAGCAAACTAAAATTTTAAATATTTGTAATGATTATGGTTATAACGAAAATTAAATAAATATTATTTATTATTTATTCCATATAATATTACGAACATTTTTTTGGGACACTTTTAAGATATAGAAATGGAGGACAGTGTGTAACACTATTTTTTGCAACACCATATTAACATCTATTCAAAGACATGTCCCTTGGCTCTAACTCCCTGAACAACAAATGTTAAAGGATTTTGTTTTAGAGAATAAACCATTTACGATTACAATTCTAGAAACCAAAATTAGCTTTAACAAAGCTCGTTGAAGATGATTTTTTAAGGAAAGCAATGGTTAATGCTTGCCAACCACCAATACCATTCATTATAGTAGGGTGGTGGTTATTTTGACAAAGATTAGTTAAATTTCAGTTACTATATATATGCATCCGGAGGTATTATATGTTCAAGAAAGAAGTATTATTCTAGTCACATTTATATATGGAGTATATTTTGTTATCCAAAAGAGATCACTTTGGAGAAAACTAAAGGAGCTCCAGTCCTAAGTTCAAGGACTCTGGATAATACTAGGCGATTTTAATAGCACATAATTCTACTTCTCTAAAGCTGAAGGCAATGCTATCTTGAAGAATTTCTGAACTAACTTCTAAGAGTGTGTAAAGAACCTAGAGGTCATTGATTTGAAGCTAGAAGGGAAAATTTTGTACATGGTGCAACAAAACTTTAGATTGTGGCATGTCAGAAAAAGACTGAACAAAGCATTGGTGAATGGAGAATGGTTCGCTCTCTTCCCAAAGAGTAGAGTGAGGGTTTTAGATCCATTCTTTTCATATATATCATGCACCTCTAATGGCTTAAAATATGTTCTAGGATTGCAATAAATACTACCGTTTTCACTTTAACAACTACCTAGTGGAAGTAAAAGGTTACAAGGAAGCATTAAAAAGGGTATTTCCTAAATTCAGATGTTGCAAAGAATATCTATAGGTAAAGAAGTTGAAGGAAATCAAAGAGGAGCTAAAATTAAACACAAAAATAGGGGTCATAACACTTTAGAAGAAGTGTAAAAGGCAAAGAGATCACTGATAAAATTGCAAAGAGAGCTAGAAAACCAACTTGGGATGGAGATCCTTCTTATAAAAGAAAGAATAACACTCAAATGAGTATGCTGGAGCACTGTCTTACAAAACTTATTTTATAATTCAGTCCTAGTCATGAAGAATACTAATATATTGGCACTCCTGCCTTTAGTTCATCATCAGTCTTCTATTGAAAACCTTCTTCTCTAATCAATTTACAAAGGCATAAATTGAATCTCTAACAAGACCAGTTAGCCCTTAGTATGGAGAAGGGAATCTCTAACAAGACCAGTTAGCCCTTAGTATGGAGAAGGTGGTGTTTAAACTCAACTCTACTAAGGTCTCTAGACGCGATGGCTTGAATGGAATCTTCTATCCAAGGACTTGGGCTTGCATTAAAACAACAGTCACAGATTTCATACTTGAGTTTTTTCGAGGCAAAATTTTAAAGGAAATCAATAAATCTATTATATGATTGATTAATAAATTCCCGTATCCCAGATTTTTGAATGAATTCAAGTGTAATGCCTCAAAAATCTCAGTTTCATAAAGAGACCTTGTCGGGCTGTAAATAGTACATCCCGAGATGAATAGTGACACTTGGGACTTGAACTGCACTTTATTTTATTTGGCTTCGGATAGTATTATTTAAGGATAGTCCGAGGATCTAATTTGAGATCAAAACTGAGTACATTTTGAAGGTTTGTTCAAAAGTTGACTAGTAATCTAAGTTTGACCTAAGAAAAGGGTAAAAGTCAAACTTAAAAATATTAATAGAAATAAATCATATTAATTAAGTTATTTATGTAGGGTTCGTGAGATAAAATTAGGGGTTTATGAAATTGTTGTTAAAAATATTTAATTAGACTATAAATGAAGTAGTATATGTGATTAATTTAGATTTTGAACTTATAATATGTATTTTCCTCAATTGGCATACATTATGTTTGAATTTGAAAACTTGAGATACATGTTATTTTTGACTAATTGGTAAGATTAATATATCTTGAATATTATATGAACTAAATTAAAACAAATAATGAAAGCAAAAAAGGGACATTAAAGAGTAACATTTACTTTGGCCGAATATAGAATAGCTTGAATGGGCTATTATGAGTTTTTTTATCATTAAATTTCAATCGAATTTAATTAGATTTACCCCTAGTAAAGGAATTAGAAGAATGTGATAAGGCTGACTTGCCAATTAGAGAGTTAGTAGTACTGCGTTATAACATGTGTTACCGAGTTGTATAGCTCCAAGAGCACAGTTATGGTATAAGATATTTAATTTATCTAATGAACTATATGGCTCTAAGAGTTTAGTCCCGTAAGATATAGATACGCAAATGGACTGTATGGTTTTGAGAACTCGGTCCCATATTTTAAAATCTCACTTATCCAACTCAACGATGCAATTCCGTTGAATTTTACTTTACGCAATTACATAAATCATATATAAATGCATGACTAAAACTTAACAAACTTCTAATTTATTGTACAATTTATTAATCATTGTGTAATTAGATCTTAATTATTATAATGAATACATGCTTGTATTTCATAAATTGATTTTAAATGCCTATTGTGCTTAGTATAAAATGAAGATAATTAAATTTGAAAAATATTATATGTTATACATGTTACGGTGGAATGAATTGAATTGAATAAGAAATGAAATTACTTGAAGACTACTAAGTCTATAGCTTAATGTGTGATTTTTTTTCCGCACGTAAGTTTTGAAAAGAAGTAGAAGAAAGTTATAGTGGATCTGTTACAAGACTAGAGTCACATAGAGGATCTTAGAAGACTTGGAGGTAGATGTAGTACAAAATTTTATTTTGTTTTTAGTTATAGCCTGTACACAAAAAGAAGTGAAGGATCTTACAAAATTTTATTGTGAATTATATATGAAAGTTATGTATAAATTTTGGTTTAGATGGTTGAAATGTATTGGAAGATGGGTAAATTATTTTGTCAAAGAGTTTGACATAGAGATGAATAGTTGAGTAACATGCATAAGAAAGTATATTGAAGTTTTTTGCAGAAGGTTTTAAGTAAATATAGAGAAAATTATGTCAAAATTTCTATAAAGTGAATAGTAAATTTGAAATTTAAGTATTTAAGAATGTGATAATCCTCAATATTTCGATTCCATTATGATGGGGTGTTTTATCAAGCCTATCACATGTTGCAATGTCCTATAGAAAATCATTTATAAGATCATTGCTCACATAATGAAGTTAGTGATCAAATCAATTATCAATGATACACAAGGAACCTTCACTGATGGCAGGTCCATTGGGAATAATATCCTAATGGTTTATAAGTTATTGAAGGGTTATTCCAGGAGAAATGGCGTCAAAAAATGTGCCTTTAAAGCTGATATATTCGAGGCTTTTAACACAATAAGTTGGAAATTCATACTTAATCTCTTAGAAGCTTTGGATTTTCCTGTAACGTTTAGCAATTGGGTTAAACTTTGCCTTTCATTCGATGTCCTTATCAATAGAGAGCCAACTCCATTATTCTCTACTTCTAGAGGCTTAAGCTAGGGAGACCTAATCTCTCCATACCTTTTCATTTCATGCATGGAAGCACTTACAAGGTTAATCGTGGTTAAGATCAACTCTAATCCTTCCATAGTAGGTGTCAGAAGATTGGTTTGGTCTCTCTTGCTTTTGTAGATAAAGATCCCTTCCGCAGAGCTCATGATGCCTTAACTAGTTTGTTAACGGCCACCCTATGGTTTCTAAAGAGTTGTCTAGTTTGGAGGTTAAAAGGAACAAAAGCCATATTTTCATCTCAAGAAGTGCTCACTCTAATAAGGATTGGATCGTAAATGGCTTTAGGCTTCAGATCATAAATCCACCTTTTAAATACTTGGGACTTCTTGTAACTAAAAAGAAACTTTAGTTTGGGGATTATACTCTTTTAGTTTAAAAAAATCAAAGACGAGTGAAGTGTTGGTGCAACAAATCCCTCTCTACAACAGGAAGAGTCTTGCTAATCAGATTTGTTCTAATCTCCCTTTTAAGTGTACTATTCTTCTCATTTCCTACTCTCAAATGGTTTGATTAAAGAAATTGACAAGTATCATGAAAAGGTACCTATGGGCTGCAGATAAGGAAGGAAGAATCCTCGCTAAAGTTTCCTGGCAAGATGTGTACAAGGAGGTGGAGGTTTGATATAACACGTATTAGCAGTAGCAACAGTATCTTTCTAAGGAAAAGGATATGGAGCATCCTATATAGTAAAGCTCAAATATGGGCCAAATGGATTGATACATATATTCTAAAATGAAGAAGCCTTTGGGAGTTAAAATACAGATCCTGTAACTACTAATTTGTCAGGGACCTACTGAAGTTTGTGGATGAATTAGGAAGAAAATTTACATATAAAATTGGGAATAGGCAAATTGCTTCCCTATTTTATGATAATTGATCCAAGTTGGGGCCAATTTGCAGTAGTCCAGTCTTACCTCTTCTTATTGGAAGAACTCCCCTCAACTCCAAAGTTAACAGGTGGATCGATCATGATCAGTGACAGGGAGTTCGTGCAGACTCGTCTACTAGACCAGATTCCGATCCCCTGGAGACAGGACAAATATATATGAACAGGGCATTATACAGGGGCGTACACCAACTTATTTGCTGGGAAAGGTCCAAAGGACTTAGTGGAAACTAGGATGGAGCAAGAATCTACCTCCTACGGTCTCATTTCTACCGTGGCTCCTAATCAGGAATAGAATGCTTACACTAGAGAGGTCGAATTACTGAAACATCAATAGTAAATGTGTAATGTGCAAAAGAGTTCCTCATTCAGTTGATCACATCTTCTTTAGTTGCAGAGTCTTCGAGGAGTTTTGGAACTTAAAAAACTAACTGATGGTCCTAACCTAACTTCAAAGATATCTTAAGCAAAAACAATAGGTTACAAGACTCATCAAGGGGGATCGAGTTAAAATTGAGATTGCCTTTGGGTCCACCATAAGCTTCCTGTGGAAAGAAGGCAACAGGAGGTGCTTTTAAAATCTGGAAAAGAATCCGTCACAAATCAAGAAAGAGGCCTCTGAGTGGATAACATTTCAACTCACTTTAAACATGGATGCCAGGAGTGGATAACATTTCAACTCACTTTAAACATGGATGCTAGCTCCTACAATCAGCCTGTCAAATGGGTATGGAGAATCTAGACGAAGCCCTGCATGTAAGATACTTTACCCACCCGGAAGAGTTAAAGAAGCTCTTAGTCTACATTATGCTTGTTAGATTGATTATATTAATAAATTTTATTTTATAATGGCTATAACTATAAAATTTATGTATGTTTTAAAATTAAAATACACATCAAGTAGCTTGTGCAAAATTTTGATTCTTTGAATTTCGTAAGAGTGTTACTGTTAAGACAATAATATTCAATACTGTCCAATGGTACAAAGCACTGACAAAAAAAAGAAGAAAAGACAGAGACAACCACATTTACTCTTGGCAGCGAGGAAAGTCTGTGTCATGTTAAGAGATTTTAGGATAGACTCCACGATGACGAAGCTCTTCCAGGTAAAACTTCATAGTACATGTTGAAAGGTTCGGGCTTCTGTGGTTTCAAACTTAGCCGGACGACACATCCAGGTACGACATGCTTGATTGGGGTGGCCTGTCTAGACTACACGATTACTCGATGCCATCTGTCTTCTAAATTTTGTCCTCATTTCCTCACAAGATAACTCCACGGGCTCTTCTAAATTATTCATCCTGGATAGGGTGTTAATTATTTGTAAAAAAAAAAAAAAGCCTTGAACTTTTGAAAGTAAATAATTACTTTTTTTATAATAATTTGTTTAATAATAAATATTTTGCTGTAAAATAAAAATACTTTTTTAATATATATAACTTTTTGGTAGCTAAAATATTTGGAGCATCTTAATTTTTTTTTCAGATAGATTTTTTAGATCAACTAAATGTTTTACACATAATTTTCACAATACTTACGAACTCATTTTCACGTTTATTTTGAGATTTATATAATATTACTTGATTTTTTTAAAAATATTTTAATATTTATTTTTATATTAATTTTACATATGTTATAATCCATATAAAATATTTTGTTAAATAAATTTTTATTTATGTTTCATATAGTTTAAAATTATATAATAATTAATATATTGTGCTTTGCATATTATTTAATATACTTTAAATAATATTTATATTCATAAATAATTTTTATTACAAAATAAAATATAGTTAAAATTAATAAAAATGCTTTTTACTTTTATGTTGCCAAATAATTTATTGTCTGAAGTTCTTTCAAAAAAGTTATTTTTTTAATTGACAGCTAAATAATCAACTGACTTCTTAGAAAATCTCATCTAAAAAAAGCTTTACTGATATAAGCTCGTTCAAATATACACTAAATTGGTTGGTGTCATTTTATAAAAATTTCTACCTACTTTACGCTTTAATAATGTTAAAATATTATTTCTAAAATTTATTTCAAGACAGATATTGCATATTTAATTAATATTTAAATAAATTATTTTAAAAATTTACACGAACATTTGCTCCTTCCAAAATTATTATAACGAAAATAACATGTATCTTTTAAGAAATATTAGAATAAGATTTAAACTTAGCATTATGGTGTCAAATTTACAGATCTCAAAGTATCGGAGATTAATCATTGATTGTTGTTAGGCGATCATATTGTGATATGAAATGAAAATAATTTTAAGATATTTCACATATAAATAATAGACACAGTTACTATAGAAAAAGATAATCATCATCATATAAATATAAAATTAATAACAATACAAAGTATTTAAAATATTACAATTTCAATTTTCTTCATATAATAAATAATAATTACATCAAAATATCCAATAAAAAGAACAATAAATATCCTTAACTCTCAAACTGTTATAATTTACAACAAGAGTTCATAATAAGGAAACAACAAAATAGAAATCAAACAAAAAACAAAAATATTTACAATTACATTACATATATAGAATTTAACATATATATCAAATATAAGTAAAATTAACATAAGAGAAAATAAAACCTAGAACGAAATTCAATCGTCTACAGGAGGATACTCGCTATAACTGTACTGACCCTAGTTATCATTTGGTACAAAATCCTTATTATTGATAGGAGCTTCATTATTATCATTCAAATTTAATACACTAAATGACTTGTCAATATTTTACCATTCAAGATTATCTTATATGTCATTCACATTTACCAAATACAATTTCTCAAAAACCCAATCCGCCATAAGATCGATATTATCAATAGAAATTGGATCGATTGAACTACTTGTGCTATTAAGATTCCTAGTAAATAATAAATTTTAATTATTAGAAAATTATAAAAAATTATATCAAAATTAATAATGATAATAATAAACTTTTTCCAAAGCTTTAAATTGTAACAAATAAAAATCAAGTCATTCAACTTCTTATGCTCTAATATATTTTCTTTTTTTAAATGGATAAATTCAAATGTGCTCCAATTTTGTTCACAACCTATTGCACTCACACATTAATTTAAAATCTGAATTACAAACTTTTGCAATCTTGGAACACTATTTCTGAATTGATTCCGCCAAGAAACTGTAAGTCATAAAATAACAAAAGTAGCGTTATAAACAAAATAAAGTGGTAATTAATTTTCAACAAATAAGAAAAAGGAAACAATTAATATTTGAAAAAAGTTTTCCTTTTTGTCAAATAGCAATCGACATTCTAAAATGTCCATAAGATATCATATAAAGTTTTATTTGTGAGCTCAAGAGATCTAGCATCATGTCATGCCCAACAACTGTTGTAATAGTTAATGGTATTCATCTATTAACTTCAGCTTTTAAGTAAAATCCAATATGAAATAGATACTAAGATTCAAAAATGTCTCAACTGCAAACAATTGAGAAGAAAGTTATATTTCTCATCTCTCATTGATGATTGTCAGATATTGTGAGTAAAAAGAAGGCTTATGTTGCAAACTGACCTTGATTGTTTCCTTCGCTCTTTCCATGACATTAATGGCTTTTCTTTACTATTAGTGTTGGGACCCGATTTTTTAACCGGAGCCCAACCGAAAAATGGAATCCTAAACGAAAACAAAAGCGAAACAAAAGAATGGATCCTAAACGATAGTGGACCAAACACAAACGAAAAACAAATCGGCGGAAACGAATGAACGGATCATAAAGCGAAAGTCAGCCCAACGACAAAACAAATGAACGGATGGAATCAAAAGCGAAAGGATCGAAAGCAAAACGAATGGCTCGGAATCAACGAAAACAAATCGCTTAAGAACAAAAACTTAACTCCGACATCCGAAAACAAATATTTTAGAAAAACATCGCATT
>JANIJH010000223.1:35291037-35309983 GCA_024520975.1 Erythroxylum areolatum | reverse complement strand
GAAGTCATCTGAGAAGTTACTGGGAATGAATAGTTAAGAGAGTTAAAATTTTGATCTGAAACTTCCATGAATAAACTATATTGATCTAGATAGATTTGGACAAAATTGTCTTCTTAAAAGTTGTAGATATCTCTTTTAGCTTTCCATTGATATAAAGTTTACAAATTATGGAGTTTTGGATCAAAAGTTATGGAGTTTAGAAGTTGAGATTTCGGTGGAGAAGAAGTGGAATTGCACCATCGTGCATAAGCACGACAGTGACTTTTAAGATTCAAAATGGAAATGCACCATCATGCTTATGAGGATTTAGGCGAAATGCACAGTCGTGCATAAGCACGACGGTGACCTTGAGGTATAGTGAATATGCGACTTTTTGAGGATATTGGATTTGCATTGACAGTGAACTTGGTGATTAATAGGAGAAGGTCGCTATCGTGCAAATGCACGATAGTGACTTTGGGGGGGTTGAACAACGAAAATTGCTATCGTGCAAATGCATGATAGCGACTTTGAAGTTTTCAGGGGTGATGAACATCTAACTGGGTTTTGGCTATATCTTCTTCTTCTGACCTTCAAATGATATGAGACTTAAACCATCGGACTCGTAAGACATTGCTCTACCTTTACACTAAAAATCATAGCCATATGAAGTGAATTGAGTGATAAACGTGGGATGGGTCTGACTTATGCTCTCACCTAATTTTTGTCTTTATTTGTCACACCCATGACTCTTGCACACCCATGCTCCTCTCACGCCCGTGACTCCTACACCCATATGGCTTCCTCTCTCACGCCCATGAGTTAATTGCAAGACTCATGTTTAGTTGTCACGTCAAGTCACTGTGCTATCCAATAGTGGCTATGACTTGTTGTATACCCAAGAGCATTGTGTAAGCTGATCCATCTTTCTTCTTTCGACTATAACTTCTTCTCTAGACATATAAATAACTTGATTCTTAAACCAATAGATTTCTAACACATTATTCTATCTCTTCACAAACATTTATAGAATTCTGAATTGATTTGAAAAAAGTTTGATCAATTGAAAGTGTGGGAACCTGTTAGAACAGTGTGAATAGGAATATCTTACTTAACACACTTCAGTATTTTTATTATAATTGGATCTGTAGGATTACAAATGAGATGTTTTTTGATTTGGAGCAAACTAGAGAAATAAGAATACAAATCATATGCAAAAGTCTAGTTCTGATTCTGTCTCTAAGATGTTCAATTTTTGGCTGGAAGTTGTATATATTCTACTGTTTTGGATAAGAATAGTCCGAATATGTTTGAGGCATATCTTCCAAATTAATGAACCAAATTGAGTTATTTTGGAGTTAATAGAAACATAAGACATAGAGGGACACTTTTCTAGAAGAGAGTATAACCAAATTACAATAGTTTCACCTTCTGATTGAACGTGAACAGTAGACCCAAACGTGTGTCTAAGAAAAATTTGAAAGTAAGCCAATGAGAAATGAATTGTGATTTCAATGGTTTTAATAAGATCCGAACCTAAGTAGAAATTATACTTAGATGAGTTTTGATATGAGAATGATTTTGTGATGAAATTGATGAAAAGATATCTGGGATTTTTATGAACATACATTGTACATAATTCATTTCATATATGTGCACTATTAAACGCTCATAATTTTGCAAATTGTGATATATGTGTATGTTGTTTGATATAGAGGAGCAACTGGAACGTCAATCTCCAGAAGTTGCCAGAATTTGCAGGCATTAGCTTCGAGAGCAACTTATGAGTAACCTAGATAGTTCTACTCAATTATTTGTTGTGTTAGATTATGTTTGAATGAATTAATGAATGTGAATTGAATTGTGTTGATTTAGGGATAGAAGGTCCGATGATTGTGAAATGTGATGAGATATTAAAGTGATGCTTGAATGTGAATGTAACGAACTATGTGCTTCATAATATGATTGATTGTGATAGATGCATTCCATACATGAATGCACAATCAAATAATGGAAGTTGTGACCAGAGTAGCCACCGATCAGAGCTTAAAGCTCAAAGTGTGAAAAGAGCCTTGAGCTCAAAAAGTGATTAAGAGCCTAAGGCTCACTATGTAAAATGAGCCATGTATCCTCATCGGATAAAGGACAGTTATCAATGAGCCTGGTATCTAAAATAGCTACAGGACAGTTATCAATGAGCCTGGTATCTAAAATAGCTACAGGACAGTTAGGTACTCGATCACAACAATGTAACAATTGGAAAGGAGTTTCATGAGCATTTCATATGCATTTTTAACAAGTATGTGGATTGTTTGAAATGCCTAATTGATTTGCTTTTAATGTAAATGTGATATGTGTTCATTATGCAAAGTTGTGGATTATATGTTATGTGAATTGTTGTGTTGCATAAATTGAGTAAACCATCGATGATGGTTACCTCATTGAGTTCACAAAACTCACTAAAATTGCAACGTTGATTTTTAGGATTGAGAGACGACTCTAGCTACTGAGAGGCTCTACCGGCCATGTAGATTGTGTTTTGGCAAGAGAAGTCATGGTTCAAAAGTTGGTCAGCTGAGATTTTTGGATGGCTTAAATAGATTGTATATATTTTCCTCTTTGAAGTAGTACTTATGTACTAGGTTGAAGATGTATATGTAGTAAAAATTGAAAGACACAATGTAGGCTTTCGATTTTGTGCAATGAAATGAGAAAAAGTTAGGGTTTTAAAATATTGTGATTTTCTATTGATGCTTTACAAGTGAATAGTGATATGATGCCATGTGAAGTGAATGTAGTGATCGATAGTAGCCCGCCCTTATCATAAGATATGTACTGAAATGACCTCCGGGCGTCCCGATATGTACCCTACAGTAAGGGGACGCTACAATAATACTATGAATTGAAGGTTAGGCTCTAGGAGTTGTTCGTGATGAAAAAAAAACTAATCACTTGCTTTCTTCCTTTATTAACATCAATTATCTTCAGAATACAATGATTAGTTCTATTTTTCTTTTTCTTCTTCTTCCTCTAACTATTCTTAAATAAGTCTCAATCTTGACTAATTAAATTAGTGAAGACAATTTTTAATGAAAAGAAGTAAAAGAAGAACAAAGTGAGGAGATAACTGCTCAGGTAAGACGAGACACGACTTGATATTTGGAGAATATAATTAGTTTGATTAAAATAAAAGTGATATTCCAATAAAGGCTGAAAATTGCACCTCTCCAATACAATTGGATATTTGATGAAAAAATTAGGTTTACATAAGGATTTGTATTTTATTTTGCAGCCGAATCAAATTGAATATAGGGACGAATACGTACCATATTCCTTTTGGAATTTAAATGAAGTAAAAGCCAGGATGTAGAAAATGAAAGTTTATCAGCTTAAGTGAAATTTAATTACTATCCAAATAAAGGGATTTTGGTGTTGAAAAAATGCAATATTGCCTACCTTATTAAGTCTTTCGACTAATGCACGAACAGATTCGGTTAAGCAAGATTCACCAGTAACTAGGGGATATGCATTATCTACGCTTAATATAATTCATGATTTTTTTCTCTCATAATATCTCTACTATCTAAGGGCAAGGTTGTGTACTTTGGACCTCCCTAAATCCCGTGTATCAACAAGATTCCTACTAGGTATGTTATTATTTAATTTCTAATCAAAATACTTTTATGTATGTTTGATTATACTTTTATGTATGTTTGATTATATCCTCATCTAATTAAAATACAAAATTACTCTAATGACTTTCATGAATCAAAAGATCTTTTTATCTAATACGTAACAATATAATTTTACATATTTAAATTTTAAAAAAGGTTGTTCGAATTGGATCTTTGTTTATTTAATGAAAAGCGTCGGCACTCAATTACTTGATTTGATAAGAGTTTGAACTTTTGGTAGCAATAAACTGAAGATTGAAATTCCCTATTGTCTATTATACCAACTTGATGAAAAAATATAATTTGTATCGAAGATTGAAAATAGTATAAAATTGTAGCCAAACAATAACACAACTCTTTAAAAAATCAACTAAATATCAACGACCATAAAGAATTCTTCAACTTGCAGCACCAAACAATATGAGAATATGAAACTTAATGATAAAGTAAATGCCAATATTTACATAAAAAACCTTCAGTGTAAAGAGAAAAAATCACGAGACAAACCGACAAGCAAATCCATTATATTCAATAAGGATTTACAAAGAAGAGTTAAATTTTTAGCCTGCAACAACAAGTTGTTTCACAAAGTTTCAGGATTGAATCCAAGGTTGATATCATAATCAACAATCACTCAAACTAATATCAAAACTAATCAAACAAAGATGAGAATACAATACTATTTATTCTCTCTCTGTTTTTCCTTAATTTTAGACGTTATGATGGCACTCTCTTTAGAACCTATGTCTTTTTCTCTTTTATATCACGAAATAATTATACATGGTTACAAAGAGTTACAAAATCTCCATAAAAAACAATGTCTCTTCACAAGGGTGTGTATATGACTGTGAATGTCTTCAATATTCACACGTTCCTTCACATGTTTACAGAGACTTACATGATTGATCCACAAGACTATTAAGTCAAGACGCGATTGTGTAGCATTTTAAACGATCATGTATCTCTCCAGAATAGATGTTTTCATCTTGTCTTCACTTGTTCAACCTACCCATGAACCATAAAGTCGTCTACAATCACTAAAAATCTCAAAATAGGCCTAAACATTGAACAATCTCCCCCTCCAACTTAAATATAAGGAAGACTCGTTATTCTCCATCATCTACTTGAGATACATCCAGACAAGCTTACTATAAAGTTCATGCTTATTTTTGGGAATTTTTTTACACCATTGAAATTCGTATAAACCTTCTTCAATATTAATTATTGCTCTTCTATCACAGACCTCAAACAATGATATCTAACATTTATGTGCTTTGTACAAGAACGATACATAATATTTTTACTTAATTTAGTAGCACGTTGATTACCACAAAATACTACATAGTCTTCTTGTTTCACATCCCACTCTTGAAGGAACCTTTTCAACTAGAGCATCTTTTTACAATCTTCTACTACAGCAATCTATTTTGCATCAGTTGTAAATAAAGTTACACACTTTTATAGCTTGGATTTCCATGAAATCGTAGCCCCTGCAAACTTTAAAAAAAACTTGGAGTAGATTTTTTTTCATCAAGATCTCCAGTCATATCAGCATTTATAAAATCTTCTAGAGTTAGATTATCATTATTAAAGCACAAAATCCACTTCGTTGTGCCTCTCAAGTATCTCAGAATCCATTTCACTGCTTCCTAGTAAACTTTCTTGGATTTAATAAGAATCTGCTCACTATCCTAGTAACTTGAGCAATATCTGGCCTTGTGCACACCATTACATACATCAAAGACCTTATGGTAAATGAATATGGAATAAAGGGCATACCATATTTCTCCTTTTCTATTGAGGGATATGTGCACTTATACAGCTTGAAATAAGATGCCAGTGGTATAGTAACTAACTTGACATGCTTTATATTGAACCCTTATAGAACTCATTCAATATATCTCTCCTGAAATAACCTTTCTTCCTGTCTCGAGTTATCTTCATGCTTAGAATCTATTTTGCAGCTCTTAAATCTTTTATGTCAAAATATTTGAACAAGTCCTCCTTTAACTTTTGGATTCGAACAATGTCTTACCCACAATTAGCATATCATTAAAATAAAGAAGAAGAATGGTGAAGTTCTCACTAAAAACTTCTTGAAATGCCACTACGTTGGAGCTTGTTTTAAGCCATACAAAATTTTTCTTCAACTTGCAGGCCATATTTTCCTTGCCTTTAACTTTGAAACCTTCTGGCTACTTCATATATATTTCCTCTTTCAAATCTTAATGCAAGAAGGTTATTTTAACATCCAGTTATTTGAGTTCAAGATCTAAATAGGTAACTAGATCCAAAATTGTTCGAATTAAGGTCAAATTAACTACTATTGAAAAGATTTCATCAAAGTTGACACCCTTCTTTTGACTGTATCCTTTCACTACCTGTCTTGTGTTGTGCTTTACTAGCTTATTACTATCTCTCTTTATCTTAAACACCAATTTATTCTTCAATGCTTTTTTGCCTTTTAGAAGCTTAACAAGCTCGTATGTATTATTCTTCTTTAAATAATCAATCTTTTCCTTCATAGCTGTGAGCCAAAGATTTTTGTCCTTATAATATGCAACCTCTCTCATGCTTCTAGAACATCACATCTCTACTCCTGACCACCTTTTACTTTTCTAGGTCATAAATTCTTAAGTCAAACTGATCACCAACATATCCAATAAAAGTGTAAGGTATCAACTTTGAGTCAAGCTTCTTTCTCTAATTTTTGGGTATATGTGTACATATCTTGCAATCAAAAACTCTCAAATGATGATATATGGGATCCTTTCTAATCTAAGCTCTCTCAGGAATCCAAAAAACTAACAAAATTGAGGGCGCTCGATTAATTAGGTAGATCACTGGTTAGATTGTTTCTCCCTAAAATGTCTTTAGCAACATAGACATTCTAAGTATGCAATGAACCTTCTCCATAATGGTTTTGTTTATCATCTCTGAACCCCATTATATTGTAGAGTTCATGGTTCAATTTTCTCATATCTAATGTTATGTGATGTATAGTATTCTTCAAACACTTTAGAAGTATACACCCCTCCATTATCTGTTCGCAGGAACTTTAATTTCTTCTGAGCTTTCCTTTCTACCATAACAAGAAATTTTTAGAAAGTTCTAGATATTTGACTCTTAGAGTTCAACATATACACCAAAGTCTTCCGTAAAGCATCATCAATAAATGTAACAAAATATTTGTTACCTCCTACTGACTCCCCCTTATAGGGCCACAAACATTTGAATCACCAACTCTAATAACTCTGACTTCCCTATAAATCTTCTTTTGAAAAAGACTCTATATTGCTTTCCAGCCAAGAAATGATTGCAAAGATTAAGTGATTGTGAGTTCTTAACTAGGATAATGAATTTTCTAGCTAGAAACTTTAAACCTTCCTCACCCATGTGTCCTAATCATCGATGTCACATATTTGGTGAAGTTTATTTTTTGAGTGTGTATACTTCTCCACCACCATATGCCTTTAAGTTTGTCTTGTACAGTGACTAACATAACTCTCCTCAGGTAACCATCATTGCGCCTTTGACATTTTCCACTTCCTATCCCTAAAAGTGTGCTGAAATTTTTCTTAATCTAACACATTATTTGATAACAAATTTAGCCTTAGATCAGGGATGTGTCATAGTTTAGTAATCATCTAACATTTTTTGAACTCGTATTTCACCTATATCTTCACGAAACTTGGTTTCCCATCTTTACACTTCCAAAATCTCTGCTCTTGTAGTTTGGGAAGTACTCTACATTTGGAACATACTGATAAGATACTCTAGTGTCAATCAGCCATTCAAAACAAAAATTGATGACGTGGGAGCATTCAATAATGGAATAAACTAGGGACAACTCATCATCTATGCTTGAAGTTATTGCTATGGTATTTTAATCATCATCATCATTCTAATGATCTTACTTTTTCTGATCCTTCTTTCAGTTATAGCAGAACCTCTTGATGTGCCTTGGCTTATTGTAACAGTGACATGTCTCCACGTCTTTGTCACTTTTGGACTTTGAACAATTCTTAGACTTGACACAATCTTTGGGACCCTACTCTTGTTCCTTCCTTTGCTTTCTGTCACAAAGGCCTTCACGTTGTCAACTTTGATCTCTCTTCTTCTAATTTCTTCATTAAACATACTCTCTTTTATTATATTCAAAGAGAGCACACCTTCAAGAGATGACTTACTAACCGTCACCACTAGCGTCTCCTAGCTATTCGATAAGAAACTCAACAAAAATAAAGCTTGAAGTTCATCATCAAGAATGATTTTCATTGTAGTAAGCTTGTTGATTATGTCTTGATAATCACTTAAAAGCTCTGGAACTGGTTTCCCAGCCTTTAACTTCAAGTTCATAAGCCTCTTAATCAGAGTGGCCTTGTTTTTAGTTGTCTTCCTTTCATACAGACCTTCTAGCTTCTTCCATAGCTCAAAAGGATCTGTTACTTGAGACATGTGGTTGAATATGTTGATATCAATATATTGTCTAATAGTGCCCAGACTTTTATGCTTCATCTTTTCCCATTCTCTATCTGACATCTTTTTAGGTTTGAAGAAACGTCATTCTTCACACCTTTGTCCCCCATCAATAGGATCAAAAGATCTATGCAACGCAGAAGGTCTTCCATTATGGGCCTCCAAATTGAGTAATTTGATGACGTTAACTTGACTATAGAATTATTTCTACCTTCAATTACGATGACTCTAATCCCACTTATAGGGGGACAATGAGATAACTCTCTAAAAAATCAACTAAATATAAACAATAATAAAGAACTCTTCAACTTATAGCAACAAACAATATGAGAATAAGAAACTTAACGATGAAACAAACACCAAGATTTACATAAAAACACTCTAATGTAAAGGAAAAAAACTACGAGACAAACCGATAAACAAATCCTTTCTACTCAATAAGGATTTGCAAAGAAAAGTTGATCTATCATCCCACAACAACAAGTTGTCTCACAAAGTTTCAGGATTGAAATCAACGTTGATATCATAATCAATAATTACTCAATCCAATCCCAAAATTAATCAAACAAGGATGACTATTTGCCTGTCTCTCTGTTCCTCACTTTTAGATGTCATGACCACACTCTCAACAAAAATCTACATCTTTTTCTCTTTTATATTAAGAAATAAGTTTTTTTGCACTACACATGGTCGTGTAAATGACCACGTATTTTTAGCATTGCCTCACTTGCAATTATGCACGATTACAAAGAGTATACGATTTCCACACACAAGCGTGTACATGACTGTGTATGTATTTGATCTTCACACATTCCTTTACACTTTTACAGAGACTTCACGGTTGATCCATAGGGTTATGTAAGTCAAGATATGGGCGTGTAGCACTCTACATAGTTGTTTATGTCTCCAGCAGAGATTTTTCCATCTTATCTTCACTTGTTCGTCATTCTCACAAACTATAAAGCCGTGTAGGATCACCAACAGTCTCGGATACCAAACAAAAATTGCATTTTAATCATTCAGCTTGAGGCCTTTCTTGTAATGGAAAAGAATAATAAGATGAATTAATACAAATAATTTTGAGGAAGTATAAGTGAAAGTCAACAAATAATAAAGAGTCATTTACTCTCTTATGGTTAAACATGATGCAATCTAAATGATTGTGGACTATGGTTATTATAACTGATAATTGTTAGCGTCATATTCATATTATAGTGACCATGTAGATGTCTAAGTTTCTCCATATAACCGAAACCAATGTCTCAACTTTTTATTTAGAGCTGAGCTGCAACATTGTGTTCCGTTCATTTCTTTTGTATGTTTCTTAACAATTTGACCTATGAATTAAGTCAGGTAGAAGTCCATCTAAAAGATAAAAATGGGAGGCTGATTTAAGAAATTAAGAACATAAAAAGGCAATGGTAGTAGGTTATAATACATTTCTTAATTTGAACGATCCCTCTAAATAATGTAGTGTTTAGAAAAAAAAAACATGTTTTCACAGCATGACCGAATAGAATTAAAAACAATTACAAAACCCATCCCTCGTCACTGGCCTTGCTTGTACCTTTTTACAATGACATTTCCAGGACGAATTTCAGTTATTTTAAACTCATTCACTGTGCTGGAACAGACGATCTCGTGCCCAGCCCCGTGGTTACTTCATTCCATAAATACGCGGGTGCTAGTTATGCAAAAACACATAACACTCATCAAACATTCTTGTTACAAAATGTGTGGGATACTAGCTGTTCTGGGATGTTCCGATGATTCTCAAGCTAAAAGGGTTCGTGTGCTGGAGCTGTCTCGCAGGCAAGTTTCTCTTTCATTCTTGTTATTGCCAATCTATTAATCTTTACTTGAGATGGATAACTAACCACGAAAGTGGGGCCATTTGTTAAGGATTCGGAACAATGAACTAACTGACGTTATGGATGCTATTGCTTTGTCACCTTTAACAGATTGAAGCACCGTGGTCCGGACTGGAGTGGACTCTACCAGCACGGTGACTGCTACTTGGCTCATCAACGTTTAGCTATCATTGATCCTGCTTCTGGTGATCAACCTCTGTTCAATGAGGACAAAAGTATTGTTGTTACGGTAGCCTTCTCTACCATGGTTAATTTAGTGCACTCGGTGTCTTTCTACATTTTGTGGAGCAATGTGTGGTTGCTTTGGCACACCAACTGCAGAAGAACATCTGAATCTTAAATCAATTGTGTAATACAGGTGAATGGAGAAATTTACAATCACCAAGAACTAAGGAAGCGTTTGTCACATCACAATTTCAAAACGGGCAGTGACTCTGACGTTATTGCTCATCTGGTAGCTATCTTGATATTCATTCAACCTGTAATCATCTCAAACATCTTCTACTTTATTTTCCTTTGAAATCTTTCCTTTGAATAGTATGAAGAGCATGGAGAAAATTTTGTGGACATGTTGGATGGCATCTTCTCATTTGTGCTATTGGACACTCGAGACAACAGTTTCATTGTCTCCCGTGATGCCATTGGAATCACCTCCCTCTACATTGGCTGGGGACTTGATGGTAACTTCTTCTCCACTCACTTTGGTCGCTTATGTGTGTTCCAAGTTCTAAAATTCGATGACTTCTCATCTCATGTTGTTGTGTCCAGGATCAATTTGGATTTCATCCGAATTGAAAGCTCTGAATGATGACTGTGAACATTTTGAGTGCTTTCCTCCTGGTCACTTGTATTCCAGCAGGTCAGGGGGGTTAAGGAGATGGTACAATCCTCCTTGGTTCTCAGAGGCTATTCCATCAGCTCCATATGATCCGCTTGCTCTAAGAAGCGCATTTGAAAGAGTAAGTCTTATGAGATACAGAGTTTAACTATAACACACGCTGTTACTGTAAAAACATCAAATAAGAAGATATCCGTGGGATTATAACTCATTACCAAATACAATCCGTGCAGGCTGTCATCAAAAGACTTATGACTGATGTGCCTTTTGGGGTTTTGCTATCTGGTGGCTTAGACTCATCTTTAATTGCCTCTATCACAGCTCGCCATTTAGCAGGAACCATAGCTACCCAGCAGTGGGGAGAGCAGCTCCATTCTTTTTGTGTTGGCCTATATGTGAGTGCCAATTGCAATTATCACAAAATTACCAATCTTCTTCAAGATATTCTATCCTTGATGAAGTTCCTATTCTTAAGCAGGGTTCACCTGATCTGAAGGCTGCAAAGGAAGTTGCAGATTACTTGGGAACTGTTCACCATGAATTTCATTTCACAGTTCAGGTACTAGAAACCCGAATGTTAAGGACACGACTTCATGATATGTTTAAGACAACTGCAGAATATTAACTGTAGGACTTTGGTACATGACAACGGTACAGGATGGAATTGATGCCATTGAAGATGTCATTTACCATATTGAAACTTATGATGTTACAACTATTAGAGCAAGTACCCCTATGTTCCTTATGTCAAGGAAAATAAAGTCTTTAGGAGTGAAGATGGTTATTTCTGGTGAAGGTTCTGATGAGATTTTCGGTGGCTATCTGTACTTCCACAAGGCGCCTAACAAAGAAGAGTTTCATCAAGAAACATGCCGCAAGGTAACTGTATAACCACATTTGGCACATTTTTTTGGTGTTCATTGAAGATAAGTAAAGACATAAGGGCTGCCTAGTGCACAGGGCTCTTTGCTTTGTGAGGAGGGTTATCAACTTTATGCAGCTTTTTTTTTTGTATTTTACAAAGAGTCTGTTTCCGTAATTCGAAATTGTGATCTTTCAATCACAAATGAATAACCTTATTAGTTGCTCCAAAGCTCGCCCACAAAAGATAAGTAAAGACATGTGAGTAGATAATTCTACTCAATTATTCTTTCCTTTTTGCAGATCAAGGCCCTCCATCAATTTGACTGCTTGCGAGCTAACAAAGCAACGTCAGCTTGGGGTTTGGAAGTTCGAGTACCTTTCCTAGATAAGGAGTTTATTAATGTTGCAATGGCCATTGACACTGAGTGGAAGATGGTAAATACAACCATTCATTACTTTTCCGCCATCATTTAAGGGGGTGTTTCTTAGAGTTGCATTTTTTTCTTTAAATTTTGTAGCTACTCCAACAATGGTTTTAAGAAATTTCGTTCAATTTCAGATTAAACCAGAACAAGGACACATTGAAAAATGGGCTCTTAGGAAAGCCTTCGATGATGAGGAGCATCCATATCTGCCCAAGGTATATAAGAACCATATGCCTTTGCTTTACATCAATTAAACTACTCGGTGACTTTGTTTAAAATGCTGTCTTCCAATTCTTGCAGCACATTCTATACAGGCAGAAGGAGCAATTTAGTGATGGTGTCGGCTACAGCTGGATAGATGGTCTTAAGGCTCACGCTAATCAACATGTACATAAATGATTAACCTTCGGTGACATAAATTTTCGTTAATTGTAGAAGGTTTATAAAATCCTAAATAATACTTTCAGGTGACAGACAGAATGATGCAGAATGCTACACATATCTTCCCACATAACACCCCTACTACCAAAGAAGCTTACTACTACAGAATGATCTTTGAGAGGTTTTTCCCACAGGTAGTTTAATCAAACTGATAACCATTACAGCAAAACAGTCAAGTCCTGATACTAATCTTGCTGTATTTCTAGCAGAACTCAGCCAGGTTGACTGTTCCTGGAGGAGCTAGTGTGGCGTGTAGCACTGCCAAAGCTGTGGAATGGGACGCTGCGTGGTCGGACCATCTTGACCCGTCAGGCAGAGCTGCATTGGGAGTTCATCTTTTATGTTATGACAAGCAGCAGGCAGTTTCCCACAGCAATGTTATTGTGCCACCAAAGATTATCAACAGCATACCTCGCATGGTGGAAGTTAGTGTTCCAGAAGTTGTTATCAAAAGCTAACGGCAGCCAGAAGTTTGAACGTATCGGTTATTGTGGTAGAAAGTTGTGGCGTTCGGACTTTGGTTGGATTAATGGGTTACGAGAAAATTCCAAGGCGAGGCTCGTAATAATGGAATCCTTGTGTTGTCGCTACCTTCTTGTTTTAATATAAGGTTTTGAAGTTGCCAATGTTATGTAATCCTGTCAAGTCTCAGTGCAAAATTTTATTTTTCTTTCTTTCATTGTTGTGTGTATGGGTGTGTGGCAGTAGCCTGGTCAATTGGTTCCTGCATTGTGTCTATTCACCAAACTAGCTTGTGAAAAGAATAATCTGGATCTCCTTAGGAGCCTGGCCAAGCGGTTTGGTTGAGCATATTGTACGCACGCTGTAAAAAAGTTTCTCATTGCATGTTTTAAAGTCATTTTAGCTGTAATGCAAAATCTTATTTTCCTTCGGACTGTTTTTAATGCACAGTTAAAAGAAGAGCTAATCTATCCGGCGAAGAAAGGTAATATCTCTGGAAACACTATACAAGGACGGAGAGAACAGATGAATTAATAGCTAAAAACGACAATACTTTTGATCACAATCAGATATGTTTTTAGTGTAACAGGTCGCATGAATTTTATTATGTGTCTCGAATTCTAAGTGAAAGGGAAATAAATGAAGTAAATGCAGAAATACCTGTTTTTGGTTCCATATTTCGGAGGAGTTTTCCGAGGTTGTAACGAGTTCGAATTAATTGGGACTTTCATGGGAACTTCTCACCGGCATGTAATTAATGCCTTTCTACAGTTTTCTCACAACGTAAGCTCTTCTAACGAGTCAGGGAATCTTGATACTTACGAATGACATGAGCAATTATAGTAGAACTTAATTTCTTTATATAGTTTCCATTTCGGATTTCCCTATTATAAGCTTAATATAAGTCCATTCTACACTAATTGGAATCTATTTTTCTCTTGAACTTTGACTCATTGACTTAGATCATTTATTGGGTCACTTTAGTATCTCTATTTAGATCAAATTACGTAACTTAACTGATAAGTTATTAAAAGTCGATAAAATGCAATTAATTGTTGTCTAACTTTATGAAAAATGTCTAACATTCTCCTCCTTAAACAATAATTAATTGCGGTATTGACTCAAGTTTAAAAATAGTTTAAAAAATTCGATTAAGTCATGCTCCTTTATTGGTACTAAGTTTAATAATTAAAAACATTTGATCAAAAGATAATAAAAGTCCTACATTCTATCCCGCGAGGTTTTTGATACTAAAAGATATCAAACACATGTATCACGTGTGACACAAGTCTAATATAATCATGCAGATCTAATTATACCTTATTAACATGAATGAGAAAATGGAGTGTGACAAACTAATATGATACTTATATGCTCTAATATGTAGCATCTTTCGTTTGTAAGTCTCAATTTTTCTAAACCTTATGCTAAACTGCATCAGATAAATCTTGTTTTCTCTCACCAAATGCTAAAATATATTAGAGAAAAACTTTTTGTTCTCTAACTGAATTCTAAACTACATTAGAGAACCTTTATGAGATTAAAACTTATATCCTCCTATGTCATGTTAAAATTCATGGACATCTGTATTAAACTGTATGTGTCTCAATGACATAGGCTTAAGGTCAATCTTTATATATACCTAATGACCTTTACAATGCTTAAGATCAATACAGAGTTTAAGACTTTCACATGTATTATGACTTTACACAATAATAGGTATTACTGAAGATAAAAAGATGATCATCTTTATTAATAAACAATCATAGTGTTATAATACATCAAAATATATAAACATACATGAAGAAAATATAACGATCCCTAACTAACACTGTCTAAGGATTTTAACACACCCATATACTGGATACATGTCTTTCAAACATAAGTGGGTGAAGTTCTTTAGTTAAAGGACTGGCTAACATCTCCTCAATCATCATATGTTCCACTTCAATGTCACCTTTCTGTATCAACTCCTTAACATCTAAGTATTTAACCTCCAAATGCTTAAGCCCTGCTATATTCTTATTGTTATTACTAAACAATACATCAATAAGATAATCATAATATAACCGAATGGCGCTAGCCACTGAATCTACCACAGAAAACTTAGAAATCAAGTTTCTAAGTCAAATTGCCTACGAAGCAACCCCATAGTATACTACAAACTCTGCACGCATGGTTGAAGAAGTTACCAATGTTTACTTGACACTTTTCCATGATACCGTTCCGTCTACTAACATAAAAATGTAACCTGAAGTAGACTTTTGATCATCCGAACAAATAGCAAAACTGAAATCTGTATACCTCACGAGGCTTAGATTATTGGCACCCCAGTATATTAACATATAATCCTTGGTACGCTTTAGGTATCTCAACACTCACTTAACTACATTCCAGTGGTTTATACCTGGGTTAGCCAGATATCGATCCAGTACTCCAACAGCAAATGCAATATCCAGCCTAGTGCACACCTAGGCATACATCAGGCTATTAATGCAATAGAGTACTGAATGTTCCTTATAGCCTCTCTCTCAACTTCATTCTTTGAACATTGTATCAAAGATAATCTCTCACCATGAGAGATATGTCCTACGACGGGTCTATAGTCAACCATATTACCCCTTTATAACACTTGGTCAATGTATGCACTTTGCAAGAGGCTTAATAAATGTGAGATCTATTCCGATGAATTTGTATACCTATGACAAACGATGCCTCACTAAGATCCTTCATATCAAAATGTTTGGCTAAAAGTTGCTTAACTTCTTGCAAAATGATCAAGCCATTTGACTCGAGTAATAAATCATGCACATACAACAATTAGGAAGATGACTTTGCTCCCTTTGACCTTATAATACAAGCATCTTTCAACTTTGTTTTCCACAAAGTCAAAAGAGGTCAGAACCTCATCAAACTTTAGGTACCACATTATAGAAGCTTGTATCAAACCGTACATTGATTTGGTCGATTTGCAAACCTCGTTAGTCATTCCTTGATCCTGAAATCCTTCAGGTGGCTCCATATAGACTTTCTCATAAAGGTCACCTTTCAGGAAAGCGATTTTAACGTCCATATGATATAGTTCTATCTCATAATGAGCTACTATTGTCACAATCACTATAAATGCATCCTTCGAGGATACAGGAGAGAAGGTAACATTAAAGTCAACCCCTTCTCTTTGAGTGAGCTCTCTAGCAACCAACCTAGCCTGAAACTGCTCAACTTTACCCCGATTGTCTTTCTTAGTCTTAAATAGTCATTTGCAACTGACGAGGCTACAATGTTGAGGCAAATCAACCAGTTCACATACCTTATTGTGATGCATAGATTGCATCTCATCCTTCATTTCTTCCTACCACAAGTTTGTATAGGGTCTAGAAACAGCTTCTATAAAAGTAACTGGATCCACAACATATCATATATCATAGTCTTGTTTACCTAAATAGACTATGTAATCAAATGAGATAGTATAGCGTCTCTCTAGTGGATATGCGTAACTACATTGGTTCTTGTACCCGCAGGAACCTTTGCTTGCACAAGTATAGGTTCTTGTTCATGCATAGGCATTGGACTCAGACCTTGATCCATTGGACCTAACTGTATGAGCGGTAGATACAAAATTATTGTAGTATTCATCCTATTATCACCTGAAGGGTGAGAAGGCCCACTCTCATCATGGAGTTTGTACTCCATAAACTTGTCGATTTGTGATTCCACTATTCTAGCTCCTCTTTCTCTACGGTAAAATCTGTAGTCTTTAGAGTGATCGGGATAACTTACTAGATAGTAATGCGTAGAACGAGGTTGTAATTTACTTTCATAAGAATTGCATAACTATACCTTAGCAGGATAGCCTCATATATGAATGTGTAAAAGGCTTAGTTTCCTACCAACCTAAAGTTCAAAAGGTGTCTCAGGCACTGACTTACTTGGGAATCTGTTTAATACATACAATGTCATCTTAATGGCTTCACCCCAACGGTAATTACATAGGTTGGAGTCTGTTTAATATATACAATGTCATCTTAATGGCTTCACCCCAAAGGTAATTATGTAGGTTAGTCCTATTTGCATTGACCTCATCAAATCCTATAGGGTGCGATTATGTTTTTAGACCACAATATTTTGCTTAGGACTACCCGATATAGTGAACTGAATCACTATTCCAATCGATTATAAATACCTAGCAAACGGACCTACTTCTTATCCTACAACACCATATTTGCCATATTACTCTCCTCCTCAATCAGATCTGACAATCTTGATTGATTTTTCTAATTGGTTTTTAACTTAGTCTTGAAGATCTTGAATTTATTAAGAACTTCAGACTTTTCCTTAAGTAAGAACACGTAATCGTAGTGGGAATAATCATCTATAAACATTAAAAAATACCTAGAATTGCATAACGTAGCTGTATAGGGTCCACTTATATCCGTATGTATGAGATCTAACAAGCCAGAAGTATGAGTTGATCCCTTTTTCTTTATCTTAGTCAACTTACCTTTGCAACAATCAACACATATTTTGATATCACTAATGTCTAGAGTTAGGAGAATGTTTTCCTTTATTAATCTCTCAACTTTATCTGTAGAAATGTGGCCTAAGTGTTTATGTCACATCATGTATGACATTTCCTTTATCAGAGGTCTTTTACGAGTCACAAGTTCGACAATATAAGAAGAAACATATATTTCATTAGGGGTAAGACACATTTTATATAATCCATAAGATAAGAAGGTAGTTTCGATATGTTTTGCATTGATAGATATATTTACAATTGAAGTATTAATCATAAAATGATAACCCTCTTTGTCCAAAACTGACACAGAGATCAAATTCTGTCTAAAAGATAATATATAAAATGTATCCCATAAAACAAGTACAAACCTCGTATCGAGGTTCAAAGCTACATCCCTTACATACAAAACATCTACTTCTTCATTATTGTCAACCATCAACTTCTCCTCCCCTTTAGTCGACTTTCTCGTGGACCTGAACTCCTACATTGTGGAAACAACATGAATAGATGTTCTACTATCTAGCCACCAAGAACTGGATATGGCTATAGCTAAATTGAAAACATAAATCATATAGGCCGAGGAGTTACCTTGTAACATCCCGTCACTGATGGGATGAGTACAGTGAGAGTGCATTCATATTTGGCATGCTCATGCATTATTTAGTTATGTATATTTGATTAATTTGGCAATTATTGCACTAGCATATGCACGTACATACATGTATGACATATTCCTGATTTGATTTGGGTAAATTGGTAATTTGGAGATAATTAGGTCAATTGATCTTTGAAAATTGAATTTGAGTTAGAAATGAGATCCAGGAGTTTGAATTATGAAATTGGAGTGCATGATCATGAGTTTTATAATTTTTAAGGAATTATAGGAATTTTTCTGGAATTTTTGGAGCAATAGGTCCGGATCGGAAAATTGACTTAATGATCAATTAATTGGATTTCTGGTTCCGAAATTGATTATTCGATGGCACAGAAAGATTAGAATGTTGATTTGAAGAATTAGGGTTTAGAGCTATTGGAATTTGGGAGAAATTAGAATAAAAAATTAGATTTCGGTTGTTGGACTGATCTTGTGGTAATTAAATTGCCAAACACACCCTTATTTTCCCTTAGTTTATAAACCCTATTCTTTGAATTTCTCATCCACGATACTTGCTCCTTTTGAAAGAAAAAATTTGGCTCTTTTTCTCCTTCATCGTGGATCTCTTCCTTGTTGTTGCTCTTTCCCTTGTCTTTGATCGATCCCCTTTGGCTTGGTGTTGAAGAAATGATGATGGGTTTGGCTTGTGGAGAAACAGTGGGTGTGTGAGAGTTGAGGGATTGGTGATCTTTGAAGTTTTTGAGGTTTAATCAAGTAAGTTTCTTCTTCTTCTTGCTTT
>JANIJH010000223.1:35253345-35287511 GCA_024520975.1 Erythroxylum areolatum | reverse complement strand
CTAACAATTGAAAAACAACAATAAAACACTCAATTTTCAAGTTCCCACTCACAATTATCCCATAATTCACAAAACAATTCACATTTCAACACATAAGCCGGGAAATGTCACGAATGCATGTACAATATGTGCATTTGCAAAATGTATCATTCCTCTATATATATATATATAGAGGCCAAATGTATAAGCATATCAAAATGTGTATTCTAAACTCCTAACCCATTCCAAATGACCCATTTACCCTTCTCATCGGTGATAGGATGTTACAATATGTTTCTAGTTTAATCTAAATTAAGAATCATTTTGTTTGGATAACTAGAGAAAAATTTACGGTTAACAGACCAATGCACACTCAGTAAACATTTTCCAAATCAACCACCACTTTTATTTCTAAATCTTTCCTTATCACAACTCATACCAAGATCACTCTTTCAACTCCCTCTGCTTCTCATTTTCAATAAAATCACATTTAGAAACAATCAAACCTAGAAGTTGTCAATGAATACATGTACACTTATTTTTGTATGTGCAAAGATTCAAATTCACATGCATGTATGCTGACATGTTGCTGGGCATGAAATGAAAATTTTTCTAACTCTCACATTGCTATTCTCTCCATTATTGAAATCTGGGTTCTAACCCTTAATATGGGGACGGGGTGTTACATGATGCTTACGAATAACATGAGCAACTGCAGGAGACCTCAACCTCTTTATAGCTTCCATATCGGGCTTTCCCATCATAAGCCCGATTTATGGTCCAATCTACACTAATCGGGGTTCTTTTTCCTCCTGGGCTTCAACCAATTGACTCAAATCATTTACTGGATCACTTTATTATCTTTATTCATTTCAAATCACGTAACTTAACCAATAAGTTATTGAAAGCTAATAAAATGTAATTAATTATTGTCCAACTTTATAAAAAATGTCTAACATTTAGAGCTATTATAGGGGAGGCTCAAAATGAATAGTTAATCATTCTCTAGTAATCACATGACACCTACGTTAGTATTAAAAAGAATTAATTAAACTTGTATAGAATAGTTAGTTCCAGGAAGACAACAATGGCTACAATCAGCAGAGTGTTGAGAGCTCAAATTGTCGCTATAAATTGATGGATGGGCGTCTTTTCTAAGACCAAAAGCATCGTAATGTCCAACAAGTATGGAGGGTCGTGCATGTTCCTAATAACATCGGCCATAACTCTGGTTTGCTCAGGGTAAGCTCCTAGTGCGAGTGATACAACTTAATATCGGAGTTGTCTCGCCATAGCCATTTTTCTTCGATCCAAAACTCTAGTCTCTTGGACTGACACTAGGAAAGCATTACAAAATATATACTGCTTGGTTGGAAAGGCCACCAACAAGTAACTAACATATTACATGCCTATTGAAGCAACTAGATGGACTAACTGAAGAGGAGACATAGGAAGAAGGAAGAAGAAGATACAGGTGGGGGGAGATGTCGAGTGAGTTTAAATTTAAAAAGAATTTACCGACGAAAATTTTCGTACGTAAACTCCAAAAAAATTATTTCGCCAATATTTCTTACCTTTTTACCGATGAATATCTTATATCATCGCCAAATTTACCGATAGAAATCTTATATTGTGGGTAAAGTCTATCTCAAAATTTACCGGAATGATTTTCATCCATATTTAGGGATGAATATTAGTATCGTCGCTAAACGAAAATTTTCTCGTCAATTTTACCGACAGAAATAGATTTTTTGTCGATAATTTTTACTTTTTATCGACGGATATCTTATACCGTCGCTAAATTTACCAACAAAAATCTTATACCGTTGTTAAAGTCCATCGCAAAATTTGCTAGAATGATTTCCCTCCATATTTAGCGACGGATATTAGTATCGTTGCTAAATGAAAATTTTCTCGTCAATTTTATCGATGGAAATAAATTTTCTATCAGTAATTTACAACAGTATATTTGCCATCGGTACGTTTCCGTCGCTAATTCTTTTTTTTTTCTTGTAGTGTTGTAATGTGTAGGAGAGATTGAAACAAAGAAAACCCTCAGAGTTAACCCAGCTGGCCCATGTTCTCATACGTTTCTTCAAAGCAACTAGTCTATCCATGTCTTGGTAATACTTTTTTTAAAATGGAAAATTGAATTAATGAAGGAAAGGGGAAAATTACAAAGTCAAATAACAAGGGAATACCCTTAGCATACTAGACAACAGAAGAGAGCTTAATAGAACAAAAGATCATCTTGCTCAGCAGGAGAAACTACGACAACGTACAAGTAGAAGGGAACTTAGAGATTGGTTAATGCTCCACATCTTATGTTGCTTCCAATTCCAAAAATTCCTTTTGTTAAGAATCTAGCTCAACATACCTATGGCAATTGTCTTCTACAACTGCCGAAAGCCCTTAGTCAACTTTCAACAATCTTTTATAGATGTAAGGCAGGGAAAACATTAAAGCTGCAAGTTAGGTTCTTTGACAAAACAATCTCACGAATTTTAGATATTATTAATGAGATCAAACTCTCTTTTGTAGAAGATTTGTTCTAGAAGCATCAAAGATTCCATTCTCTCCAAAGTGAGTATAGACAAATGACTAAGATAATAATCTTAAGTGGTTTGCTGGAAGCTACATGTGAAGAGAGATAATTAGTGATATCCATAATCTCTGACCCTGAATTAGTCCAAGAACATAAGGCATAGACGAATCTCCAAATTGAGTTGTTAAAGGAGCATGCAAAGAAAAGGTGAGGACAACATTCAAGCTGCAGGGAACACATGGGCCAGGACGGATCCATGTGCACATATAGAATTCAGTCAGCTATGGAAAGTTTATTTTGAATGGTTAACCAAAAGATGAAAGAAATTTGTGGCGTTAAATGTCTGCTCCATACTGTGGCTGACCAAGGAATAGTGATTCTATGTCTACGCAGGTTGTCACAAATGAGACGATTAGTCAATTTGTTCAAAGGAACCCTTTCTAGAAGAAGGTGTCAGATTCTTAAGGAGTTGGGGAATAGTTGGGCTGAAGATGACAAAGACTTCTAGGAAAACTCCACGAGTTCCCATCAATGAAAGCTATCATTTGTGTTTCTAGAGGGAACAATAAGGAAGCTCTAAAAGGATTCACTTGTAGAATTAAGGGAGCCCAACTAGACTAATTGTCGTACCATAGAGAGACTAAGCGTCCATCTTTAATAACACGTGAGGTCTCCAATTAAATAACATCCCTTAACTTCAGTAGCTGATTGAGAAAAAAGAATGTGTAGCTTTTGGTTGAATAGCCCAGATGCTGTATCCTTTAAGAAAATAAACATGTAACCACTTGATCCATAAGGTTTTCTTATCCTCCAATGTCTACTTAAGAATCAAAGAATGGTTAGAAGTTTTGATGGATAGAATATTCAAACCTCCTTCATCCTTCGAAAAACAAATAGCAACCTATTTCACTTTTGCTGCGCCACGGTTGCCATTCGAATGCCTCCATAAGAAGGTTCTAAGATTCCTTTCAATCTCTTTGATGATTCTTTGAGATAAGAAAATGTGGGAGCTCCAATACAATTACAAGGAACTAAAAACTGATTTAATAAGCTGAAGCTTACCCGCATAAGACAGCGACTTGTTCGCCCAAGAGTTAACTCTTTTTTGTATCCTTTCTAATAGGAGGCGACAATCAGCATAGGGGAGCCTTTTGTAGACACTCGGAGACCAAGGTCAAATAATGGGGGATTTCACAACTTCATACCCATTGCTTCAGTAATGGAGGATACCAAGGTAGCATCTTCTTTAGACAAAAGAAAATGGCTTTTGATCATATTTATCTGCATCCCAGAAAAAAGTTTGAAGATATTAAGAGCGTGCATAAAGGTTCGTATAGACTCCAAATTAGCCCTATAAAATAAAAGAAGGTCATCTGCAAAGCATAGGTTAGTGAGGCCAAGTGTCTTGCACTTTGAATGGTGTTTTAATTCTGATAATCACATTCAGGATTTCCATGGCTAGAGAAAAATGTATGGGAAAATGGGGTCTCCCTGTCTAATACCCCTAGCAGCTTTGAAATATTGGGTAGGGGAGCCATTAATCAATACCGAAAAAGAAGCCAAGGTAATGCATTCCATGACCCATTTGATAAATTGATTGGAAATCCAAAAGCCTCCAACATAGATCATAAGAAATGCCAGTTGATACTATCAAAAGCCTTGTGGAAATCAATCTTCATGGTACAATTCGGGGCGCTCTTAGAAGTAGAGTAGCCTTTCAAAAGCTCTTGAACAATAAGAAAATTGTCACCAATATATCTATCCGACAAGAAGGCATTTTGGTTATCACTAATCAAAGGAACCATGACTTTCTTCAATCTAGCAGCGAGTATCTTAGATATCACTTTGTATAGAAAATTGGCACATGAAATGGGACGATAATCTGCAAAGGTGGATGGATTTTCCCCTTTCGGAATCAGGCTAATCTCTTTTAGCAATATCCCATTCCGAAAGAATTCATGTATGGCTTCCTTAACAAAACCACCAATAATATTACAAGATTTTTGATCAAAGTAACCATTAAAACCATCAGGCCCAAGAGCTTTCTTACCATTCATTCCAAAAATACATGCCTTTATTTCACTATCCTCTACTGGTTTAGTCAATAGATCCAAATCAGAAGGGGAAACTTGTTTAAGGTTAAGACACTGAAAATTCCGAGGAGTAACATGAGTTCGTTCTGTAGTACCAAATAAGGAGCTAAAAAAATTGAAAGCTTCTTCCCTAATAACCTTCAGATCATGAATAACATTACCATTATGAGAAGAAATGGAATAAATCTTGTTCCGGTTCTATCTAGATAAAATCGAATGGAGGACGAATTGAGTGCAGCTGTCGCCTTCTTAGAGCCAATTGATCCTAGCTCTTTGTTGTAAAAGGGAGGAGTGATTACTGACTGCTTGAAGGTAATTGGTGAGAGCTAGCTTTTCCTTATCAATAAGAAGTTGATTTCCAAGGTTAGAAGATAAGAGGTTTTACACCGTAGTTAGCTCCACTCTAGTGTTATTGATTGTTTCAATAGTTGATCCCTGAGAAGTCTTCAGAATCTTGAGTTCTTGTTTAATAACTTTCAGCTTCTGTATGCATACAAACTGCTTTGTGCCCCTGCAACCGTGCATATTTCCTTTCATGCAAGTCTCCCCAAAACCAGGTTCTTTTGCTAAATAGTTATTGAACCGAAAGGGATGATGAATAGCCATAGATGGAGACAAGTGAGAGACACGAATGGGGTATGGTCAAAAAATAAAGGGTCCAAAAAGCTAGCCATGCTGTTGGGAAAAGACTAAAGCAAGAGGTCATTTACAAGGGCTCTGTCTAGTTTCTTGCGAATAAACCACCTGTCTTTTTGTTTATTAGACCACATGAATAAATGGCCAAAATATTTTACATCAGATAACCCAGCTTGCTTAACACAGTCCAGCATATCAACTGAGTAGTTTCGCAAACTAATGTTGCCCTGAGCCTCAGATAAATAGAGTGTGGTGTTGAAATCCCCACATAAGAGCCATGGTTTAGTAATATTGCCACTGATTTTTCTTATGTTGTTCCATAAATCTCTTCGTTAAATATCAAAACTGCTAGCATACATAAAGGAGACATTGAAATCAATATTATCTTGCAAAATCAAGATCCAAAGATATATGACCTGATCTGTAGCCTCAATTATCTCAGCATTCATCTCATTTGCATTGAAGAATACTATTATCTGACCATAGGCATGTTGACTGTGATTAGATAACCATCTCCATTAAGGACCCAAATTATGCAGCTTATTCATATTAACCAACCTAACTTTTGTTTCGACTTTTCTAAGATCACAAAATCTTTTAAAGCTAGTAACTTAGAAGGATTATTGATACCTTTGACATTCCAAGCCAAAATAGTCATATTAAGAAGAGGTGTTTTTTAGGCTTTTACCTTTGTGCTGTTTGGATTTTCTTCTTGAGATTGGGAGGGAGTTCCCACTATTCACATCTACAGTATTAACCAAAGAAGGGTTAGCAGTATTTTCTGCTCGTACCAAGCTTGCTTGACAGAGATCACTTGCACAAATAATGTCCTTATATGGGGAGTCTGCCGCAATAGATAAATTATCTAGAGTGCCATGTGAGGCTTTAGCAACTATAGTAGTACCCTCAACATCGGTATTTCCACAAGTATCAGATTGGTGAGCTAGAGCAAGACTATCAATCTCATTCAAATGCGCATATACAGGAAGGACAGCAAGAGCATGGCCCTTAATATCAATTTTCCCATAAGACTCAGGTTTCTGAGCAAGAGCAAGACTATCATTCTCATTCAAAGGTGCAACTAGAGGAATAGCAGGAGTCAATTGCCCATGAATCCGGTTATCCCCCGTATGGGATTCATCTGTTTGATTCATCAACTCCTAGTAGCTACCAGTATTAAAGACCTTACCCGTGGGTCTCCAGATAGAGGTATGAGTTTTAGCAGGGGGGGCTCCAATGATAAGAGACATCTATGCTATCCTCACATAACTGATTCCCTTCTCCAAGTTGCATGATTGGTATTTCATTTGGAAGGTCTTTTGAGAATGCAATACTTACACATATTCGGGCATAACCAATTCTCTTCTTTTTGGCCGTATTCTTGTCCATACATAGCGGTTTACTGATGAAGCTAGCTAGTTGGCTGAGTCCCTGCGTGGTCTAATACTCCAGTGGAACGTTATGGAAATTAATCCATATAGGAAGACTCTATATCTTAATGGTTTCCAGTGTAAGACCCGACTGCCAGATTTGCAGAAAAATTGGCTGACTCCCGAAGTTCCATGGCCCCTCCTCGAGTATTTTGTTAGCTATTGAAGTGGAGGAGAAGAAGAATAGGAAAATATTGTCTTTAGAAAGCAAAACATCCATGAGTCCCCTGTTCTTCCATAATTTATTTGCCCAATGCAGTATAAGAGGGAAAGTTGGTCTTTGATCAAGAAAAGAATCGACTATGGTGGATTTCTAACAATCTACTCCTTCTTTAAGTGTAGCTAGGTCTGCCTTCTTGCCTCCTCTTTCCATATAATCCCACCTTCTCGTCACCAAGACTTTTAAATGTTATATAATAATAATAACAATCCAACTACACTCAGAATGCTTACCCTTTGTGACTCCACCGGTGATCAGTGTTAAGCGACAGAACATCTGGGTTCTACATGCATTAGCATTGCTGGAGACTTCCTCCAACCTTAGAACCCTCTTCCTATGAATCACATCTACGTCTACCAAATAAGGAGCTTGGAAATATGAAATGCTCATGTCATTGTCCTGCGAACATTTTATCTCATACAACTGTCTCTAATCAATTACATAATTTGAGGTTGGGACTTCATATATGTATAAGTTGTTCTTTGCACTGTCAATATTCTAGGGCTAGTAATCAGGAAATGTATTGCAGATGACACTAATTAGCCTGTAGAAACAGCCTACTACCAGCAATTTCCACATGCAAAGATTTTTCGTCACTATCACACCAAAACAACAAAAATAATGGCAATATGAGTTCAATCATTGAGGTAGCAACATGATGCTATAATTTTTGTTAATAAAGATTGTAGCAATCATCAATGCTACTTCTCATGTAGCCGTCTAATTTGTATCACTAAGGAAAATAAAGAAAATGCATTATTTTTCTTGCTTAAAGGTGTAGGACAAACCATAATGACCTTAGGTCCAAAGATGACAGCTTTATCACCACAAACTAGGAATTTCACATTTCATAATCCTATCCTATACAAGAGTATTGTAAACCAAAGAATTCGATAATGCTACATGTGCTATGCAACTTACGATAAATCTGAAGGTGGAGAGAGGAACTCCTCTGCTCATTATTGTGGATGTTTGAGGTGCTGCTACTAAGTCATGCAAATTAGAGACTCCTATTGTGTCCTTCCAAGCATTATAATTTTCCCTCTCAATTTTAGTAGAATTCAACCCCATTGACCCTACTAAAAAGCACGACAACTTAATAACACAAGATTTATTGAAGAAAGAAACAGAATATTACTGTTGTCCATTATTAATGAAAATATTTCAAGTACAGATCTAAGTCGTATAAAGAGTGTTTTTCTTTGTGTGTGTGTGTGGATTCACGTAAGTTTAATAGAGTATTAGCAATTTTATTCCATGGATTGTCTAGATATAGTTGAGTTGGTGATAAAACTAATTGGTTAATGACTTTTTTCTGACCAAATTATTTGATTTTAGTTTAGTCAAAAATGTATTAACTTCAATAATAACTTGGTTTAATCATTTTTTTAAAAGAAGGGAATGGTGAGTTAGTGTACGACTCTTTGTCTTGAGAAACTCAGCTTCAAAATTGTGTTTTATTTAGTAATTCTTATTTTGAATAGTTATCTCTTCCCATCCTAAATATATTAATTATGCATCAAATGGCTTATAAATTAATATCACCTGTGAGAAGTACGTTTGTGTTCCTAACTTTGGAGTGGAGATTTGCTTTCAATTATGCCTGACTGATAATCGTATCCTTGACATTAAACTTTCATCCTACGGGTGGGGGGGCCATGTCTTCAATAATAACCACAACTAGGATTGTAACTTTCATACATGTAAGAAGTTCCTACAACAAGGGTAGCTACTCTCCGTTGGGATGTAGACCTCTAGGAGCAGATTGAGCTTCCACCTTCCTTCTCCTCATCTATCTATTTTCTTCTAGTTGAAACTCTCTTTTCTTCCTTTTTACCCTTGTCCCTCTGTAAACCTGCCATCATATTTCCTCCATCCTCCTTCTTGCTCCTCTTGCAATTAGTCTAGGAGCATGCATTCCACCATCCTCTTCCTCTATCAAGTCCCTTGTAATCCAAGACCCTTCCATCCTTGCTCCTAACATTTGGAGGCAAGCACCTCCCTCAGTTTCACACCCAAATCCTCCCAAGCCAGTTACAACAACTAATGTGGTCCAGAATTTTGTAGAAACTAGGAAAACCTGGAAGCAAGTAGTAGGGGAGAGCTCTGAATCTTCTCTTTTCTATAGTCCCCTAGTTGAAGTTGATGGTGGCCCTAAGTTTTGACATTTTGCAGGAGGGTGCAAAAACTTAGGAAGTAGCAATCATAGGCTTCTTAATAGATAAATGCCCACTTTTCCTTATTATACAAGCATGAGTTCAAAGAAACTGGAAAGGAGGAGGCATACAAGAGGTAATGTTAACAGAAAATGACAAAATTATTTTTACCTTTAGCGTAAAATTAGAGGCTCAAAAAGTGATAAAATAAGGACCATGACACATCTCACAGCTTCCATTATTCCTCTAGAATTGACAACTTGGTATGGAATTAGGAAAATTTAGAGTAAAGAACATACTATTATAGGTGAAAATTCACAATATTCAACTGGAATATTGGACTACCAAAGGCATAAGCTTGTTAGCAAGCTACTTAGGAAAACCAATATGCATGGATACAACATTGAGAAAACAGGTTGGCTATGCTAAATTATGTGTGAGTATGGATATTTTGAAGGAGATGAAAGATTATATTCCCATTTTAAGGTTGGCAGATGGAAACTCCCTCAAAGAGGATAAAGTCATGGTTACTTACTATTGGAAACCATCCCCACAAATTCAAGGAAAAATATGGGAACCAACAGGGAAAGTTTTTATTAGGGGAGATTATGGAGAATTGATCGCGTTAGTTAAGAATAAAATAGAAGGGAAACCCAAAATTAATGAACTTGAAACGCAGGAAAGGATACCAAAGGATCAAAGATTAATTATTCAAGTAGATAGAAACCTATCCTATGAGGCTAAGGGGGACCAAACTGAACATATTGCAAAGGATCAACGGCAAATACGAATGGTAACAGGAAATATGGTAGCATATCATAAGATAGAGGGAGTGGAAGAACATGATAACTGTAATACAGATAAAGGAGAATTACATAAGGAAAATCCTACAGGAGTTCAGCAACAAGCAGCCATTCAATTGCCACAACAATTAGAATTCATGCATTAGGTGAAAAATCAAGAGGAAAAGCTTAAACAAGTATAAACTAGAAAGAGCAATTGGAGCAGTAACAAAGACTCAAAAGGTAAAATCAATATTACATGACCTTTCTATTTTAGAATGTTAGAGGAATAAACAACCCTTCGAAGCTCAATGCCTTGAAGGAGTTTGCCTGGCATAAGAAGCCTAAATTATTTTTTCTTTTAGAAACAAAAATCAAACTTGTAAATCTAAATACATTAGGTTGTTTTGGAAATCAATGGCAAATAAAATCTAATCACCAGTATCATAGGTATGGAAGAATCATCATAGTCTACGATGAGGATCTTACAGAGGTGGAAGTTTTGGAAGCAAGTGGGCAATTCATGCATACAAAAATGACATTCAAAATGGAGCACACTTTAGTGTTAGCTACCTTCGTCTATGGTCTTAATATTGTATTTCAAAGAATGGAACTATGGAATTCAATAAGAAGACTAAAAAGATCAATTAGTGGCCCATAGATTTTAAGTGGCAATTTTAATCCCACTATTTATCAATCTGAAGCTGAAAGGAATTGTAATTTGCTCAACTACAATACAGATTTTCTTAATTGCACCAAAGTTGTGGAAATTTCTGACTTAAAATATGAGGGTCATAGATTTACTTAAAGCAATAAACAGAGCTCTAATTAGCTCATTAGAAAGAAATTGGATAGGGCTTTGGTGAATGCGGAGTGGTTAGCAACCTTTCCAAACAATAAAGCCATGTTTTTAGACCTAGGGTTTTCGGATCATACCCCAATCAAGGTGGACAACCTCTTCAAAAAGGTTTATTTAAAACACCTTTTTAGGTTTATCAATTTCCTGACCAACGTGGAAGGATTACAAGAAGCTATTGTCCAGGGGTTAGAGTTTGATGAACAGTGGTTATTAAGTCAATGAACAGTGGTTATCTTACTCATACAGAAATCACTGGCTAACATTCATACTAATGAGTTTATTACGAAGGAGGAGAAGGAGGCCTTGAAGCTCTACATGCAAGTAGTAGATAACCACTGTTCATTATTAAGTCAATGGTCCAAAGTCAACTGGATTAAAAATGGAGACAGATGCATAAGGTTTTTCTTCAATACTATTAAGGTAAGGAGGAATGTGAATAAGATTACTTCGATTAAAATGAAATCAGGGGAGATCTTGTATGAGCAAGCTGAAATTGCTCAAGATGCCTTAACACATTTCTAAAGGCTCCTAGGATTTGAGGGAAATGCTAGCACTTGAAGTTAGATCTTAGGAAATTTATTTCTACTAAAATTCTTGAGGATCAAGTGGAACTTCTAATCAGGCAGGCCACAAATTAAGAGATAAAGGCAATGGTGTTTAAAATGAATGGCTCGAAAGCTCCAGGACCAGATGGTCTTAATGGTTTCTTCTATGAAAGAAAGTTGGGATACAGCAAGGACAATTATGAAAGAAGTAGCAAGGATTCTTCAAAAATGGAGTAATTCTTAAAGAGATTAACAAGACTTCCTTGTGTTTGATTCCAAAAACCCATAACATTTCTACATGGATCGATTTCAGGCCTATTTCATGCACTAACTTTAGTTACAAGATTATTGCTAAAATTTTGGCTAATGATATATCTCTTGTCACTGGAATGGGAAATTATGATCCTACTATCACTTATGTGGGCATTCCTATCTCTTTGAGATGACTACAATTTAGAGAGTTTCTACCCCTTAAAAGATACAAAGGAGATTAGATTCATAGACAAACAAAACATTATCCTATGGTGGCAAACTTCACCTCCTAAAATTTGTTATTATGTTTATGAATACATATTGGTGTTCTCACATTTTCCTCTCTAAGGGGCTAGTCAAAATTGTAGAAAAAATGATGAAACAATTCATATGGAGTAAAGGGGAAAGAGAAAGAGGAATCGCTAAAGTCAACTGGACTCAAATATGTCAACCAAAAGCAACTGGAGGACTAGGCCTGAAGTCAATTGGTAGAAGCGACAAATGCTTATTGTTGAAAAGGTTGTGGAGAATTTTAAGTGAAAAGGAATCATTAGATTAAATGGGTGCGTAGCTATATATTAAGGGGTGGTAGACTACGGGCAATTAGACTTAAAGATAGTTTCTTATGGTTCTTTAACCAAATTCTTAGACCGGGGGAGGAAGTTCAGCACCAGATCACTTGCAGGATAGAGGCAGGGGATTGAATTTCATTATGGTATGACAATTAGACAGGTCAAAAAGCTCTAATTCACCATCTGATAGCTAGGTATATTCTGGATAGATTTTCAAAAAAATCTAAAATCTAAGAATTAGTTGTAGATGGCAACTGAGATCTTTCCCAAGAGGAGATCAGATCTCTTTCGATACCATAGTATCAAAACAGTGAAGGAGATGATATATATCTATGGAATGGTCTAGCTATATCGGACATAACGAACAGGTAAGCAAAACAACTAAAGTATGGGACAAACCCAAGAATTGGATGGTGTAAGTTGATCTGGAGTAACACAATCAAGCTAAATGCCAGCTTTTTAAGTTGGTTAGCCATGACAAACAAACTAAGCATTATGACAAGATTAAAATTCCTTTCCTCCTTTAAAAGATGTATCCTTTGCATCTAAGACAAAGAGGATAGAAATCATCTATTTTTCAAATGTGAGTTTTCTAATAGAGTATGGCGGCAAATTTCCTCTCTATGTACACTTAATTGCTATCAAAGCAATTTGAATGGCATTATACAAGAGATACTACTCAACCATGCATCCAAACATGACAAGGATGTTTACATGATAGCCATTACAACTTGTATTTAGGAGATAGGGAAGGAAAGGAATAACATAAGATTTGCAGGAAAGGAAAAAGGCATACATTCTCTCACGGAAGTCATCTCTAATAGTATCAGAGAACAACTGGTCATAAACCAGATGGAGAAGAAATGTAGTGAGAAACTAGTAATTTCTTAGAGACTTTAACGAGACTCCAAGAATACCTAGCACACCTAACAAATCTTTGAACAGTACATCTGTATGACCAAAACTAGCAAGGCACCACACACATAACTTTTGGGCAGGAATCTAAAGTTGGAGCTCTTACCTTACGGAGTCACTCCTCCATGAGGTCTTAATGCTTGATCATCTACATCCATCATTGGTACTGAAGACAAGTAGTCACGTGATGGGAGATATTAGCCAGAGATCAAATATAGAGGAAGACCCATCGAGTATCCCTAATTAAAGAAGTTATGAGTGAAGACAAACGCAAAGATGAAGAAACTAAGCTCAAATCAGAAATCCCTTACCTCCTTAATCGACTGGAGAAAGAGTTAACAGAGACTTTTGAGCCCTAATTCGGAAACTTCTGGAGGAACTTTAATTGAAGGAATTTAGTTAACTTGTTTTAGGAAGATCTGAGGTGTTTTACTCGAGGTTGGATGTTACACGATGTTAACTATGCCTCTAGCTTACGATGTTGTTTGGTCATTTTTTCTGTTATCCTTTTAGTAGGATAAGTATTGTACTGAACTCCTTCTCTTTTTTTAATTCTATTTAATTTTTCAAAAAAAACTACAACTGGGGATGGGCTTGTCTCTTAAGCATTACATATTATCCGTACTCAAATGAAGGGGTGTCTTTTTCATGTACTGCCTTTGCTTGAAAGAGAAGTGTTAAAGATGGATACATAATAAGTGCATCAAAGATTGAATAGTAGGTGTGAGTCTTCAAACACTCGTAATCCGCAATGGTTCAAATTGTTACCCGAGTATAACATTTAACTCTAAAAAAAGATGTTTCTTAGTCATAAAAGTATTATATACAAACACAACTACTCGATCTATCACATTAAAAAAATATACAATAAAATAACTTTATTTAATTTAATATGCTAACTCCACCTAAATTTTATTTTGTCAATCATATACACTAGAGTTATCGATAATCTATCTATCTCCTTAAAAAATAGTGGCAAGGGATAAGCTGCCTACTCAATAAAGATAACTGACTGTGCCCTTAAAATCAAATAACTCAATATATGAATATAAAAATTAGTAAGTGATTAAAACATACATATAATACTAAAATACACAACATTATTCAACCTATCCAATCAATTGATAAAAATCCAAAATTATATCAAAGCAATGATTAAAAATAATATTATTTTATTACTGCTATCTGTATTTTATCCATAATTAACTGAATTACCTAAGGCTTGCTTAACCTAATAGGCTTACATTCAATGGTCTGTCGGCTCCTTTGTACTGATCATAATCTCTCACCAATTGGAAACATAATTAGATGTACAAATATCAACACAAGGTATCCCAATTTCTCAATCTAATTTGGTACTCCGGTATCACTCAAGTACCCAATCATCAATATATGATATCCCGAAGATTCAGGATATTAGATACTACTTTAGTACCTAGCCATCGACATAGGACAGCCTCGAGACTCAAGATGTCTTGGTACTTGCTCTACGAATAGATAGCTAGTTATAGCTCGCTCATATTTGAACAACCTAGCAATTATGACCATCATATGTAGCTTATCATAGGTAAGCCACAGATTCACAATTTACAACATTTATTCACAACTTATTATTAGTCAGTCTCCATTTAATTAACAAAATTTTTGCCTAATTAACAAGTGATATATCTCATAATACGTGATAAAATATAAAAGCAAAAAGCCTTGTATTATGTTAATTGTTTATGAAATAAATAAACATAATTCAGGTATTTTAGAAATCAATATATATAACTATTAATCATTAATTTAATTAATGACTAATTGAAAATATGATTTGCTATAAAATATTTTATTAATAACAAAAATTCAAAGTTTCAAAAACCGTATACAATTGTAAGAGTACAGTCTAAGGTTATCATTGCCTGAATTTCGGATTCAACTAATAGATAAGTCTATTTAACTCCTTAATTCGACCCTTTGGACCTAAACATTATAAATTTCTATTAGACTTATTTAAGAAAATTTGTTAATCCAATTACACTTAATAATCCAACATTATTCCCTTTTCCACTTTATTCTTAATTATAAAAAATATTCTTACTCAATCTAACCACCATAATTACTAAAATATCCTCAATTATTAAAAGTAATATTTGACCCTCATCTATTTACTAATAAAAAATACCCTTCTTGGAATTAAATTCTAATTTTAACCTTAAAATTTTAAACTTTCTATTTTGCCTTTTAATACAAGTTCAATTTTCTGAAATTGCCTTCCTCTCATTATTCATTATACGAATCATCAAGTAAGGTGTACTGGATAATGACGTTAAGTAAGGATGAAATGATAACAAGGAAGATAATTGGGTATCATGAATGCATAAGAAGACATGAGTGGGAGAAAGATACCAATATAAAGGATTGAAACCTTTACATGGAACCTACATAACACTAAATAGAAAGCTGCGATAAGTGCACTACTCCGAAGTGCTTATTGGGAGGTAACCCATCCAAATTTAATTTTTCAAAAGTTTAAATTTTTTTTCAATTACTTTTAATTAAGAACAACTATTTGTATTAAAATTTGGCTTATACTTAGTTTAATTTGTGCTTTTGTCTTTAGAATTTGTTAACTACAATCATATTGAATAGTCTTTTAAGTGTTCTAATAGTTCTTTTATATTATGGCTGGCAGCTAATAAGAGACTTGGTACCAAAGATACTCTAAATTTACCTTGACTAACACACTCGTGTATACTACGCTTAGAGGCACGAGAGAATATGTATCACATACATTTCAATTGCAAATACTCCTTATAATTATGGAACCACATCCTTAGACTCTGCAAACTACATTGTACTAAGTTGGAATGGACAAAAATAATCTACTAGGCTTCTATAGAAATTCATTTCTATAGCAAAGGGAATAACAAGTTGTATAAGATGGATTTTGGTTCAATGGTTTACTACCTATAGCGTGAACGGAACAAAAGAATATTTAGTAATGAGGCACTCAATGTTGAAACCAGTTTATAGAATATTATACTCAAAATCAAAATAAAAACCATTTTATGGAATCTACCAAACATAATTCCTCCTAGCTTGTGTATTAGTTGGAACTTATGATAGTATTACTTAATTTGGATTATTCTAGCCAGAGTTAATTGAGTTGATCTTTCTTTAAGTTGTATTTTGTATGTAGATACATTTTCCTTCTAATGAATTTATCTTCCAAAAAAAATTTACAACTATATGGCTTTAACTTTGTTTAACTATTTCTTATTTATGTCATGATCATTTAGGCAATGGGGAGAAATGATATGAATACAAAGTTCAAGTGATATTCATGTAAGTAGTTTAACTTAATCTATCAAGACCACAACCAATGACAAAGATAAATAAAAGAAAGAAACTAGTTCATAAATATGGGACTTTGTGAGGTAAGAAACCTTAAGCACCTGTAATAAAGCAAGTAATAACTCGACAAAGATTACAAGCATAAAGAAATTACAAATATGTTATTTTTGAATTCAACTTATCCATTAGCATAAATTTTGATTTTTTTTTTTTTAGGATGAAACAAATGGAACTGTGAGGATAACAAGGTTAAGAACATCTAAAGAGAGTCATTAAATTAAAGTTTCATTGTGTTTTATATTTATTAAGAATGTCAAGACAATATTTACTATGTCTTGCAATTTGGTGAATATTAAGTTTTGAACATTATTATTGACATTGTCTTTTGCTATAATTGCCTAAGTGTTGATGAATTGCTATTTTGTAAATGTCAAGAGCTTTTATATTCTGACTTAATGGAATTTTTTTTTCAATGTTACATAACTAATGCAAATATTTTCTTATGCAAGAAATTAATTTTATAAAATTTCAGTGCACGAGCAGTAATATTGACCATAATTTTAATATCTTTGCTTATTCAAATTACACTGCAATAATTTTAACCATTAGTAATATAGATATGATAACATGAACAAAAACTCATGCTTAAATTGCCTTCATCTTTAATTTCATAATTAATCAACTTCAAGATGCATTAATAAGTCACACAAAACCAAACCAAATAAAATATAGCTTCACATATAAAGGGTCCTTCTACTTTTACATTCACCCCAATGTTGATGGCAATTGCAAACACATAATACCCATGACTCTTATTTTCAACTTCAGCATTACAGTTTTTTGGTTCTGACTTATTTGTCTTCTTCAACAAAACTCTTCAGCATATGGGAGGATCAACCCCTTTAAAACCCTACAACCTCCACAAAGGTAAATGGAAATTTTAACATTAAACAAATAGGCCGTCATTAAAACGACCGGAGGCGGAGAAGACGTGACTAGAGAGGAAAGATTGAATCAGAGTTAGTCACCTCTCTCCTAATCGGTTGCCCATACTGAATTAACATAAATGACCAGAAAATGTTTGCGGCGCATTTAGGGTAATTATGTATTTTACTTGCAGAGGGGGAAATAAAAGAGAAAGGAAAGAAGAGAAACTAGGATCTTAAGACCTGTTTTTCTTGGCTACAAGCTATTTTATCAGCAGGAAACCAAAGCAATCTCTTTGCATTAACTATTTCATTCTTAAGAAGGGAAGAGTGGTTCAGTAGAACGAAAGCTTATCAAATTCACCAAGGAGGAGAATTGTTTGCCTGCACAACAAAAGAACCAACGGGAGCAAATTAGTGACAATTACAAATGATTCATTTATCAGAAATGAGCTTCTGTCCGCATATGTAGACATGCTCTTATTGATGTTGACTATATAATAAAACCCGATACTGAGACTCTCTTTCCTTCACATTTGTGCAAGAAATTATTTACAAAAGACTGAGGTGGAATGCATGACAGAACAGATCCTCAAAAATGACAAGCTAGAATGGGGTCTGACTGGAATGGTTGGTATCAGGAACACAACAAGTTCTAGATCAGTCAGTTATAGCCCATGCAAATAAACCAAAACTCAGTGCTGACACACTAATATCTTCCGTCGCTGGTAGCATTTCAAAATATCATTACTACGACCACTACTCCCCTTGTTGAAAGTGCTTGTATCGTTATTATCACCAATTCGTCTATTCTGGAAATCAGAATGCTCAATCAAGAAGTCCACATTGACTTTGCTTCCGGAAGATTCATTTGCAGGATGGATTGGGTGGTTCATCTGTTTGAGCCAAAAAAAACAAAAAGAAATGAATAATTTGCTCAAAACAGCAAAAGACAAAAATAAATAAGAGCCACAGTAATCACCTGATGGCCTTTATTATTACTACTTCCATGCCCTGCAGAAATGCTGGCAAGAAACAATGAATAATCAGCACTAATAGCATAAGTAATTAGCGTAGAGGCCCTTTTAGCACTTAAAAGAATATTTGTAAATGTTCTAGTATAAAGGGAATGTGCATTCATCTCTTAAAGGGAAATTGGAAGTTATACTACATTATTTGAATATCTTTGAAAACTTATTTAAAATTGTTTCGTTCACGAAAGGTGTGTTCTAGTAAGCTTGTGTAAATATTTTCATCTTGTTTGCTACCTATTCATAAAGCAGCAAAGTCAACTAGCTGCTTCATCTTCCCTGAAAATGTCCATTAAACTTACCCTGATCCTTGAGGTTAGCTTTTTATTGCATTTTGTGGCATCTACAGAAATTTAATAGATGGAAGACCTTTTCAGCGAATTAGTAAAGTAACCAGACTTGTAAAACCTTGCTTCAATTTGAGAAAGCCTGCTGTTCTCTTCACTAAATCTCGCACAAACCACACCTTGTAACCTATAGATTGAAAGAGGAACTCCTTCCTGTGAGGCAACTCTTAAATCTAGTTTCACATCAAGGCGTACTTATCAGCTTATTATCACTTTTCACATTTAAGTCCTAGATGATTTATTTTGATGACTTATTTTCCTTGGAATTTACAGAAATTAGGTAAAGAGAGTGATAAGTGAGACATACTCCACCAATCCTTGCTCCACAATTCCAATCTCCTCAATTTGATCTACTTGGAATACTTCAGATACAACACTAGATCTATCCATATCAACACTTTCCCTGCTTCTGCAAGCACCATCATCACGTGCAGGTTGCAAATCTGTCAAAGAGAATAAAAGAATATTATTACAATGATACGCCTTAGCTACACTGGGAAAAGGAAAATGATCAACTATTTAAAAAACCTCTTGTAAGACTTGATTCAGAAGGAGGGGACTTCATTAGCTGCTTGTGGCACATGACAGTCTCCTGAAAATCCAAGAAAGTGCAATCCACAAACTGCAATCTCTCACAGTTGGTCATCTTTCTAAACCCAAATGAGCCCGTCCATGTGTTTAAGACACTATGAACTGCAGGCAAGACTAATCTCTGGACTCCTAATTCCATTAGCTTCTGCAGAAGATGACCACGAATAACAATGAAAATGCTGGTCTAAAGGGAGACCAAAAATTGCAAAAACATAAGCAATAAGAGGTTGCTGTATTTTGGAAATTGTGCTGTGGATTTAGGAAGTAAAAAAAAAGGGGAAAGGAGGGCAAGATACCCTCTCTGCATTTTTTCATTCCTAAAAATGGTGAGGCAATGGCAAAAGGAAAGAGCATCAAGTTTCTGTTGGTAGGTCATTAACTTCTTTTCATCTTCACTAGAATAGGCTGATGAGATGTAAGATATAAAACTGCACTAGTGAATGTAACATAACAAATAAAAGAAAGGAGAATGAAGGCAAAAAGTTTCTAAAGGAAGATGTAAAACCAAATAATAACATGGGTATCTTAAATGCAATTAGTACAATGTCTTCAAACATACACAAGAGTTACCTTTTCAAGTACATTCATTAGCATTCGACACATTCCCATTCGACGGTATTGAAATCGAGTACCAATAAGTGGAATTTCAGCCACCTTCTCTCCATAAATTCTGCAACAAAATTCACAATTTTAACATGTCTCAATAAATCAAATGCCATGAAATCAGGAAACATCTCCAGAAATATGCAGCTTAATATTTTCTATAAAAAGAATACAAATCTTACCTTACTGTAGCCACAGTTATTAGTTCATCATGTTTCTCCAAAAGTACTGTGTAGAACCCCCGAAAGTTCAAACGGTTTAGTTTTGATCTAAGAAGGTTGAAATGTCAAGGATCAGACTCAAACTAGGCATGCTTGGTGTAACACATGGAAAAGAAAGTGAGAAATAAACCAAAAGATTCAAAATTTTCACTCAAATTTGGGTAACTTTAGGACCAACTAACTACTCGTTACAATATTCTATATTTTACAGGAAGGGACTAATTTAAAGTGGTTTACAAAGCCAGATAATTTTTTTGTCTCGCACACTTGTTTCTTTTCAAATTAGATCTACTTTTTAGATCTTCAACACTTTCCAATCTTTTCACACTTCGACTAGAAAAGGGAATGGATAGACATCGCACAAATCTGCCTAAAATGCCTTTTTCTTTTGTCTTCATGACAAAGAAACAGAGCAATATGGTATAGGAGCCCTTGCTCACCAATCTAAGTTTGTAGTGCGGTTAAAGGTATGCAATAGAAAAACCCATAGTGTACATCAACAAATTAAATCAACCAGTGTTGAAGCAAATTGCTGTAATTCCTCACCCTTTACAGAAAATAATATCTTTAACTATGTCTCTCCCTGTCTGAGGTTCTTCAACAGGTTCAAAACACTCGTGCATCACATCAAGAGCAACATTCAGCTTGCTGTGCATCTCAGTCAGGGCCTCAGCATCAGAAGCATCATGGTTATTACCATCAGCCTGGATGGACTTTAGTAGCGTCCAGGTAAGATTGTCCACACCCACTGCAATTGGTTTTCCTAGTAGCTCCTGGAGGCCCAAGAATATCTGCAATGGAAATCTAAAATCAGCATGCACAAGATGGTAAAAGAGCACTGATAGATTTCATGGCAAATCCTATATCAAATGTATCAAAAACTGGGAAAGATGGTAAATAGTAGGTTACCATGCCATATGCATAGAAGTAAACACTTTTAGAGCTGAATGTTTGTGTCCACTCATCAATAAACAGTCCTCTCAGCATTCATCCATGCTATCTATAAGACTCCTAATACCCATCATGAAATACCTTTTCTACAAACCTAGACCATATTAATCATATTAATGAAACTTTGATAAAAGCTATATGGGAGCAACTAAAGTTGTACTACATATCTTATGTTGGAAACCAGGACCTTCTATTCCCCGGAGGTTCCTGACACAGAGTGCATTATATAATTTATGGCATATGATTTATTCCAATAAGGCTAATAGGCTGTTACCATAGTCCTGAACCAAGTGAATCGTTACAAGCTGAAAGAAAAAGGTAGAAAGAGAAAATTATATTGAATCAAGTTCCATGTCATGAACCAGGGTAGAAATTTACAAAAGAATGATTGCATTTGCTACAATGACTGTCAAAGTACTAAATTGATACAGAGGCACACATGAAAACACAATAAAATACAGGACAAGGGAAGTTCAGAACTATCAATTAAGTGACATCTTGATTGCAAAGATGGCTAGAATCCAGAAGAAACCAAATTATCTTCTTTCAACTATAACTTAATCTTTTATTTGATTCAGATCTCTCAAAGGTTAGATGTTGAAGCATCTTATTTGGTTCCAGTAGTATCAGTCTCATAAACTTGCAAATCATCAACAGAAAAACCTGTGCTTCTGTTCATAATAAATGGAGCTTAAATATGTAGATTACTCCGGATCCATATACTTGATTTTGCTAGAACAAAAGAAACCAAGGGAATAACTAGAGTGCAGATTCAGAAAAATAGTGATAAGGTACTCAAAAGCTATTAGCACCACTGTATCCAGGAAAATTTGAACAAAAGACCAACTAGAAAATTCCTGTAAGTCAAGAACAATTCCCTTATTTATTCTCTATATTAGGAAAAACAAACCAGATATACATAGTAACATTACTTAACTGATAACAATCATTATATATGAAAAAACCCACAGTACATATCGTATGTGCAATAAGGGGGATTGAGAGTTTTAAAGTTCAGAAAGGGTTAGCCGTACCTCTTTACACTTTTTGCTGCAAAACCAATTTTCTTTGCGATAGTTATCCCGATTATCTGAACCTTCATTCCCAGTGCATGCCATGTGATCTACATCAAAGAAAGCATATCAGAGACATTTCAAATGTATAATCACATAGAGCAAGAAACAATCATATTTGACCTACATTTATGCTCACACTGTGCACAAATAAGCACATATTCATCCATGAACGATTTACTATCTTTTTTCAATTTGTTCTCTCCACAAACTTTACAACAGCATGAGGGGCAGAACCAGTCTCCATCTGGAATGTCCTGTGGGATCCCAAAGAAGTACAACATATAAAAGAAGGAATCAGAAAATAACTTCTTTTTTTCTTGATGGGCTTGTAAGGTGGAAAGTTGCAATGACGGGAAGTACATATCTCTAAACAAAAGACTTACCTCCATGCCAAGACAGCTTTTATGAAATGATGAAGGACACTGATCGCATAATATTAGTTCACCACCATAATGACAGACAGAGCATATATAATCATTCTCACCTTGAAGCCAACTGCCCTTCACTGTTTTAGGATGATTTATGGTGAAATTACTCATCATCTGCTTTTGACAATCCAAAAGAGACCTCCCATCTTCCAGAAAGATATTGGCAGCTGGCCTGTGTTTTTTGCTGCCAGCATGAGCTTCAAAACCACTGAGAGTATAAACCTTCCTACAGCAAGTACACTTAATCCCATCAAGAGTTACACGCCCTTCAGCAATTGGAAGTCCACCCTTTCGCATGCTATAGTGTACTTTTGCTCTTGGCAATAGAATATTATTGTTTATCAACCATGATAGCACAGTTCGTGGGCAACGATGTGAGGCATTAGGAACTACAATCTGTTGCACTCTTTTACCCGATCTCAACATATGAGTCGATTGAGGAAACTTTTTATGATTTAGGGGCCCAATGAGCATTTTAGATGTCTGTCTTCTTCTTCTTCTTCTTCTTCCTCCCCTTTCCAGCTCTTGAATCCTGCCATTTTGCAAATGGGAACTGGTTTCGGATTCAAATAAGTTAGATCCCTTCCTTTTCTTTCCAACCTTGACAATTCTCTCAGCTCTACTTTTGTGTAGTTCTGTAGATTTTCTTAATGGTAATGCAAAAGAACACTCTAGACACAAATCCTTTGACATTTGAATATCTATTTTACTAGGTGGAGAAGATTGTCTTCGAATAGCTAAATCTTCCTTAGGCATGCTGCAAGAAGCCATATCCTCAGAAGCTTTTTGGTCAATTGCGTCTTTGCAGGCAATTCGTAGAGAATTATAGCACTTTCCTCTTGGAGAAACATAGCGCAATTCATGCCTCCCATTACGTTTTGCATACCAGAATTTCCATCCCACCGCAGAGAGATGCTTTCTTGCTCGTGATGTCATGTGTCTAATGGCACCTTTTTCATTTTTGCTTCTTAATCTCTCCTCATATCCAAAATTGTACCAGAAAACAATAGCTTCAGGGCAATATTCAGGCTGCTCAACATGAATATCAGCATCTGAAGGAATCCTAGCTCGATAACAACAGTGATTGTGATTGTCTGGAAGGGGTGCAGAAAGAGTAGTCAATGGCTCACCTGGAGCACTATGCAGAGTTTTCTCCTTATCTAGGAAGGTTGGACAAAGAAACTCCTCATCATATTCTGTCAAAGCAAGGCATACCTGACGAAGTGAAAAGTAATGCTTCCCATCAGGTGAGGTATAGCGTAGTCTGATACTACTTTTATCCCTCATGAAACTAATTTTCCACTTCTGATATAAAAGATGCTTCCTTACATCTATCTTTAAGGACTCCCTGCATATTCCTTTACTTCGTTGTGTGTATTTGACAACTGCCTCAGGGCAAAACTCTGGACCAGGGACTAAGTCAGGGCCAGCAGGCAACCAAGGAGTTTTACTGCAAACAGGACTTGAGTACCTCCTTGTCAAGTTATTGCAATCAGAACCAGATATCCTTTCATCATTGGTCATGGAATTTACGACAGAACCTCCATCCAGATTTAAAGGTAAGAGATCAAAAGACTGAGGCTGCACATACATTGTTTCAAACTGCAGTTCTGAATTTGATATATCACTGGGCAAAAGAGACGTAACTGGCTCTGCATTAAGTTCCCGTTGAATAGATTGACCAGTTAAGCCATTTGCTTTCAAAAACATATTACTTTCTGGTGCATTTTTGGATGGTACTAAGACACAAGTCTCTAGGGACTCTGTTTCAGTATACATGTTAGGATCCGTAACAGGTTTAACAATCTTCAGCCGCTGCATACTTCCAGGAAGGCCTATTACCCGGGAAAGATTATTAAGCACAATTAGAAGGTTATCATTGAGCGTATCCAATAACAGCTCCTCCCATAAAACTTTTAAAGAGGAAGTCCAATCTCCAAGCTCCTGGAAACCCTTTCTGTCTCTCAAATCAAACCAAAGTTGCTTCACAGAAACTGACATATAATTTCTTCTCTCATATTTCTCGATCAACTCCAGAAACAACCACATCCCACGAGGCTTCCACGTATATTCAATCTCATTCCAATCCTGAGTAATCCTTAATGCACTAACATGAATAATCAGTTCATCACCAAGGTCTGGAAAAAGAATCTTCCTCTCCTCTGACCCTTCTTCATGGTCAAAAATCACACCTTCCCACCATCCATCCTTATAATTCGCATCCACACACATCCCATATGTAAAGTTATATTTGCTAAAGTCAAGCCGGGGTGGAAATGGCCTAATTCGGCCTCTGTAATTGCATCCGTTTTCACCATTAACGTTGATATCATTCCAAAGAAGGAAAACAGATAAGCTTTCCTCAAGATGCATAGACCCATCATCAGCTAATAGATTATCGTACTGGACAAAATATTTCACATTCCAGTTTTGTTTTCTACATGCAGTGATGGTTCCTGCATGCCATGACCCATGAAATCCTTCTTCCACACTCCTTACCTTCAAAAATTGACAACACACAAAACTGAGAATTCCAAAAGATGACATAATAAATCAAGATACCACAAAAGAAACGAGTAACAAAAAAAAAAAAGACTCTTAAATAGAAAAGGCAAATTTGCATGGTGATTGTCTTGTTGGTCTTTGCATGAATGCCAAACAAAACAAACAGATAGTACAGCGAAAGACGGAATGTAGCTCAGATAAAATATGAACATCAACAAATTAAAACTAACATTGAAAAAAACCCATCAATAACACGTATATCGAAAGATAAAAGTCCAAAGTAACGTCAATACCTCAACTTTATCGCCAACGGAGAGGGATCTTCTGATGGATTTGCGCCTTCTTTTCTTGGAAGAGCCTTGTCCCTCTAGGCTTAGCGCCATTGAAGAGATACCCAATAACAATGCGTTTGAAAGATTTCACGTTTGATTGGTTTTAGAGAGGGTTTAAGCAAAACCGGTACGTTGGAGTCAAAAGACGGAGAAAAGAAGTGAAGAACTGCTGCTGTCAGTGACTCACTTGACTATGAATCGGAGCACGCATTAAACTAAACTTATCCCCCAAGTATATTTTCCTTTTTTACTGCAGCAAATTACCCAACCTCAAATGAAAAGGAAACATTCCTTCTCTCTCTCCTAAGATTTCGTTTTTAACGTAGGGTGGGCTCTCATCCTGCGGCCACACTGCACGCTAGTGAGCTGCGCTTTCTGTCTCTCCATCAATGTCACACATTTGCCCTAGCGTTCACATATTTGTTTAATGTAACGAAATTAAAAATTAAGCGCATTTTATTTCTTTTTTTTTATAAAAAAGAAAATATATCAATAAAAAGACATTTTTACATGTTTTTAAAATAAAAGACATTTTTACATGTTTTTAAAATAAAAACAAAAGCCTTTGTTTTCTTATGTCTTCACCCTTTTTTGCTTCCTCTTTGACAATGAAGTATTAAGAAGACCTATAAAATAAGCAAAAACTATGAAGGACAAGAAAAGTACATCTAAAACATAAATGGTTGTACATTCTCGACAATCCCAAAGAGCAAGCCTCACAGAACAAGATGGTTGGAGAATAAGGTGGACTTTCTGCGTCGCCTTTATTAGATTATTAATGTCTCATGTAATAAATGTTTATAAATCTTAATACTAACTTGATGGATGTAGTAGTTAAGAGGTGGTTTTCTCAATAATCCCTGCCTTTTTTGGCCTTATTTTTGTTTATTAAGTTGCTTATGTCGATAACCATCAAATAAGGGGAAAATACAAAGGTGAGAATACGAGGAGAAAGAATATAAACATCAAAGAGAATCAAGAGAATTAAAGAGTTTGATTTTTGTATCAACTTCAAACAACTCTATGCATAAAGGTACAATGATTGTATATGTGAGAATTATATATGCTTAAAATCTTGCATAATCATAAAAGGAAACTCAATATCTAGTATCAGAGCATATTCTAGGTTACGAACCGTATGATTCTTCGTTTAACGTCACATTTTTTTTTAATAATGAAACTCTTCTTTTTTTTCTTCTTTTTGTTTATAAAACCGCACAAGATGAGCATGTTCATGTTCATGCTTTTGACAGCATTATTGTAGATAATTAATAATAATTATGTATAGCATTTTGCATGCACCTATATGAAACCAGCAGGAAGGGACTGTCTCGTTGGTAATGACAGACACTATTTGTGTTGTATGTGCATCGTCTGGTTCCCTTCTCGCCATCGATGGTGATGTGCCAGTATCGGTGGAGATGGGTTTGTGAAAGTAGACAAAGGACATGAACAGTGAAATTAAAAGAAAGAAATATATGAATGTATGAACAATTAATGTACGTGAGTTATGGAATTAATTGTAATTATTAACAATAAAATTATATTTCTAGAAGGATGTATGAAACTGTTACATGCATATTAACATGAATAGTAAAAATAAGGTGAAGTATATGCATGTTAACTTGTTTCTGGGTTATGGATCAAGCATCACTGTTTATCAAGATCAATAATAATTATGCACTGTGTTTTGTATACATGTACGTTAATAATAATGATTGGCATTATGTTTATGATGTGATAATCTAATATTTAATATTTTACGCATTTATCAAATTTAGAACAATATTATTTTAGATTTGTTAATCACCTAAGTGATCAAATCTTTAAGATAATTTAGTTCTAAATTGACTAGAATTTTTTCAATCACTCGCTCTTAAAATTGATGCTATAAATGATGCTTATCTATGAGTAGATTGAATTTAATTATTATAAAATATTTATGAATTACCTAAAGGTTAACTGGTTGTTCTTATAATTAATGAATATGATTATTTGGTAATGTAAATGCACTATTAGTTTTACTTATTTATCCAAAGATAATAAATATTTCTAAGTAGTGTATGCATCATTACCTAATAATGTTAAATACTATTGCATCATTATGATTATTTCGTGCATTGATGTATCACCCAAAGGAGAACATTAATGTATATTAATTGTTAACATAATCTTTTATCTGAATCTATATAATATGTTAGTTTATGACTCAAAGCATTAATTTTAGGTATGTATTTATTGCAGTTTCTGTCCCTATGTCTTTACATTCACAAGGACTGTCTGTACCAATATTTAATGGGCTGAATTTTTCTGACTGGTGTGAACAAGTCCAATTTCATCTTGGTGTATTGGATTTTGATTTGACACTTCAAGTTGAGAAGCCTGCTACTCTTACTAATACTAGCAGTAATGAAGAAAAGGCTCATTATAAAGCTTGGGAAAAATCAAACACATTGAGCTTGATGTTTATGCGAATAAGCATAGCAAACAACATCAAGTCGGCTCTTCCCAAAACTGAAAATGCTAATTTATGAGTTTTGTGAAAGAGCACTCCTAAACAGTTGATAAGTCTCTTGCTGGGACATTAATAGGTACTTTGACCACTATGAAATTTGATGATTCTCATACTATGCATGAATATGTCATTCTTGCAGCAAGACTTAAGTCTTTGGGAATGGAAGTGGATGAGAATTTCCTTGTACAATTCTTTTTGAACTCTTTACCATCTAAGTATGGTTTGTTCCAAATGAGGTATAACACCATGAAAGATAAATGGAATATGCATGAATTGCACAGTATGTTGGCTCAAGAGGAAGCAAGACTTAAGAATCTGGGAAATTATTCCATCCATTTTGTGAAATATCAAGGAGCTAGTAAGAAGGTACATAAGAAACAGGGAAAGGGAAAAGGACCACTAAAGACCAATGAGTCCTCCGTTAAGACCCAGAAGAAGGCAAACAATATCAAATGTCATTTTTGTGGAAAATCTAGACACTTCTAGAAGGACTATCCATGACGTAAGGCTTAGTTTGAAAAGGAAGGTAAGGTTAAGGCTTATGTACGATTTGAATCAAATTTAACTGAAGTTCCACATAATACTTAGTAGATTGACTATGGATGTACAACTCATATTTCTAATACTATGCAGGGATTCCTTAAGATTTAAACCGCAAACCCAAATGAGAAGTTTGTCTTCATAGGGAATAGAGCAAAGGTTTCAGTGGAAGCAGTCAGGACTTACTGTTTAATCTTGAATAGTGGGCATCATCTAGATTTAATTGAAACTCTTTATATACTTAGTGTTTCTAGGAATTTGATTTCTTTATTTAAACTTAATGTTACTAGATACTCTTTTAAGTTTGTTAATGGATGTTTCAGTTTGTTGAAGCATACTAGTATGATTAGATCTACTATACTCTGTGTTGGTTTATATAAATTGAATCTTGATAATTTTTATGCTGAAACTTTTATGACCTTACACCATAAGGTTGGAATTAAACGTAGTTTAATGAATGACTGTTCTGCTTACTTATGGCATAAGCCTTTAGGTCATATTTCTAAGGAAAGACTGAAAAGATTAGTAAACAATGGAATTCTTCCAAATTTGGATTTTACTGATCTCAATATTTGTGTGAATTGTATCAAGGGAAAGCAAACAAAATACACAAAGAAAGGTCCCACAAGAATCACTCAACTTTTTAAAATTGTACACACCGATATACGTGGACCTTTTGATGTTAATTTTTTCGGTAAAGAAAAATACTTTATCACCTTTATTGATAATTATTCACGTTATGGATATGTCTATTTATTGCATGAGAAATCTCAAGTAGTAAATGCCTTAGAAATTTATATAAATGAAGTTGAAAAGCAACTAGACAGAAAAGTGAAAATCATTAGGTCTGATAGAGGTGGTGAGTATTACGGAAGATATGATGAAACTAGACAACACCCTGGTCCATTTGCTAAATTCCTAGAAAAGCATGGCATATGTGCTCAATACACAATATTGAGTACATCGCAACAAAATGGTGTATCAAAAAGGCATAATCGAACTTTAATGGACATGGTTAGAAGTATGTTAAGTAATGCATCTTTACCCTTATCATTATGGATGCATGCCTTAAAAACTATTATGCATTTATTAAATAAGGCTCCTAGTAAGGTAGTTCCAAAGACATCTTTTGAACAGTGGACTGGTAGGAAACCTAGTTTGAGGCGTCTGTATGTCTAGGGTTGTCAGGTAGAAATAAGAATTTATAATCTACAAGAAAAGAAACTTTAAGAACAATCAGTGGATATTTCATTGGTTATCCAGAAAAATCTAAAGGGTATAGGTTTTATTGTCCTAACCATAGTACAAGATTTATTGAAACTGGGAACACTAGGTTTATTGAAAATAGTGAAATTAGTAGGAGTGATGTTTCACGAAATGTGGAAACTAAGGAAATTAGAATACAAGTTCCTTTGACTTGTGTTCCTACTACTCAAATTGTTGTTCCTCAAATTGTTGTATTGTATAACAATCATAAAGAGCAGCAAATACATGCTCCTGACATTTAACATAAATCTGTAATGGAGGAAACACAGGAAATAACATTAAGAAGATCCCAAAGAGAAAGGAGATATGCTATTTCGAATGATTATGTGGTCTATCTATAAGAGTTGGAAGATGATTTAGGAATTAATGACGATCCAATTTCATTTTTACAAGCCATTAATAGTGTTAATGTTGATAAATGGTTAGATGCAATGAAAGATGAGCTTAAATCTATGGAACATAATGGTGTTTGGGACCTTGTGAAATTGCATGAAGGATGCAAAAAAGTTGGGTGTAAATGGGTTTTTAAGACAAAGTATGACTCTCGCGGCAACTTTGAATGTTACAAGGCTAGAATTGGCGCTAAGGGTTTTACTCAAAAATAGGGCATTGATTATAAGAAAATGTTCTCACAAGTTTCTAAGGAAGATTCTCTCATAATTATCATGGCACTGGTGGCTTATTATGATTTAGAGCTACATTAGATGGATGTGAAAACTGCCTTTCTAAATGAAAATTTAGAGGAATATATATATATTGATCAACCAATAGGGTTTTCAGTTGAAGGGAAAGAACATATGGTGTGTAGACTTAAAAGTCAATATACAGACTCAAGCAAGCGTCTTGCCAATGGTATCTTAAGTTTAATGATATTGTAGTTTCCTTTTGGTTTTAAAGAAAATACTGTTGATCGGTGTATATATTTGAAGGTTAGTGGGAGTAAGTTTATCTTTTTGATTCTATATGTTGATAACATCTTGCTTGTAACTAATAATCTTGGTCTATTAAGTGAGACTAAAAAGTTTCTCTCTAACAACTTTGAAATGAAAGATATAGGAGAGGCAAACCATATGATCATAATAGAAATATTCCAGGATAGATCATAATAGAAATATTCCAGGATAGATCCTAAGGACTATTAGGTTTGTCTCAAAAAGTATATATTAATAAAATTTTAGAGAGATTCAGAATAGATAAATGCTCAACATCTCTAGTTTCAATTCAAAAAGGAGACAAATTTAGTCTCATGCAATGTCCAATGAATGATATGGCATGAAAACATATGAAAGGAATTCCTTACGCATCTGTTATTGGGAGTTTGATGTATGCTCAAATGTGTACGAGGCCAGACATTAGCTTTACAGTTGGTATTCTTAGTAGATACCAAAGTAACCCAGGACTGGATCATTGGAAAGTTGAAAAGAAAGTCTTAAGATATTTTCAAGGGACAAAACATCACATGCTTACTTATAGGAGATCTGATCATCTTGAAGTAATTGGATATTCAGATTCAAATTTTTCTAGTTGTGTAGATACTAGAAAATCTACATTTGGCTATGTATATCTATTAACAGGAGGAGAAAAATCATGGAAGAGTGTGAAGCAATCAATAATTGCTACATCCACCATAGAAGCTAAATTTATGGAGTGCTTTGAGGCTATGGTTTAGGCTAAGTGGTTACGAAACTTTATTTTAGGACTTGGAATAGTCGACAGTATTACCAAGCCACTGAAAATTTATTGTGATAATTTTGTAACAGTTTTCTTTTCTAAAAACGACAAGTATTCCAAAGGTGCTAAATATATAGAATTGAAATACTTTGTCATTAAAGAAGAGATTCAGAAACGTAGAGTGTTAATTGAGCACATTATCACTAATCTTATGATTGCTGACCCTTTGACTAAGGGAATACCGCCCAAAATATTTATGGGGTATATTGATAGTATAGGCATTATTATTGAGTAGACATTAATGCATATTATGATGACGTTTATGTTTTAATGTAATTGACATTTTGAGCTGATTATTGAATTTGTTTCTGATTTACTTGAATTTCCAAATGTTTATACTGAATTGAATGGAATGATGATAACATTTTTTTGTTTTAAATAGACATTATTTTTTGGATCAATTATGTGTTTCCTATTTATTGATCATTTTATAGGGAAGACTTTGTAGTAAATAGAAAAGAATATGTTGTTTAAATCACATACAATTGCCATAACTCACGTTAGTTCTAATCCTTGATTATGATGAATGATGTATTCAATACTCATTAAATTTCAATGACTTATGAAGATGGCAATGTTACATGAGCCAAGTGGGAGAATGTTAGATTATTAATGTCTTATGTAATAAATGTTTATAAAGCTTAATACCGACATGACGGGTGTGGTAGTTAAAAGGTGGTTTTCTCAATAACCACTTATAAGGGTCCCCTCTTTTGGTCTTATTCTTGCCTATTAAGTTGCTTCTATCCATAGCCATCAAATAAGGGGAAAATACAGAAGTGAGAACATGAGGATAAAGAATAGAAACACAGAAGAGAAACAAGAGAATTGAAGAGTTTGATTTTTATACCGACATCAAACGACTCTATAGATCAAGGTACAACGACTTTATATGTGAGAATCATATATGTTTAAGATCTTACATAATCGTATAAGGAAATTTAATAACCTTTGCTTCCATCGCCATTGCTCTATTGCTACAGTTGCAGTTGTCTCTATTGCTACAGTTGCAGTTGTTCTTCTTTCCCCTATTTTAATTACATTTGGAAATATTTTTTCTTCTATTTCTCTTTCTTCACTCTCACCAACACTAACACTACATTATATTCTCTATTACTACCGCTACTATTACTACAATATCATAAATACACAAATACACAATACAACACAAGCTTGTTGAGGCTAGTGAACCTTCTTCTTCTTTTTCTTCTTGTTTTGCCTTTTTAGGTTAAAAGAAGCAATAATGGAGGATGAGATGAGGGAGACAAGTAAGGCTTGTTGGTGGTGGGGGCAATTTGTTCTCTTCTGTCTCTCTCTCTCATTTGTTGCTTCAATCTATTTTGTCTTTCAAAAAACAAAAATGTCTCATCCTCTCTCTCTATCTCTCTTTCTACTCCATTACTAATACTCTTTATTCTTTATCCTCTAAGGTCCGACTAGATTTTCAAATGGGTCTAACTTGGACAGTTAGAAAATTCTCACCCACCTTGACAATTATTACTTTTTAAAAATTTATTATGTTATTATATAAATATATGTGTACTATATAAACATTCCACTTGGCTTTGGTGGGAAATGAGTTGGTAAAAGGCTACCCAACGTTGAAGAGAAGCAAAGGTGAGATCCAAAATAATAAAATTAAAAAAATAAAGTTTAGTTTTTTTAATCACAATACAACTTTTAAAATTTAATAAAAAATATAGTAATTTGATAAAGTGGATTCTTCTTTTAAAAGAAAAAACTAAATTTGATTGTAAATAGATGAAGTCGAACTTAAAATTTTTAATTTAAATTTAATTTAATTTTAAATCAATTTTGGGCTATATTTAATTAATTTAAAAGATAAAAGATATAGATCTCTCTTATATAACAAAGCACCTCCAATCATGTTCATGGTTAAAAAGGCAATCATGCAAACCCCTTCGATGAGTGAAGACAAAGATGAAATAAAGCCATAATTTTCTGTGTTCCTATAACCTTAAATTTATATAATTTTATTATATACAATTAATGTAAATGTTTCTTTAATTATATGAATTTGCATATATTTAATTTCTAACTATAATGATAATTAGTTACTTTTAAAAATATCATATATTATATTAAAATAATTAACATAAGAGTATAATTACAAAAATAGAAACATACACTACAAGGAAAATGTTTAATAGCAACGGAAAATTTCCGACGGTCTGAATACCGTTGGAAACACCGACCGAAATAGCGTTTCCGTCGCAGAAAGTGGTTATCCATTAAATTGTTTGCGATCGAAAGAAAATCGGTCGGTGAATTTGGTTAAAATTGATACCGACGCCCATTTCGGTCGGTGATGGCGTCGGTGAGAACGTCCAATACCCGCCCTCCAGTGAAAGAAAACGACGACGTTTTGGTTAAAACCAAAACGACGTCGTTTTGTCAATATTTAAACGCTTATCAGCGTTCTTCTTCCTCCTCGCGCGACCTAGGGACCTTCTCTTCCTCCTGCGCCGCTCTCTTCCTCGTACGCCGCTAGTTCTTCCTCGTTCGTCTTCGTCGGTGGTCGCCGCTCACCTGTCACTGCTCGCCGCTCGCCTGTCGCAGACATCGTTCCTCCTCCTCATCTCTGACAGGTTTGTTAGTTCTCCTCCCTCCCATCTTTGTTTTCGTAGATCGCGTTTCGTGTGGCTTTGTTGTAGTTTTATACCCATTGAAAGTGAACAAATGCTCCTGCTGTAGATGAAACTCCAGTCATTCCATTAGGAGTAAATTTTCCGTCGACTGATATTTGACTGGTAGTAGTT
>JANIJH010000223.1:35223749-35238918 GCA_024520975.1 Erythroxylum areolatum | reverse complement strand
TGATCCAAATTATTGAAGTGCTATGGGTATGTATGTGTTTGATTGTGTTTGGATTCCGGACAGGAGGTCCGATGATTATGATAATTGTTTTGAAATATAGAAGTGCTAATTATTTAAGAATTGATGGTATTTAGTTTAGTATGTGTGAGATTTTATGGAAAAGAAAAATAAGAATGTTTTTAAAAGATGAATTATGGGATATGTATGAATAAGAAGAATCTTATGATTTGAGATTTGAATGTGGATGAATTCCAATTGGAATTTTGTATTTGCTTTGAATGATGAAAAAAAAATTATACCATTTTGGAATTGCGTAGACCAAGTGTGTCCTGAGTTTTCAGCGCTAGTTTTTCTAAAGTATACGTTTTCAGATGTCGGAATTTGCCCTTAAGTTTGATTGCAGCCTTTCGATTCTTTTAGATCCACACGCGCTTTCGATTCCCTCGCTTTTTGATCCGATGTGATTTCGTTGGTTTTCGCGCTCTTTTGATCTTATTTGTTTTTTGTTTGCTTTTGGCCCACTTTCGCTTTATGATCCGTTCGGAATATTCCATTTTGGTTCGTTTGGGTTTAGATTTCCTTCGTTTGCTTCCGCACGTGTCTTTTTTGATTGGTTTCCGTGTTATGCGGTTGGGTTTCGGTCCCAACAATTTTTTTCAAAAAGGACCAGCAGAATGTCAATTTATTTAACACACACTTTTTTTAATATCTTAGCCTACCCGGTTTCTTTTTAGTCAATCATCCTCATGAAAGGTTACTAATGATGCTAAATTATTGAATTGACTTATAATTACAAATGTATACAACAAATTCCTAAAGTGAACAAAATGAATGTCCTATCCTAATTAAAATGTATCTCCAAACAAAGGTTCTTAAAACATAAAATTCACAAGTCAATATGTCTTTACAAATTACATGACCATTCTCAAAGTTAAACTAATTCCATCAAATTATTTTCATTTACACATTCACATAATTCTCCTGTATGCAACATATGTTCATATAATGTCACCCTAATGAAAAACTAAAACAATATGATATGAAAAAGTCACATGTATGATATGCATCATCCTCACATTTAGACAACATATTTTCTTAAATATAAGAAAAACAAACGCCACATAAATAAAAAATAAGAATGATAAAAAAAACAACAAAAAGGTTAAGAGCACGAATCCACTTATGGAGATCAAAATGGTGACGGTGTTGGTGAAGGAATTTAAACACTTTAAGTAGCGAAGTACTTATAAATTTTCTTGATATCACGTTTCTATCGTTATTGTTCATGCACCATCTTCTTCAAAAGTTTGTTGTTATCGAAGACCAAATTGAAGACCTTCTTTCAGCCTTCCTTTTCATCATCTTTTATGTCTTCACTTATTAAGACCTCAATTTACTACTGTGGTGGTACATAATTCGAACTAGCTTATCTTGTCCTATATTTAATAAGTTTTGGAACTAACATCTCAAAATGCCATATGATCGACCCCCAAGATTTCAGCTCGTCTTCCTCTTTCAAATAGATATGAAAAGGAGCTCCAAAGTCTACAACCCTATTACATGCTCCTCTCCCCACCACTTGTGCTTTATCCCTTCGTTTGTGAGCATTTAGCACTTTTTTTGGATTATTGGCACCATAATTAAATGTAAATCTGCAAAATAAACCAAAAATATATCCAAACACACCAAAAACACCAAAATAAATGTGAATAGAGAAAGGGACCAAGAGATCTTGTAAAAACCACTTAAAAATGTAAGAGTTGTATGGAAATTATGAAATATGTGTAGGAGGAATGAAAATCTAGTTGAAAGATGCAAGAACAAGTGAAAACCCTAAGTAAAGTGAAGAGAGGAATGAGAGAGATTTGTAGTGGTGGCTAAAGTTTAGAGAGATAACATGTGTGTGAAATATGAGAAAAGATGAAGATATAGGGTCAAGGTTGAAGGAAGGGTAAAATGGGATTTAGGGACTGAAAGTTATGAGTTACCTTGGTATGGTTGTATGTCACGGTTGTGACTCCAAACTATAGCCATACACGATAATGAAATGGGAGTCACGATCATGACATGCTAAAATTTTTCCCCTTATCTCGATTCGTCTTTTTTCATCATGTAATCTTCGAGCTTGCTTCTCTAACTCGTAATAACTTCGAAAATGAGAATTTTAGCCGTCCAAACCATTCTAAAACATTTAAAATAAAACCCTAATCCTGGAATTCAAAACAAACCTAACTACCTAAATTTGCTAAGTTATGGTCACTAGCTTGATCATTCATCATCTGAAACTTTTTTAATCAGTGGAAAGGAAAGAAATACTTCTCTTTCTTACAAGAATACTCTTTTGAGATATGGTTTGCATCTATGTACGTTCACTTTATAGGTTTTCTTGTTTTGATTTTCTAATTTTAAAGGTTCTTATGCAAATACGAGGGTTACTTTGAAAGACCCATCCACCTTGATTTGAGCTTCCTTGGAAACAACTTTAAGCTCAAATTATATAATAAAACCACTTCTCCAATTTTGAACTCTTTCTTCTAATATGAGAATCATGCCACTTCTTCACCTTTTCCTTATATAACTTGACATTCCTTTAATTGTAGGAGTCTTCGTTCACTCGCTTGCTTCTAGTCAAAGTTTAAAGCTTTTGTCGCCCAGTATGTTCTATGCTCAAGTTCCATGGATAGATGATTACCTTGACCATAAAAAAGTCTAAAAGGAACCATCCCAATTAGAGTTTTAAAGGCAATTCCATAAGTTCATAACTTCCATTTATCCATTTTTTTGTAGGTGGTACGGAGTGATGACACACGGTGAACTTTATATATGAGAATCAAAAGATTTATTACAAAAAATGTGCTTCTTCATCGCTTATTATCGTTCTTCACACTCCAAATTGATTGAATAGAATTTTAATAAATTTCTGTACTACTTTGCCTTCACTCATTGGAGTTGCCATGGCTTTAGCCCATCGTGACATATATTCCACTTGTACTGAAATATAAATATTCCCCATAGAGGATGGGAAAGGCCGCATGAAGTCAAGTCCCCACACATCGAAAACTTCGACTTCTAAAATGTTAGATGAAGGCATCTGATCTCTTTTCAAGATGCTCCCCACTCTTTGACATCTATCATTGTGCCATGGATTCCTAACCATCCTTAAATAGGTTTGGCCAATAAAATCCACATTCTATTACTTGTGTTGTTTTCTTGTTTGTTTCATAATGCCTAGCATACCTAGTTTTATGACACTGTATAAATATATCTGACATCTTCTCCTTTGGAACACACTTCTTTATTAGCCCGTTAACACACGTCTGATACAGGATCAAGTCATCCCATAAATAATGTACACTCAGACAAGAATTGTTTTTCTGCTGATATGATAAATCTGAAGGAAGCATACTATTTGAAACAAAGTTTGCTATATCCACGTACCATGCTGCCACAAAGCGGTAAAGAAACATCAGTGTTTCATTAAGGAATCTCTCATTAATATCATCACTTTGCTGAACTTCCCCTCCTTCCAGACGTGATAAATGGTTAGCTACTACATTTTTTGCTCCTTTCTTATCTCATATCTCAATGTCAAATTCTTATAATAAGAGCACCATCAAATAAGCCTTGATTTTGCATCCTTCTTGGTGAAAGATATTTAAGTGTGGTGTGATCTGTAAAAATGATCACCTTAAAGCCTAAAAGGTAGGACTGAAATTTATCACATACATAGAACACCCCTAGCAACTCCTTCTTAGTGGTGTTGTTAATTAGTTAGGGCTTAGTTAATGTCTTGCTTACATAGCATATATTATCCAACTTTTTATGTTTCCTTTGGACTAACATGTAACCCACAACTTGGTCGCTATTGTCGCACAAGACTTTGAATGGCAATAGCCAATCAGATGATGTTAAAAATTAGTGCTAATATAATGCCTCCTTTAGTCAATTAAACGTAGATAAACAATTATCATTGTAATTAAAAGGCACTTCCTTTATTAATAAGTTTGTAAGAGGCTAGCAATTTGTGAGAAGTCTTTAATAAAATGGTGGTAGAATCCTGCATGATCTAAAAATGCTCACACGCCTTTGATATTAATAGGTGGTAGAAGCTTCTCTATGACATCTATCTTTGCTTTATCTACTTTAATTCCTTAGCACGTGATAGCACATGTCGAGTGCACTGTAAAATTTACTTAACTATGCATACTAAAATTTGTAATTATGATTAGTTGGGATCGAATTCACGGGAAACGTTCGGTTAATTTTCATAATATAATTAATTGATGTAAGGAAAATATAAAGGGGGTTTTGGATTTTAAGCAACTTAGAAAAAATAAAGTAAAAGTAAACTATTGAAAATAAATTAAAGCAAGCAATTGAAAATGATTAAAGTCTCGAATATAAGTAAGGTATAATTCTAGGGTTAATCTTAGGCTAAACACGATTAAGAATATTTCATAATCCTAACATCGTCATACCTCTTTTTGAACTATTAATTTGAGACTAACAATATGCTCTGCTAATTTCTGTTTTCCCTTAGGTTGTGTTTATTTAAGATATGATTGTTAATTTAACCTAACTAACGAATAACCTTGGATACGAGATTTAGATTTAATTTGACAGATGCATTATGAAGTAAAAAACGATCAATATAGGCAGTAACCTCACACATTTTGGTTATTTAACATAAGTTACGTTGTTCCTAACGATTCAAGTTCAATAGATGCTACTAACAAATATCAAATGCAACGATTACAGATCACATTCAACATTATAGTAATAGGTTCGTAATAGAACAATCTAAATAACATATTAAGATCATCTACACAAAACCCAATTCAATCAACTCAACCAACCATAACAATTTGAAAAGAGATTAACGACATTAATCAAGATGAAATAGCTTAACCGTGACTTGGCATTGATATCACCATTGAATCAGCGTCGAGACATCTAGCCCTTCATCATCTCCATAGGTCTCTAAGCATCATTCCTTGGAAAACTGAAGAGAAATAATCAAGAAGCAGCTATTGTTCGGTTATTTTCCAGCCCTCACACACTTGGAAACCGAAGAAGACTAAATGAAGGACTGTTGTCTCCTTTTCTGCCCATAAAATTTTTTCCCAACTATCCCTATTTTTCAAAACCAAAGAGGATCAAATATGCACCCGCTGTTGTATTTCTTTTCACTCTCAGTCCCTCACTCTCCCAACCAAGATGAGACAACGTATTAGTAGTTGTCTCCTTGTCAAAACTGAGAGCTCTTTATATATTCTCAAAATGAAAACAACACACACGCCTTTCTATTAAAACCGAAGAGGACTTGGATCAGCTCCCTCCCAGTCCTCCCTATGTTGCAAAAATCGAAGAGAATAAAAATATTTTAGTTGTCTTTCACTCTCAGTTATTCACCCCCACTCCCAGTCGACACTTCACTTTTTTTCTTTATTCCATAGCTCCCTTAAACAATGTGGCAGCTAGGTTTTAAAAAATATATGGGATACGTGTATTTCAAAACAGAAGAGAATAAACACTACAAGAAAAGAACATAATAGTGACGGAAGTTTAGCGGCAGAATATATTCAGTTGGTAATTATCGACGAAAACCCAATATGCATTGGCAAAGTTGGTTGGGAAATAAACTTTAGTGGCGATATAAAATTCGTCAGTAAATGTCGTTGTAATTCATCGTCTTCCAACTGAACGAAAATGACATTGTTTGGTTATCCCGAAATGACGTTGCTTTGGATGACTTAACCAAACGACATCGCAAAAATGACATTGTTTGGTTAAAGTCCAAATGACGTTCTTTACGTTAAGTTATAAACATTTAAATCATAACCAAAACAATGTCGTTTGGTTTAAATCCAAACGAGGTCGTTTAGGTTATGTTTTAAAACGTTTGGATTTAAACCAAACGTATGAAACATAAGCAAAACAATGTCATTTGTTTTAAATCCAAACGACGTCATTTACATTAAGTTCCAAACGTTTGAAGCATAAGTAAAACGACGTCGTTTGGACATTTATAACTTACCGTAAACGATGTCGTTTGGATTTTAACCAAACGACATCGTTTTGCTTATGTTTTAAACGTTTAAAACATAACCAAAACGACGTCGTTTTGGTAACATTTTAAACCACCCAAGGTCGTTCCCCCCTCCCCTCTGTCGATCTACCGCCTCCGTCCGTCTACTTCCATCGTTGTCGTCTTCTTCTTCATTTTCTACTTCCTAAGTCTATGGTTAATTGTCCGTCGAGGTTAGTAGTCAATGCTTTACACTTGGGTTTTTTTTACTGCTTTGATTGTTGTTGTTAAATGCTTTTTTGTATCCAAAATTCTTTTGATGTGGTTTGGGTTATCTGCTTATATTTCGATTATTGATGATTCGTTGTGCATTTGAATGTGTTCACGTTAGTGAAGAACGGAAAAAGGCAACACTTTTGTTATTAGTTAGGGATTAGTTTCTGTCGCCTATAAAGTGTTTGATGAAATTTCTATTAAGGATGATTTTGTTAATGTCAAGGTTGATGGGTGAATAAGATTGCATAACAACAATCGTAATGGGTGAATAAGATTACATAACAACAATCGTATGCCAATAATTCATAGAATCGATATTTTGGAAGTTCCAATTAACTTCAAGTTAATTTTATGTATAATTTTCTTGGAAAATGTTGATAATGTGTTTGGGATTTTGATAGTCAAAGTTATTTGCTTAGGAGTAAAGCATTTTTTATTAAGTCCAAAGCCAATGTTTAACGGAGGATATAGCTTTAATTACATGAATTGCTTTATTATATTTGGTGCACCTTTCATTATCGTCAAAGGATGTAAACTTCCATGTTTTTTTGTGATTCCTTTTGGTTTGGATCTTTCCAAGTTTTTATCCTTTTAATTGCTTACCCTTGTATTAGTTTATTATATAGTGCCCTGACGGTGGCCTAGCACTAGCTCCCAATTTATATTTACAATTGTATTGCAAATTCATCATCCTAAGCAATTTTCTCCTCATCGAATTTAAATTTGTATATGAATGCTAGCACTAGCTCCCAATACAATTTAAATGGGTTGGATATATAACATATGTTATATATCTTACCCATTAATATATAACATATGTTCTAGTAATTTAATTAAGAGTATTAAGTTTCTCCTAAACTAGTCTAATTTGATTTTAAAACTCATCTTCTATCATTCCTCTTAGATTGTAACATATGCATATAATGAATCTAGATTGTTAAGATCTAAAATTCTCATTCTACGAACTTGTTTCACTCGTAACTAATTATACATTGTGAGAGTTTATTCTATAGATGATATTGTGATTTCTAAATTAATTAGTCAAGTTTACATTGAAGCCTTAAATAAAATAAATAAATGATGCTTAAAAAATTATTAAATCATATATGATTAAATGTGGTTATAAAGTTCTTCAAAGAAAAATGTTAGAAGTGGCATATATGCTTATATTTCGTGGCATATTCTCATAATCAAAGCCATAGCTCTATCTCCTATTCTTTTCATCAAAAGATGTTGCATTCACTCTTTTTCTATTTGATTATTAAGATGTGAAATAAGATTCTAAATGTGTTTTAGCTTTCCTGCTAATCTATAAACTTGTATAAACCAATCAACTATAAATAATGTTAGAAATGTAAAATGCTCAGACCATCCACGCTCACTAGGACTATAGGATTATTGTTGTCATTTGGTTTTAATTTATGTACTATTTAATATTTTATTTATCAGTTAAGAAATCTTTTTCCTTTATATGATCATTTAAATTTCTATTTAAACAAAATCAATATTTAAACAAATCAAAAAATTATGAGTGGATAATTTATAGTTGTTGACATTGAAATCAAATTTGACGTCAAGATTTTTAAAACAATTGCCATTCAACAAGTCATTTATAGATAATTAAAGGTGACCTCAGCAAGTGTATAGGAGCTTCGAGCTCTAGATTAAGCAATCCGGGTTGCATTTCAAGAAGGAAAATCGTTACCGACGGAACGCTTCTGTTGCTAAATTATGTCACATTTATCGACGGTTAGAAGTAAACTGTCAATATTTGTTTAATGTTAATTTACTGACGGTTATTGGGAAACCATCAGTAAACTTTAACGTTCTTCATTGACAAAAAAGGAGATCCGTCGGAAAGGACCCGAATAATCTACCGACAGTTATTGGCAAGCCGTTGGTATATGTTTACGTATTTCACCGATAGTTATCGTAAACCATCGGTAAATTATGCTGATAGATTCATTAGTTCTGTCGATAAATATACAGATAGAAACTACATTCCATCAGAATAATTTACCGACAGCGGTTTTAATGACGGAAGTGTTCGTCGGTCAAATCTGTTGGTAAATTATATTACCGACGGAATGTAGTGATCACCCATTTTATTGTAGTGAAATGTGTTGGTGTTGTACTTAGTGCTATCCTTCGGCTGCTATCCAATGTCCCAGCCATTACTTCCACCTTTCATCTTTAAAAGTTACGTTAAAAAAAATAAGGTAGCTAGTTTTCAATGAGATAAAAATGGATAGAAGTAACGTCATGCATGTGTTGTTACAGCCATCCCACATTTTTATCCTCCTTTTTGCTCCTTTGCCGTCAAAATCACCACCTATTAATCATATCATCCAAAAGTTAGGTTAAATGGAATGGAAAGCTGTTAATGGATTAGTTAAAAGCTATGCAACATTTTAATTGTTACAACCCTCTCTTGGTAACATGATAAGGTGTATCAAATTTTCCATCCATCTTACAGCCATCATACCTTTTTCTTTATAATCAAAAATAGGTTTTAAAGTGATAGCTAGCTCATTCTTAAAATTCATGTCACAAAATTGGAAGCATGAGGTGTCCTCCTATCTTGTAATTAATGTAACATTTTAAACAAAATGTTACACATGCATGTAATTCATTTAATTGTTTATGTCTCACATGCATGCAATTCATGTTACAGCTGTGAGACAATGTTCACGAATGTAACATTTTAATTGCTTAGCCATGATCTATAATACCTCACTCTCCATTTTTATACCATGTCTTGTCTCCTCTTTATGTAATCTTCTTCTTCTTCTTACTCCATGAAGACAATAGAGTATGAATATTGAGAAGATGACTTAATAAGTATGCTTTCAGCTCACTTTAATTCCTTCACTTCCGAAATGTACGTAAAATCAAGTATGAACTAAAGTGAGTATCTTAAGCATTTATAAGCCATTAATCACTAAATGTAATAAATCAAATGAATCAACATTTAAGCATATATTAAGTTCCTCCACATGTAGCTTTTGACCATCCTCGGGTAAATCGTCAAAATTAAAATCATAAACCAAAACTCTTACTCATTTTTCATATTTTCTAAGAATAGATAATCATAAGTAAAGATGAATGACTTTAAAAACCTATAGCAATAACTCAACATTCAAAGCTTCTACTCATGATCAATTAGCTTCATCACCCTTAGAAATTGAGTAATCTAGAGGTAGACTTAGATAAATTGTGTTTAAATAAGATATTTCTATGGGTACACTCAAACATCATTCATGATCACAATAATCTTCAACTTTCCATATCATTTCATTTCTCAACCACTAAAAGTCACATGCATAATCATGAATCAAAGGACTTTTCTAGGGTTGTAATGTGAGAAAGGATAAGGTGAGATGTATTTTATAATGTAGCATAAAAGCCATTAAGCTAGTAAAGCAAAGGTAACACTCAATAAGATATCAAATGCACAAATTAACATTCAATCAAAACTGGATATCGTTAGCTATGAAGAATGCAACAATTATGTTTCACAACTCAGTTTAGCTCTCACACAATAAACGGGTAGGCTATTTGACTAATGTAACTTGTAAACAAAAGAATGCCTAATCATTTTCATGAAAATGATTGTAATAAAAGTGTGTTTTTAAATAGAAAATTAAAGCAAAGTAAGGATTTACATACCATGAAGGTCACAAATAACACAAAAAGTGAGACTGATATGGATGTGTTAGTCTGATATGACTCAAATTTTTACTAGTTTTTATCTAACACTAATCACCACTCTTCTAAGAATAATGCATATTAACTAATCACAAGGGCAAAAGTACATGTTAAAGTTTCCATGAATTTTTCTAGTCAATTCAAACTCTAATTATGACTAAATAATCTTAAAAATCATAGCTAAAAGTTCTTTTTTAGTTGTCAAATAATTTAATTGAGCTGGATTGAGGGTCTTTGAAGCATAATAGATGGCATGCAAAATTTTTCCTACTCTTTGTCCTAGAACTGCCCTTATTGCATAGTCGTATGCATCACATATGATCTCGAAAGGGAGGCTCTAATCTGGTAATTGAATCACTGGTGATGATGTCAAATGCTCCTTAAGTTTGTTAAATGCTTCCTTATACTTATCATTAAACTCAAAGAAGACAAGTTGTTGTAATAACTTATATAACGATGTAGCTATCTTTGAAAAGTAGTTGATAAATTGACGATAAAAACCTACATGCCTAAGAAAAGAACGCACTGCTCACACAATTGAGGGGTAAGGTTAAGAAGAAATAATATCAACTTTAGATTTATCTATCTCAATACGCCTAGCAGATATAGCATGCCCTAAAACTATACCTTGATCTACCATAAAATGACATTTTTCTCAATTCAGCAAAATGTTAGTTTCAATACGTCGTTCTAAGATAATAGCAAGATTCTTAAGACATTCATCAAAGGAAGAACCACAAACACTAAAATCATCCATGAATACCTCTATGATCTTCTTAACATAATTGGAAAAAATGTTCACCATACATCTTTGGAATGTGGCGGGTGCGTTACATAATCTAAATGACATCATTCGGTAAGCAAATGTAATAAACGGGCATGTGAAGGTATTCTTTTCTTTATCTTCCAGTGCACTCGGGACCTGAACATAAGTTGAAAAGCCATCTAGAAAATAATAATAGTTATAACCAGCCAATCTCTCAAGCATTTGATCAATAAAGGGAAGGGAAAATGATCTTTACGTGTCGCTAAGTTTAATTTCCTATAGTCAATACGAAATTGCCACCTAGTTTGCACTCGAGTGAGATCCAGGCCACCTTCCTGATTGGTCATAAATGTGATTCTAGACTTCTTTGTAATCACCTAAATAGGACTTACCCACTTACTATTAAAGATTGGGTAAATAACCCCAGCATTGAGAAGCTTCAGTACTTCTTTCTTCACAACTTACATCATCGAAGGATTCAGCCTACGTTGAGCTTGCCTTGTGGACTTGACATCCTCCTTTAACAAAATACAATGCATGCGTATAGAAAGACTTATCCCTTAGATATATGTGATCGTCCATCCTATAGCCTTCTTATGCACCCTCAACATTCAAACCAGCCTTTCTTCTTGATCCAAAATTAACTCTGTTGAAACGATAACTGGGAGAGTCTGCTTATCTCCTAAATAGGCATACTTGAGGTGTGTGGGAGTGGCTTTAGTTCTACTTCAGGGGCCTATACATCGAAAGGCATTAACTTCTGGTGAGATTCGGATAACTGCATAGAAGCTAAATCATACCTTTTAGGAGAGTGCTCTAACCAGTCCAATGTAGCTGCTATTTCCATCAGCTATTCTCCCACTTTAATATCACTATTGGCTTATTCTTCCATTTGTTCAGCTAATACTATTTCTAAATGATCCTTGCAACTCAATTTAAACATTTCTCGCACCAGAGGATCAATCACTTCAACAGAGAAAATACAGGGATCATTATGAGGATGTTTCATGGCATCAAAAATATTAAAGTGAATCACTTCCCTATCAAATTCCATCATAAGGTTACCATCACGAACATCTATCTTAATCTGAATCGTATTAAGAAATGGTCTCCCCAACAAGATAGGTATTGGATTATATAAAGTATCATCATTAATATCAATAATATAAAAATCTATAGGAAACACCAACTTATTCACCTGCACTAAAACATCCTCAACCACACCACAAGGGTCAGCATTAGTGCAGTTAGCTAATTGTATGATAACACTTGTTTCTTTCAAAGGGCCCAAATTTAAGGAAGCATAAATTGAACGAGGCATAACATTAATTGAAGCTCCTAAATCCAACATAGCTCTATTAATCATATTGTTACCAATTTTGCAAGGAATGGTGAACATACCTGGACCTCAGCATTTTAGAGGTATCTTCTTCTTAAAAACCACAGATACATTCTCACTCATCATCACTTCTCAACTTTCTTTTATATGTACGCAGTTCTTTGATAAATTTAGCATACCTCAGTACTTGCTTAAATGCATCGATCAAAGGTATGTTCACTTCCTCTTTCTAGAAAGTCTCTAATATCTCCTTGTCTTTCTTCTCCTTGTTTGGTCTTGTCAATGTAGAAAAGTGGAGGATTAGTCTTAATGATATTAGGGCTTTCTAAATTTACTTTTGTACTCAATGAAGGGTTTTCTTCCTTTTCCAACTCCTTCTCGATTTCTTCCTCATTGACAATCCTCAGTGGACTTCTCTTAAAACCCTCAATCTCCTTTCGACTCCTTAGGGTTATACCACTTACATTCTTCGAGTTCGCCTCAGGTTGAGATGACAGATTTCTTCCACTTTGTGATTCTAAACAATTAAGCCTCACTACTATCTGACCCATTTGGTTTTCATTGTTATGTATGCTTGATTTTGTCTCTTACTAAAGTTGTTGCATGCCCTAATGAAGCTGTTGTATTCTCTGTTGAAACTATTATATACTTTGTTGACGTTGCTGCATACCTTGCTAAAAATTAAGATTGTTAGTAGTAGAAATCTTGATAAATTCATCTAGATATGTACTTAAACTAGAAGAGGAGGCTCCTTATGCTCTTTGTGGCCTTGGTTGAAATTGTTGTCCTCCTTATGACCGATTCTAGAAGTAATTCTATTGCTCATTCCCTTCGTAACTCAAGTTAGGATCCTTAAGCGTGGGTTATACGTTTGTGAGTACAGGTTGTATTGATTAGGAAAGTTCCCTCTTGCAGCATTCACATACTCTATACTTTCCTCTTGTAGTGTCAGACAATCATCAGTCAGATGACTCGTGTTTGAACATATTCCATATGCTTTTACTTATGCCTATCCAATTGTAATATATCTAACAAAAGATGTTAGCTCATCTAAATAATGTTTGATAGATGAAGTACTTACCTTATTTACACATCGAACATCGATGTGAGTGTCAAATTGTTGAGTGTTAATAGTCATTCGCTCAAGTAATATCACAAATTCGATAGGAGTCTTCTGACACAGTGCCCCCACTCGCCGCATCAACCAAACTCCTCTCTATCGGTAACAATCCTTCATAGAAATACTATAAGAGAAGTTACTCCAGAATGTTGTGGTGAGGACAATTGGCATATAACTTCTTAAAGCGCTCTAGGTACTCGTAAAGGGACTCTCCATTTTGCTATTTTATGCCACATATTTTCTTCCGAATACTTGCTATCTTTGATGCTGGAAAATACTTTTCCAAAAATAGTCTCTTCATCTCTATCCAAGTATTCGCACTTCTAGCAGGTAAGTCGAACAACTAATCCTTTGCTACATCTTTTAGTGAGAACGGGAACGTCCTCAATATGATTTACTCCTCTGTCACTCCTGGAGGCTTCATGCTTAAACAAACTACATCGAGCTCCTTAAGATGCTTATGCACCTTCTCACCTGCAAGACCATGAAAATTAGGTAACAAATGTATTAATCCCGACTTAATCTCAAAAGTAACAAGCTAAAAAAATTTTTGAAAATGCAATGCATAAAGGTTTTTGGGTTAGTTCTGGTGCATTCAACTCACTTAATGTTCTTGGATTTGCCATCGTTTCTTCATATTCAGGTTATGGTTCTACTTCTGAAGTCGTTCTTGCTTCTCTTCGTAATCTCTGTAGTGTACTCTTGATCTCCAAATCAAATTGCTCAAGTTCTCTACAAAGATATTTGGTAACTACCATACACCAACACTAACAAATGTTTAAAAATTAAAAAATAACTAAAAGAATTTATTATAAACAAATGTATACACAAAACACTAACTAAAATAAAAAACGAAAATTAAATCACCACACTTCCTGGCAAGTGTCAAAATTTGAGAGCACGTGTCGATTGCATTACAAAATTTACCTAACTCTGCATATTAAAAGCTTGTAAATGTGATGAGTTGAGATCATATCTACATTGAAAGTTTAGTTAATTCTCGTAACGGAAATAATTGATGCAAAGGAAATAAAATGAGATGTTTTTGGGTTTTATGCAATTGAGAAAATAAATTAAAATTAAACTAGTGAAAACAAATTTTAGAAAATAGTCGAAATGATAAAAGTGTCGAATATGTGTAAAGTTCGATTTTAGGATCCATTTTGGCTTAAACACGATTAAATATATCTCATCATTCTAATGTTTTCACGTCTCTCCTTGAACTATTGTCGTGGATTAGCAATACGCTTTGCTAATCCTGGTTTTCCCTTAGGTTGTATTTAATTACAAAACACTCGTTAATTAAACCTAGCTACTAAATAATCTAGGATATGATCTCTAGATTCAATTGAGCAACCACACTTACGAAGTAAAAAACGGATCAATACGGGCAATAACCTCATATGTTCGGGTTATCTAACCTAAGTTATATTGTTTATAATGATCTAAGTTTGTCAATGGCTACTCACGAACATCAAATATAATGACTAAAAATTATATTCAATATTCTAACAACGGGTTCATAATAAAATAATCCAATGAATGCATTAAGATTATCTTTACAAAACCCAATTCAATCAACAAAAAACAATGATAACAACATAAAAAGAGAGATTCAACATTAAACAAGATGAGATAAGCTTAACTGTGACTCAAACATTGATTTCATCTTCAAATTGGTGTCGGGAAGTTAACCTTCCGTCTCCTTCATTGATCTCTAAGAAGAATGACTACTCTTGCCTCTTTCCATCTTGAAAATCGGAGAAAAAGAGGTTGGTCTATCCGTGCGTCCGTTCTTTTTTCCTGAAACCTAGAATAACGAAGAATAAAATGAAGGATATCTTTTAGTCATCAGCCTCGTCCGGCACTGGCGCCCGGTCCTCCAGGGCTCTCTTTCTTACTTCCTCTAGAGAGAGGCCAAGGGCGGTAGGA
>JANIJH010000223.1:35200622-35212222 GCA_024520975.1 Erythroxylum areolatum | reverse complement strand
CATTCTTCATTTTTATGCTCTAGCTTGTCTCTTCTTCTTTTAATCTTCTTCTTTTTCTTACGCCATGAAGACAATGGAATATGAATATCGAGAAGATAGCTCAATAAGTATGCTTCAGCTCACTTTAGTTGTTATGCTTCCAAATTGTACATAAAATTAAATATGAACTAAAGTGAACGTTTTAAGCATTCTAAGGCATTAATTACTAAGTGTCATGGATTAAATGTATTAACAATTAAGCACATATCAAACTGCATCTATATCTTTTGATAGTTGGAGTAACATTGGGCTAATACGCTCCTCAGAATTACTCCAAACCTTGAGACTCATTTACCCCATTAATGTAAAAGATAATATTTTGGTTTATGGAAAATAATGGGTAAATATCCCTAATCAATTCCAATATATCGTCCTAGGATACTCTCTTATTTAAACATGGAATGACAAACATTTTTTATCGCAGGATGCCTTAGGTAGGTTCTCCAATAAGTCAGGCTTATAATGTTTAAAAAGGCTAGGTGAAAAGAAAAACTGTCATAGGGTGGTATGGGATGCTAACCTAAATCTAAAAGCCGTAGTCCTAATATGGTTGATTGACAAAAAGAATTGCCTACCTAAGAGTGTTTGAGTTTCCTTAACCTAGAGCGCTCTTGTCCACTATGTAAAAATACCCCATAATCAACTAATCATATTTTCTTTGAATGCTCACTTGTAATAGGAACATGGAGGGCAATCCGATATCTATGTTAAATCAATATATGGTGTTCTCAAGTGGAGGGACGCTTGGAATAGTTATTGGCCAACAGGGACAAATATAAAGTTGCCATGAATGAATAACTCATACTAAACAAAAAATATATGAAGAAATGTTAAACATCTATTGCAAGAGCTTAGACTATCTAAGCTAACCTTAACAAAAATCACCATAACTTCACAAAGAAAAGGAGTAGTAAGTAAGATGCATATAAGGAAAGCATCCAAGTCTCGTTTTACCTGAAAGGTATGGTGTTCCACAAGAAGCAATGTCCCTAACCTATTGGTCTCCATCAAGACACTATTAAACAAGAAGCATAGAATAAGAGTCAATATGTATGTGATACAAAAATGAAACCATAGGAACGAGAAAGGGAGAGAGCCAAAAGAGTGAATGATATACTTGCTAAACAATGACCAAGTAATCCTATTAATAGATTTAGGTTGATATCTCTTTCTTGTAGTATAAGAATTCATGTTGTTGGCTTTTTATTGGCCTAATTTTGTATAGAGCTTGGTTACTTATTTGGAACATTTTCTCCCTTTTGTAAGCGGAAATAACTACTTATGAATTAATACTAAGTTTAATTTCTAAAAAAACCATTAATTTATTTATAGGTCCTCCATTATAAATATTTGTATTTAAGGAATATATCCTCCCCCAAGTGATGAGCTCATCTTCTTTTGACTAACAAAAAAAAAGTTATATGACCTAATTCATATATAAATAACCATCAACAATCAACTTCAATACCTTTAATAATGACTAACTACTCTAATAAACGATCATATACTAATTCTCCTCAAAATCCAATAACTTTTAACTTAAACCAAGAGACTTTAAGCTCTAACCCGTTAACGCCAATTCCACAATTTCACTGTTTAAGGTAAGAGAAATTTTGAACATAACTTTTAAGGAGAAGATGTTTGACATTTATGGATTTAGTGGACTTAATGATGCTTTACCATTAATTGATAAGTGTTTCAAGCAATCTTTTTGATATTATCTTTCGTGGTTTGCTTACTATTTCTCTACTCTCAGAACTCATAAACGTTAGTTAAGTTTTAAGCGGCTAGAGAATAAAAAGAGTAATAAGGTTTGTTAGGGATAAGATCTAAAAGTTAAAAATGGATATTATATTCATTTCATTTTCTAAAATTGATTGGAGATGTCTCATCATTTAAAACTTTTAAAAAGTATCAAGAGTCTTAATGCATGTTTGAGTCGAATGATACTCATGCTAGGTCCAACTTATTTTAAATTATGTGTTCTTATTAAAAAATTTTAAAGTTAGTGATACAGTTAATAACATACGTATAATTCGTATTTTTTAACAATTATTCAAATTCATGTTCTATATGTATAATTAGATAATAATAAAATCGTAACTTCTATTTTTTCCAAACTAGGAAGTCCTAATTTAATTAGATTGAAGTAGAAATTTATATGATAGTTTTTCTAAATGATTTTAGAATAAAAGATGCAAACCTCATCTTATGATTTTACTCATTTTAAAAATATTTATAGTTTAGAATTACCAAAAAATATTTTGCAATATTAAAAAATCTAAAAGAAGACATTTTTATTCTGTTAAGTTACTTTAACAAAATTTTCTTACCTAAGTGTATCATAATTCAACCAAGTTTTCTCTAACTGATCTAATATAATTAAAAAAAATGACAAAAGAATAATAACTCAAATAATAGTTTTTTTAATTATAATATTTTTAAATAATTAAAAATAAAATATTGTAATATAAAAAATTATAAGAAAAGATTTTTCTCTTTTATTCACAAACGGAAATTCTTAATTATGTTAATTCTTATTTACTACACAAACAAATTGAGAGTCTAACTTAGCTCAGATTTATGGGATCATGTAATAATTATACAAGTGATTAATAGTTGGCACGCCCTCGGAGTAAAAGAAGGCGTTGAATTTAAATCTATGGGGAAGTACCTGGAGATGGCATCTTCATATTACGTTTGACCTCATTAGGGTTCCTTGATATTTATCAAGCAACAGATGGACCGAAGCCTTACCATTTATAAAGGTGCGTATCGAACAATACGATATAAGAAAAAATATCGTTGTCTAGACAATATGGGCAAAGATATTATATTCTATACTAATTTTCTGAGTTTCATCATACATTTCTCGTCTATACAGGGAAGTGATAATACATACAATATAGGGTTTTAAGAAAAATCAAGCGACTTCCACGTAGCTATTATGCTCTCCCACGGGTACTCTGCTGGTCAGGGAAGTTCTCATTGTAATAATGGCAGACTCGGAAGCTCCAGCTTTCAGAGCTGCTTTCCCAGCTTCCAAGAACCTACGGACAGCATCTTCAGCATATTTGTTGGCCTCTCCCACCGTCATGTTTTTGCCAATATCTGGGTAAGTCTTCAAAACATAATCACCATTAAGCTGTGATGCAAGTTGGATCAGCTCAACTTGAAATTCCGAGAGCCCAGCAGTCTCTTTAGGTCCCCATGGCCTCAATGATACCGTCACTTCTGGCAGAGTTTCTGTAACCAAGTTTCTAAGGATTAGTATTGCACAGAGAATGCAGGATACTTGTATGGTATCACGAGAGTGAGGGCTAAGATTACAGCAAATGCACGAGACTCCACACACACAGATTTGGCAACCGAAAGGCTAAAAGTAGATGTCAGAGGATTCTCATTGCTTTTATTATTTTAAGGCTCAACACCATCAATTTGCCTTCAAGTTCTTAGTATATTTATGCAAAGATCCCATATCCAGGATAAAGAAGGGAAAGGAAAATAAAAAGAGTTCACAAAAGCAAATCGTTGCATCTAGTGGTTAAAAAATACTTTCATTCTCTGACCATTACTACATGAAATCCGGTAATCGCATTTAAGGAGCACATTTCACAGGTAAAAGTTAGCGATTGTCACAGAATGAGGTCAAGATCAGGCGTAGGGAAGTCACATCATACATGCAACCTGTAATGCATAAATCCTTAAGCAAAATACTGCAGTAAAGCTGTAAGACGAGAAAATGAACTGGACTCTTTAAGATAAGGATTAGATATAACCTGGACAGTCATCCCGTGGGGTATCGCGGAGGTAGAAGTACTCATCGAAAGTACCAGCCCAAGCATCTCTCTTTGTCAGAAAGTTAGAATTTAGGTTAAAAAGCTTCTTCACTGTAGCAGGGATAGAAGAATGCTCAAATTGTGAATCAGATTTTGGCCCAGTAGGCTCATGGATCACTGCAACATTTAATCATCAATTACTCCACAGGTACATTTAAATAATATAGAAAGCTACGAGTAAACAAACATGTCATATGTTACATATAATATAGGTGAACAAATGTAACATGTGTCCCTATTCTCAGAACCTAAAAACGGTGGTTATGTACTTTAAACATAGTTCTAAATAGCAGCCATGATGATCCGTTGTTTAGAATTACCATTATAGCAGCAACCATACTCCTATCGATTGCAATTACTGTAACAGCCTGAAAACACTGTGCCATTAGCAGTCCTCTATTTATTAACGTTGACTTCAAGTATAAAATCCAAAATGATAACTTCAACAAAACAAAAACAAAGTAGTGGTCGAATTGCAGAATTTCAAAGCAGATCTTAACTGTTGAGGCCAAGTGATGGATGAGCAATGAGTATGTTACATGAAAAGAAGCTCGAAGTGAGCTGTAGTGAATGGACTGAAGTTAGCTCTAGTAAAGAGAGCCAACTGGGAATCAAACTGAGATTGATGCAAAAGAACTTAATATCTATAAAGGAAATAAAAGAGGGAAGATTAGTCAATCACAAACTTTAATTTGGTGGGATGAGATTTGGGAATTGAGTTGGTATCAAAAAATGTTGATATTGCGTTAGAATTTTTTATTAGAAAGAAAGTAGTAGCATATGTTATTCTATTTTAGACATGCTATTTAGTTATATAGGACTTATAGAATTTCAATTATAATAGGATTTAAACTAGGAACTCTTTCCTACTAAAATAAGGATTCCAACAACTATATATATGTGTATTCAACTCTTGATCAAAAATTTGCAATCTGAAAATTTTCTACAAATTTGAGTTTTCGACTAGAATTCTTCTAAGAGTGATTCTTAGACCCTAGAAGCGATTCCTAGTTTCTTACCATCCGTTCTTTGTGCTCACCACAAAATTTCAGCAACCAAAATTCTAACTTCCAGCATATTAAGCCCAGAAATCCTAAGCCTAAATTTGTAGCAATCAAATCTTAAAATTCCAGCTATACAAAATCTGAAATTTCAGCATTCCTAACCAAAATTCAAACCTGAAACTTGATATTCCAGTAGTCTAATATCAGGCATGTTTCTTAATTTTGTGATTTTTTGCTACTAGTTAATGATTCTTCTATTTGTCCTATATTAATTTGGTGTCAGAGCTTTGTTTCACAATAGCAACACATAATAGAAGGACATATAGGGGAATATTCAGCAACCAAGAGTGAGATAAAATATTTCTAAGAGTCATAGAAAATTTGGACCTTAATGGCTCTCAATCACAAGGTGCTCCAAGAACTAGTCCAAAAAACAAAATCAGACAACAAACTACACTTGATGGTGAGGGTAGCGAAAGTGAAATCTAAGACAAAGACGCTGACACTAATCAACAGCGAATGGGGTTACTAAATCAATGCCTACAGAGAGATCCAAGACAAAGAAACCAACCAGCTGCACATGGAGAGCGCATGCAAGTCTTTAGAGGCCACGATAGAGCTGAAACACACAACGAACTTGATGACAATATTAAGAAAGTTCATGTTGAAGCCCCTGATTTTGCAGGAAAGGTGGATCCACAATCGTTCTTAGACTGGACAGTGGTAATGGAAGATTTCTTTGACTAGTACCACATGTCAGAAGATGAAAAAGATCAATTCGCAAAGATTAAACTATTGGACATGCTGAAATTTGGTGGAGATTGGTAGAGGATAGACTTCGAAAACAAGTGTTTTTGATTGGGAAGAGACGAAGCTAAAGTTGTCGGAAAAATATTTACCATTTCCTTATCAGTAAGATCTCCAAGATCAACTCACAACCCTTAATTGAGGGATTATGTCCATAACTGAATACACAAAAATGTTTGATGAACTTTCTATCCGATGTGAAAGGAAGGAGTTAGAACAACTTATATCTCACTATAAAAATGACTTAAGGGTGGAAAATTGCAAGGACCTAAATAATGCAAAGGATTTATAGCCTTGAAGATGCATACACTTGGCTTTAGGAGTGGAACACTAATTAATAAGTAATTAAAAAGTTTCGAAGTCAAGTCTGAAAGTTCGACACAAAGAGAACTACGGCGGTACAAAACTTTAGACCAGCACCCAATGCATCAAAATCTGCACCAAAAAACAACTACAAAACTTCTTAAAGAGCTGAACTTAAAAGCAAAGTCATAGTTGAGAATGGGATGAAAGAAGGCAGCAATGACAAGAAATGCTTCCAATGTAACGAGAGGGGTCACTTTGCTTATAAATGTCCTAATAAAGGTTTGCATATGATGGAAGAAGAAGAGGAAGAATCCGATTAAGTATGCGTGTAAGCACGAAGCTAGAGAGGAATTGAAAGGAAACTCTAGTGATGAACTAGCTAGTCCTACAAATCTTAATGTAGTGAGATGCATAATTATGACCCCTAAAGCCGAAGAATAAGAAGAATGACTTCATACTGCTATTTTCTTTACTCAAGTTAAATGCGGAGATAAAGTATGCAAGCTTATCATTGATGGAGGTAGTAGTATAAATGTGGTATTAGAGAACATGGTGAAGCGATTGAATTTACTCAAAGAGAAACATCTAAATCCCTATAAAGTTGCTTGGGTAGATGATAGTAATACAACAATTGCTCGAAGGTGCTTGGTTTCTTTCAAATTAGGAATATATGAGGACTTTATTTGGTGTGATGTCATTCCTGTGAAAGTATCTCACATTTTACTTAAGTGAGTGGCTTGAAAGTATCTCACATTTTACTTAAGTGAGTGGCTTGAAAGTATCTCACATTTTACTTAAGTGAGCAGCTTTATGATCGAGATGTGCAACACTTTAGAAAAGTTAACACCTATCAATTCTTCATAGACAAGGTAAAAAAACAAAGAGTTAGTAACAAGACAACCATAAATGTCAAGAAAAAGTATCTTAATATCCTTAAAGAGAGAAAAATTGAAATTGTTAGCAAGGAAGAGAGAATTGTGCTTGCAATGGTAGCAAGGGAAGAGTAATAGAAACAACACCTAAAATGCCTTCTACTTTACCAAAAAGAAGTGGGAGAAGTGTTAACTGATTTTTCAGACCTTACACCGGATGGTTTACCAGGTGGATTACCTCCTTTACAAGATATTCAGCATGCTATTGATTTAGTACTTGGATCTACTCTACCAAATTTTCCAGCCTATCGCTTGAATCCTATTGAGAATTGAAGAGCTAAAGGGACAAGTAGAAGAGTTACTGAAAAAAGGATGTATTTAAGAAAGTCTAGGTTCGTTTGCAGTTCCAGCACTTTTTGACTCCTGAAAAGGATACAAATTGGAGAATGAGTATTGATTGTCGGACAGTAAATAAAATCACAATAAGGTATAGATTTTCACTAACATGCCTTGATGTTAGATATGCTGATTGGAGCTACTATCTTTACCACGAGAAGACTTACGAAGCGGGTACCATCAAATTAGAATCAGACCTGGAGATGACTAGAAACCAGTTTTCAAGACTAAAGAAGGACTGTATGAATGGTTAGTGAAGCCACTTGGACTCTCTAATACACCTAGCACTCTTATGAGAGTGATGAATCAAGTTTTTCAACCATTTATGGGCAGATTTTTTGGTGATAAATTTTGATGATATGTTAATATACAATAAGAGTAAAGAAGACCACCTATCACATCTACAATAAGTCTTGAGAGTTGGGCAAGAAAAACTTTATATCAACTTAAAGAAGTAGTCTTTCATGCAATCAAGTGATGTATTTTTTGGTTTTATTATATCTTACCATGGACTGGAAATGGATCTCAAGAAAATTAAGGTCATTCTTGATTGACCTACTCCAAAGGATGTGCATAAGACGCGGAATTTCCACAGCCTAGCAACATTCTATATGCGATTTATTCATAATTTCAACACTATAATGGCACCCATTACTGATTGTATGAAGAAAGGACAGTTTACTTGGTCAAGAAAAAGATGATTGAATTTCCTATTTTACCATTGCTTGATTTTTCTAAGGCATTTGAAGTTGTTTGTGATGAATCTCGTGTGGGAATTCGAGGCATACTCAGCCAAGAGGGACACCCAATTGCTAACTTCAGTGAGAATTTAAGTGAAGAGAAGCAACGATATTCAACCTATGACAAGGAATTTTATGCTATAATACGTTCTCTTTACAATTGGTGTCATTATCTCTCATACAAGGAGTTTACTCTATATTCGGATCATGAATCTCTTAAACACTTCAAGTCCTAGAAGAACTTGAACAAAAGGCAAGCCTTATGAAGTGAATTTTTGGAGTAAAATAACATTGTTATTAAATATCAGATAGGAATTGAGAATAAGGCAACAGATGCATTGAATAAGAAAAGTCATTTGCTTAACACTTTAGCAGTACAAGTTGTGGGGTTCAACAAAATAAAAAGAGAATATGTTTCAAATCGAGATTTTGGAATAATCTATTAAAAAATTGCACCTGGACAAAGAGATCAACACTTTTCTTTTGTGATACACGATGACTATCTTTTCAAAGGAAATCGACTTTGCCTACCTAATACTTCTATAAAGGAGCATGTGATTGGGGAATTACAAGGAGGAGAAGGAGGAGCAAGACACCTTGGAAGAGATAAAACCATTGCAATGGTTGAAGATCGCTTTATTGGCCCTCTTTAAAGCAAGACGTGTCTAAGGTCATACAACAATGTCGACCGTGTCAATTAGCTAAAGTAAGGAAACAAAATTCTAGATTATACACACCACTGTCCATGCCTGTTGACTGCTGAAGATTTTTGGACTAATTGCTGTAATTTTTCCTTTATTAGGACCTAATTATTAGGCCTAATTTCTTTCTTTTATTAGTGCCTAATTGTTAGGGACTAATTTCTTTCCTTCTTTATTTGTACAAGGTTCTCGTTTTAGAGTTTACTTATGTGTATATAAGTAGGGCTACTGCTAAAAGGAAAAATACACAGAACAGAATAGAAAAACTCCTTTTCTTGTGGTTATTTCTCACAACGTGATATCAGGGCTTTTGCCTACTAAAAGAGCTATATTTTTAGCTCGGAAGTAGCTACTGCAATCTATATTTAGTGGAGATTGTGTTCTCTTGTGTTTCTTCAAAGTATGGTTGAGGGGAAAAAATAGTTGCTAAACATAAGGTTGGTTTGATTGGTGAGAATCCCTCATCGCAAATCAATCCTGTAAAGCTCAATGGAACTAATTATCTTGCGTGGTCAAGATCTTGCCTATTATTCATCCAAGCTAGAGGTTTGCAAGGATATATCAACAGGGATAAACTAAAACCAGATGTCACCAGCCCCACCTACAACCAGTGGGAATCTAAATATTCTCTTTTCATGTCGTGGCTCATTAATTCTATGCAACCTCAAATTCCAGATATTATCTATTACTAAATACAACTTTTAAGAATTGGAATGCAGCATCTCAAACCTATTCTCAAGTGGGCAATGATGTAAAAATCCATGAATTGCGGAATAAGGTGCCTGAGACAAAACAAGGTAAGATGACTATTGCTCAATACTTTGCTAAATTGAGCAGTTTATGGCAGGAACTTGTGATTATTATCAAGATTTCCAAGCTGCATGCTCAATACTTTGCTACATGGTGCTCAGTGTTTCTCTAAGCTGCATCTTAAGTCTGGTTATCACAAGATCAGAATGTTTGAAGGTGATATTCCTAAAACAGCATTTTGGACTCAGCAAGGTAATTATGAATACATGGTAATGCCCTTTAGATTCACTAATGCACCAACAATATTTCAAAGCCTCATGAACACTCTATTTTAGTCACATTTAAGGAGGTTTCTACAGGGTTTTCCAATGAGGCACTAGTATATAGAGCACCACTGGAACAACATGTGGAACATTTGAGATGTGTAGTGCAGAGTCTAAGGTACGGGATTGCTCAATTGACTAAAAACATTAACCAACTTACTCAAGAAGGATGGTTTTAAGTGGAGCAAAGAAGTTGAAGAGTCTTTTGTTAAACTTAAGCAAGTTTTGACTTCAGCACCACTACCAGCAGTACCTATTTTTCCAAAACATTTGTGGTGAAGGTTGATTCTAGTGAACAGGGGCTAGGAGCTGCTTTAACACATGACAAGCATCCCATAACAGTTGTTCGTAAGTCTGTCATCTAAATATGTTGCTTTGTCCACGTATGAGAAGTTTTTGGCTTTGATTATGGCTGTGAAGCATTAGAACCATTATTTGATGGGAAGACATCTCATTGTATACATTAACCATCAAAGTTTAAAGTTTCTCTTCAAAGAAAATCACTACTCCATTTCAGGAGTCTTAGTTGCCTAAGTTGTGAGTTTGATTTTGAAAAAGTTTAAAAGAAAGGAAGTGAAAATGGTGCTGATGATGCACTTTCTAGAATGTCAAGCACAACTCCATATTGTATGATGGCCTCTGGTGTACAGTCTATAAAAAGTTAAAAATGGCTGAAACTTATGTAAGACTTCAAGCTATGTTTCATTAAAGGGGTTTGCAATGTGATGTGATAAATTTTGTTGTGTCTCAACAAAACAAGTAGGAACCAATGGCTTCTCCTAGCTTACTATAATTGTTTCTTTTGTGCCTCAACATGTGTGGATTGATATCATCTTTGATTTCATTGAAGGTCTCCCTAGATCAGAGGGAAAGTCAAGTGGTTTTGGTGGTGGTGGATAGATTAACTAAGTGTGTTCACTCACATCCTTATACTGCTCAGTTTGTTGCCATGAACCTTGCTGCATAGGTTGTTAAGCTGCATGAAATGCTCTGGACAAACAAATGGTGAAGCAGAGATAGAGAACCAAACACTTGAAACTTATCTTAGATGCATGATAAGTGACTACACATCTAGTTGGAACAAGAAGCTATCTTTGGCTATATGATAGTATAACACAAACTTCCGTTTAGCTATACGGCCAACCCCTTTTGTAGTTTACATGGGTATGCTCCTACAAGTTATGTTCCTTATCTGGCAGAAGATGTAAAAGTGGATCAAATATTGAGCAAGAAGGAGGCAGTGATACAGTTAATCAAATATCATACATGTAAAGCACAAAAAAGGGTGAAGCAATTGGCTGACAGGAAGAGAATTGATAGAGAATATGAGGTGGAGAATATGATTTATTTCAAATTGCAACCATATAAACAACATAACGAGAAACAAGGTGGAAGACAGAAGTAAATTGTCTTTCTTTTGTAGACCTTCAGAATTGTGGAAAGAATTGGGTCTGATGCTTATAATTGGAGTTACCTACTTCAGCTAGAAATCATCAAATATTCCATGTTTCACAACTTAAACAATATGTGGAGGGTCCTCACAAAGTTCCGATCATAATTCCAGAAGAGATTGTGAGGAATTTTCTAGTGGCTATCTTAGAAAGAAGACTGGTTTTCTTAAAAGAAAAGAAAACAGCGACTGTTCAAGTGTTGACTCAGCAGTAAGAAGTGCCATCAAAATCTCCTACTTTGGAGTACTTATATGAGCTGCAATGAAGATATAAAGAACACAATTTGCGGATACTAAATACTAAAATTATTCTATATTAATGCAGTATAGTTGTGACGTATATATGTCACTACAGTATAGGAATATAGTATTC
>JANIJH010000223.1:35045395-35063824 GCA_024520975.1 Erythroxylum areolatum | reverse complement strand
GGATGCCTATATATAGCTCATTCGAGCTTTGCTCTTCTCATTCAATCAGAGAGAGCATTCTTTGTATTCTTTTAAGGAAAAGTATATAAAGTTGGTTTTATACCGTATCTCTGTGCGTTCTTGTTGCCTTTGTTCTTATTGTTCTTTTAAGTATTGATTCTTCGAGTGTGTGCGAGGTAAACACTTCGAGGGTGGGGGAAAGGCTGAGTCTTTGCTTTAACTGATCTAAGCGAGACTGTTGCGCAAAGGGTATGAGCGAGAAACTTCGGTGAAAGTTTGAGTTCCTAGATTACCTTTGTAACATTCTCCATTCAATATATTTAAAACCAATAAATTTTTATGTATTTTGTTAATTTTATAGTAATTTGATAAATTCATTAAACCTTCAAATTTAATAGATAATTATTGATATAAAAATTTCTATTAATTTGTATGGAATAGTTTTTTAGAGAAATTAAATAATTCATTTAACTTAATGTCAATACGTCAATATATGATTGAATTACCATTGTAATTTCAAAATAGCTTGGCTATTGATTATCTAATCTGTTATTTATTTTAAATATATATATATATATGTCAAAAAACTATCACCACTTATAATTAGCACTAAGATTGAACCAAATGATCTAGGGAGAATACTACCTTATATGTACCTAGTCCCTTATGATAGCTCACAAGAAAGATCTATTCTTGTTTTTGCATCTCTCCTGACTCATTAAGTTATATGAGAATTGGTGTCCTGCTCCAATCTTGCACATCATTTATTGCTTACTCAATTCCCATTTAGCATCTTCCTCTTTAGGATTTATCTATGTTGGCTCTTTGTTCCTTCACTCTCTTTGTATGCATTATGCCAGAGAAGTTGCTTCGACTAAGATGTTGCATATTTCTGTTTTGTTTCTCGTCCACTCCTTTCCTCTTCTATCTTGTTTTATGCTCACTCCTTCTTCCTTCTTCGTTCTCTCTTTTGCAGGCTATTATCTAGAGCAAATTCTTTGTTATCCTATTCTTAAGCTCATCCAATTGCCGTAATGGATTTAACTCTCACTTTCTCTCTACTTAAATTGGCATTTCTCCTGTCAAATTCCTATAAATGATATCATTCCTTCGTTTTAAATTTTCTGTTCCACATTAGTAGCACCAGGATTAATTCGTTGATTTACATGCATGTGTGTGAATTTTGGTGATTTTATCTGAAGCTTTAACTACTTTGGCTTCCATGCCTCAATAATTTCCTTACTACAACCATAACATTTATTTGCCTATTTCAAGACTAATAACTAAACAATACATTAAATAAAATGAAAATAAACTTGATATTTTGGCTACATTGGAGATAATAACTAAGTAGGGAAATTACAACATTCTCAAACTTTCACCTAGTAATTGAATAATGTTAGATAACTATTCTTGTCACTTTAAAGGGAGAATTATGGTTATATTCGACGGGAATCTATAATTCTACCAGAAGAAACAATATATAAATAGATGATTCATATGAAAGTCATGGATAAGAGGACACAAAAGGTAACTGTTATATAAGCAATCTATGGTCTCAATCACATAATCCAAAGAAGAGAGCTATGGAGGAGAATGAGGGACCTTCCCCAATATCAGAAGGCCTTGGCTAATTCTGGTAGATTTCAATGATATTCTAAATCTAAATGAAGTTGAGGGAAAATACATTTTGAGCAACTACTATGATGAATTTAAACAGTGCATAAATGATATTAAAAGGAGGAGCTGCAATATAGAGGAAATTTTTTGACCTAGTCTAATAAGAAAAACGATTCTTGGTTTATAAGGAAGAAGTTGGATAACGGCACAGACAGCACGAGGGCTCAAGAGATGACATTTTCGATAACTCGACTTAATTAGGGTTTATTAATTAGGATTTAGTGATTATAACTCGAGAGACAGTAATCCATTCTTCGATAGTCTAGAATCGACACCACATTAACACAAAAGTGGTTAGGTTAGCATTGATGATAGGATAAATCCCTTTCTCATAATTTGGTAATTTTTCTTGTGTGATTTTCCATTGTGAATTTGGTGATGCTCAATATTCGATTTCTTTTGTATTAATTTTACAAATTAACTGTCTATTAATCATCTTCATGTGTTTACTTTTCTATTCAATTTTAATTTTAATTTTAATAATTCTTTAAGCCTTAGATAACTTATAATTCGGTTAGTCTGACAACTCCTCAAGGGATCGACACTTCACATACTACACTCACAACTTGTGCGCTCGCAGTATATTGAGAGTTTTAAATAGATTAAAACTTGTCTCAACAGACAACTCACTGTTTCATTGTTTACTTGATTTATTTTCTTTGTGTTATTATTTGTTTCAATTTCTATTATTTTTTTATTCAAATCACATTTCAAATACCTTAAACAAACTTAGGTTCAAATTAGTTACCCTTGCATAATCCTCATAGGAACAATACCCTTATATACTATAAGATATGATTTGTATCCTTGCGGCGTAGCGAGGGTTTTATTAGATATAAAACTTGGTCAACTGTTCTCTTACTATTTTATAAACTACTCATAAGGTCTTTATTGAAATAACTAATGAAGTCAAAGAATGCATCCTTAGGATATCAATATCCTATTAATATAGTTTCATATAAACACCTAATTATATAGTTAGCAACTAGTCAATGAGACTCCACAAGGCTAATATGAATCTAGCACATAAACAGACACTAAACATGATATTTGGCTTACTTATGTTAGGATTAAAAAGTACCAATCATAACTTAATAGAGCTTTACATCCATAAATTTTCATTTCTCTTCTTCGCTCAACTTTTTTATGATACTTATAGGTATCCTTAATGTTTTGTCTTAATCCAATCCAAAGAGCTTGAGTTATTCATCATTTTTATATAGATTGATTCATAAAAAAAAAGTCTTCCTTGATTTGATTGATCTGAAGTCTAAGAAAGAACTTGAGCTCTCCTAACATGCTCATCTAAAATATGCAAGATTTCATTAGTTGTAACAAAAATAATGTCACTAACATAAATTTGAACAATGAGAATATGATGCCTATACTTTATAACAAAAAGAGATGTATCAACCTTCCTTTTTATGGAATTTTTTTCAAAAGAAATGTACCTAAGTTTTCATATCAAAGCTCTAAGAGCTTGGTTAAAGCCATATAAAATTTATAAAAGTTTACAAATGGGGTTAGGTGTACCATGTAATTTAAGAATGAAGGTTGATCAACATAAACTTCCTTTTGAATAAAACTACTAAAAATATATTGATGACACCCATTTGAAAAAGCTTGAAATTTAGTATAAAAGAAATTCAAGTATCAATCTAATAGCTTTTAATCTAGTTAACGCTGAAAACATTTTCCCAAAATCTTTACATTAATCTTTTTTGTACCCCCTTGGCCATATATTTAGCTTCATTTCCAATTATGGTACATGTTTCATCTAATTATGCCACTTATAATTTGATGGTGTTTTGGCTTAGGTACTCATATCCATATCTTATTACTCTTAAATTAAATCAATTCATGATTTACAATAAGAACCAACTTTTATCAGTAAGGGCTTTCTATGATGTTTGAAGCTCAATTTAAGAATGAAAGATGTGATAAGTTTCAAACATGATATTTAATAGTTACCCCCTTTTTGAACATATTCAATTATTTGCTCTTAAGAATGACTCGTCTTGAATTTTAAATATCTTGGAATATGAACAAAGTTGGTTGATACCAAAACTTTTTAGGTTATGAAAGATTAAAATAGTACTCATTTTTATTTAAGTTTGATAGGTATAATAGTTTCATGAGAAAGTATGTATAAACGATGTTTTGTTCATTTAAAGGTTGAACAAGCTTAAATGTTAAAGCTTATACAAGGCTTAAAGACCATAATGTGATTTGATTTGATTCAGATGAGTTTTAAAAATCTTGTTAGGTTACTTCTAAGATTACAAGAAGTGTTCACATACTTAGAAACAAGTAGGAAAGATATCAAAGAAAAGGCGCATCATAAAGCACATGAATTAGTATACAAAATAGAGAGGTTGATATCCCTATGAATAATAATCCAATTGACCGAATTGGCGAGCTTCCTTTTTTAGTGTACAAATATTTATATTTTGTGCAATATGGAATAGGTGGATCCTAGTAACAACTAACGGTTAAGACCATTTATAAGAAGCCTCCCTTAAAGCAAAAGAAATAAGATAAACAAGAGTAAAAGAAATATTACAAGTGATATATGAGAATTCAAGTTATGTAAACATTGAGTTAGTTTTTGTCTAGAGTAAGAAATATTCTTGAAAAAGATAATGTGTAGTGTGTTATCATCTTCGCACATCGAAGAAGAGTTGTAGTGAATTCACTATCTCTAAGCGGACTTAGGGATTGAAAATAAGTTAAGGAGTATCAAACCACTATAAATCATAAGTATTTCTCTTCCCTTATCTCTTACACTATTGATATTACTTTTGTGATTGTTTACCATATTTGCTATGAATATTGTCTTATGAAATTGTTTAATTTGATATATCGATTGGTTACTCGAGACTATAAAGTTAATGGCCCTAAGAGGTTAGGAGTACTTCGATAATGTCTTTACCATTGAATTTAGAATAACAATTCTAGGTACCAAGTATCAAACAAAATTTCTGAAACTATTATGTTTACTTTGTGATTAATTTCAATATTATTACGTGTTATTGTATTTGCTTTTGAAGGTGTTTGATAAATTGTCATTAATTTATTTTAGCTTATGCTAACGAACTCATCTTCCCTCCTTTAGGTGAGTTAAGGTCAAGAATTGGTATCACAACATGCCTATCTTATTAGTTATCTAACAATACTAGAGAAACAATAGTCGCTCACATTTTTCTATTAATCACTGTTTATATTGGAAATCTGTGTTAAGATTATTTTCTAAGGTGGAATGAGTAAAGTTGTGGGATATTGTTTAAAAGGAACTCATAACCCCAACCGAAACTGTTACTTTAGATGGAGTGACTAAATATTCCCCCAAGTAGGATGAGAAAGATAGGAGATTAGTAGAGTTAAACAATAACGTTGTCCACATTCTTTTTTAATGCTTTGAGATTAAAATGAATTCAATAAAGTGTGAATGTGTGACATTATGCATATTATTCGACATACACTAGAAATCACACATGAAGACATGAATGAAGTAAAGAAAGTAGAGGAAGAACGTTAGTTCATCATTAAGAATTATTTCATACGAAGTAAGATACCACTGCGTTATAAGGTCTAGGCTTGGGAGCCTAAAGTGATGGCAATACAAGAAGAGAAAGACCTAAATAAGCTACCATTAGAGGAATTGATTGGTTCTGTACTCACATACGGGACGAGATTAATAAAAACTTGAGAGAATAAAAGAACATATAAAAGAAATAACGCTCAAGAATGAAAGAACAAATAAAAGAAATAGGAGCTAAACCAGGGACCCTTCAGCGATTCTAAGCAAAGATGACATATAAAACAGAGCAAGAATAGTAAAAGGGATTAACATGATAAAATAGCAAGGATTCAGAAACCGGTAGAGCTAAAAGCACCAGAAGTTTTGTAGGAAACAAGATTATGCAGGAAGTGAATGATAGGATATTTTGATTTGTTCAGTTTATAACCATACTCAATGCTGAGCTAACTTCTATCTTGCTGCGGGATAAATTTCAGTGAACTACTGGCAGTTGTGTTATTTGTTTATGAACGGTGACGATGTATAGGATCAGGAATAGAGCTTAACCCGTGGAGCTATGTAAGAAATTCTAGGGGATGAGCGAAAGCCTCAATCTCCCCTTCAACAATGCCTCCACCGCTTTACAAAATCCTCTCACTCTGCTTTCAATCAAGTCGTTTCAGTAAAACTGGCATTTCGACAAAGAAACTATAGCCAGACATTCGACCACGCAAGGGTATCGTTGATCCCTCTGCTAGTTGGTCACCAATCAGCACATAACAGAACTTATTAAAGAAACTGTTGAATCAAGCTGTGGATAGGCATTATAAGCATACTCCATTGTTCACGCACATAACCATCTAATTAGCACATAACAGAACTTATCAAAGAAACTGTTGAATCAAGCTGTGAATAGGCATTATAAGCATGCTCCATTGTTCAAGCACATAACCATAGGGGACCAAATCGGCAAAAGAAACGAGGCAGCCTGCATGTTGTTGGGTGAAATAGGATCTAAGAACCCGCTCTTCTTTTGGTCTTTGACTCTTTCCGTTTCACAGAATTGATTAGAACAACAAATTCATCCGTCAAATATATGTGGCGCCAATGGATATCTCAGAATAAAGTTTCGGGAAGTCTGTTGAACCTCCCTAATAACCTAATTTCTCTATACTAAATAGGCATCAACTTCAATGCGTGGAGGTGAAGTAGAAGGCACTGAGACATCCAATTTCAATTGGGCAAGGAAAAGTTCCAACTGCCCTCCACAATTATAAACAGAAGAACACAGTGGCTATCAAGAAGAAGTCAACCTCAATCTCTCTATCAATACCGGCAACTTGAACCTAAAACCCCACAATCTCTGCGATTCCTAATAAATAAGGAAATGGAAGAGCCCAAAATCAGACACTAATGGCCCTAATAACCAATCAAAAGCAGAAATCAATATAAAAATCCATAACTATAATTCCAAGAGATCTCCCACAAAAATGTGTTCGCCGGCCAAATAACCCCACAAACATTCTAAGAAAGAGAATCTGGCGAGAAAAGTTAAAACCAGAAAACATGAAAAACACACAAAGTCAACTAAATAAACCCTCAACAGATCCAAAGCAAATACGCTGATATCCCCATAAATCACACCGAAAACCATGAGTTTACTAATTACACCGTTGTTTTTTTTCCTTCCTTTTTAATTCAAATTTATACAGATAACCAGAAAACGAAGAAGAAGCCCTACAATCAACGGCTGGTATCGTAATCGACGACCTCGGAATCAGTAACAGACCTGGAGTGCTGTACAATAGAGCGACCAATGGAATTGATCCAGTCCTCCTTCTCCTTATCGGAGTCGGCCACAAAGTACATAGTCTCTTGACTCGTTGACAGCTCGAAAGCGAAGGGCTTATTGAGCACGTCCTCTGCGCCTTTCACTGTGAGGCACTTGCCCACTGGGATCACGCCACGTGGAATCGACGACCTCGTCACCAGGTTGTCCTTGAACCATAGAAGCTTCCCTTGCTTCAGCACGAACCATCGGCGTCGCCAAGTTTTGATGTAGTCACCTTGCTTCGTCATCCAGCCGGCTCGCTCCGGCGTCGACCAGAACTCGACGTTCCTGTAGTCTTCCGGGTTCGGGTCTTGACCCGTCAAGGACCTCAACAAAGACTCCATTGTAAGAAGAGAGAGGAGGGGTGTGTTTTTTGTTCGGCGTTTGCGTTTGTTGGTGTATTGGTTGGTTGGTTCATTATAACAAATTAGTGATTAGCTGGGGGACTTTTGTTTCACATTTTAAGTACTTATCTGGCATTAACCTCAAGACAGACGAGTTGGTATGCAGTGTTTTTTTATTTGAGTAAGGTCACATGTTTGAACCTCTTTTATATATACCATCATTTAAAATATGAGATAAGAGCTTTCTCTTACAAGAGACCTATTTGATTTAAGCAGAGATCAGTCTAAAAGTGGATGGTTTAAAAATGTCTTCTCATAATTAGGTCTCTCCTGAAACATCTTTTGGGCAAAAAAAAAAAAAGCTTATATGGCATTTTATTAAAATTTTGAAATTATAAAAAACAAATCAATATAAAGGTAAAAAATGATCTTGTTTTTACAATTATAATTTATATCTTGAAAAATATAATTGGTTATTTTCTTTTTTATTGTATAAAATTATATTATAATTTTTCCAACAAGTTCAATACTTAATCTAAATTGCAAATTTGCTATAATCTAAAAAAGTTGGAGGAAAATAATATATAAAGTCATTCTGTACATCCTATGATTTATTTGGGAAAAAATTCACTTAAAAATGGAGGTAAATCAACTTGACTTCCTAAGTTTTAAATATTTACTAAAAATATCAATATATAGGTTATTTGAACTTTTAATTAAAAATATCCATATCATTCTACCTTTGAAGTACATATTATTTAACAAAAGTTTCCATAAAAGTACTCAAATTTTGAAAAACTGAAGATTAAATTTAAAATTTTTATCAAAGGTAAATTAAATTGAAATTTTAAAAAGATTCTTACATAATCATAAATTAAAAAACTTTTAAAACAAATTTAAACTAATTATTATTCAGATTAAATCCGTTAAAATCCCAAATTACTTAAACAAAAGGTACTTTAGAGTCTTTAAGTTTTCAAACATTAGAATAATGATTATGTAAAGAATCAATTGTACTAGAGTATTTCCACCAGAAAGATACTATTATGCTCATTAATCCTAGTCAAGTAAAGAAAATAAAGGAAGCAAAATTTAAAAAAATTATGAAACTAATTAATGTAGGTTTTATAGTTCACTTATGAATAAATTCAACTATCATACAATTAATTAAAAGCATCTATGCCCTCTCCTCAGGCACACCTAATTCACACCTTATGATGCTTATTCTACTTATTCAAACTTATTAAGTATAGTTAATCTCTTCATTTATTACAATTGTCTAAGATACCCTTACTTTTAAATCTAAAGTGTTTATTCTCTTAATGCATAGATTATACTTAACCTCCTAGACCTTCATGTAATCCCTTTTTATTGAATATATGGTGATTAGACATAAATCTAATAATTAAGAACAAAAAGATAAATTTCATAAACATCATGGAAATAAAACTAAATCAAAATAATCTTAATATAAAAAAAAAGAAGAAAAAGTTAGAAGAGTTTTCATGATTCTCCTCTAATTTTGCTCTAAATCATTCCTTAATACTAAGAAACCCTAAAAATAACAATTCAATGACAAAGGATGTTGTAATTGGCTTCTAAAGTCCCTTACAAGGTCCTTTTATAAGAATGTTTAAAGTTATGGTTTACATAATAGAGTCTTAAGTTGATTAAACTTTTAATGTAATACATTATCAGGATTTGTGTTATGTGATCGATGCTAAACCTACTTTTCACATTGGTATCAATTAGCTTTTAAACCTTTTTGTATAAAATTTTTGACCTATCTAACACCTATTACAAGTCTAAATTGCAACATTGTTTGCATTCTACTTCAATCTTGAACCTCATGAGAGACAAGGGCCTATCCTTTAGTTGTGTTCTCTGCTTATCTATCTTTTTCCACCAATTTCTCTAATTTTTCAACATATTTGAACTTGAATTGATTTTGGTGCCTCTTACAAAATTTTTCATCTTATTAGCTTCCAAATGACTCCAGTATCTTCTAGATCGAATAATTATAGAGAATAATGCACTTAAATCTAAGACATGTCCTTCAAATCATTACCTATCTTATAATTCATATAAAACATGCCATAAAGATACTAAATTATAATTAATTTAACCTATAATAACATGTAAATATAGCCTTATTAAATAATTCTTTCGTTCCCAAATTTTGAGAAAAATTTAATCTTAAGATCTAAAGTAATTGAAGTAGAAAGTATAGTTTTCTTTATCATTGATTTTCACAAATAAATGGGAATTATATAATATAAATTGATTATTTTTCGAATTATATGAAATTAAAAACTCTTAATTTTTGAAAGCTCATTAACTCAAAATTTTAATTAATAAAATGATGAGAAGAAATTAATATCGATCTTTTAAAATTGGTATTAGTTGGATCATCCATTACGTAGTGAGCAAACTCCTTAAAAAATGTTTTATTAAGGGAGACTAAATGGCCTTTTTTAGGAAAAAAAAGAAAAGTTTTATCATTCTCCCTAATAAATTTAGGGTAATTAATCATTTATTGATCACTCAATTATCTCCATATAGTTTATGCTTTATCCAATGATTACTATCTGAGCTTACTTTAACTAAAATAGGTCATAAGTAGTATCAAAATATCAATCCCTATATAAGATATTTTGGTGACCTTAAGTCAAAGGATCAATTATATAATCTCTACAATAAAATTTTTTAAAGACATACAAGTAATGTTCTAAATGAGATTATTATATGGGATTAGTTTAGTGAATTTGTTCTTTAACAAACACCTACATATTTTTTAAGTATATCCACACTTTACTCTATGAGATCAACTACTTCCTTTATAAGAATGAAATATAACATGTGCTAGTCATTGTATGCTCTATAAATATCCAATCTTAACAGAATAATTTAATCATATAAATTAATTAAGTAATTAATTTTGAATTAAATCTCTTATATGCAATATTTTTGTGATAATGAAATTATTATATTTTGCTTAAATAAAAAATTAATTACATAAAAATTTTATTTATAAAAATTTTTAATTATTAAAACTAATTTCATTAAAATTATTTTTGTAAATAACTACTTTAAAAGTTTGAAATTTAAAATTATTTATTAAATAATTTTCAAATACGAAATTATTTCAAAATTTTAATTTGAATAATTTAAAATTTAATTAGAAAATTGGAATGAATTATATTAGTTATAATTCTTATTAATAATAAATAATAAATAATTAAATAGTGTATATTTAGTTAGTGACCAATCAAATTTTGAGAAGACAATGAAAATAAAAGAACCAATTTATGATTTCCTTCAGTTAAAAACACAGAAGAGACAAAAATATAAATATAAATAGAAAATTATCCCAACATATATTTTTATTGAATTTAAAAATAAAAATAAAAAGATTAAAAATTGCACTTGAATCAAACAGGCCTAAATATTTCAATTAAAGTTCTATTTTATTTTATGAGATTAGTACGAAAGGAAAGACATGTGTAACTGATCTACTCAGACCTGAAAAAATCAAAGTGCTAATATTCTAACAAACACATATCCTAAAGTTACATATGGATATTAGAGGAAAGGCCTAGATGCAACACAGAAGCTAGAGAAGAGACCTAATAGGCAAGACTAGTGAAACTGCAGTTGTTGACAGCAAAAATTAGTTACGAATTCAGTTAATATTATGATATTCTTTATTGATAAAAAATGAGTATTTTATTATGCCACTTTTAGAACTTATCATATATGCAAATGTGTAGCACATTTCTCTGCGTTTTTTATTTATGTACATTATTTAGATTGATGCAATATTGATATATTTTTTAAAGTTAAAGAATTGAATCGATCAAACTAATAGCCTAGTTATAAAGGAATATTTCTGTATATCTTCTATAAAAATAAAAGAGAGTTAGCTAATTATTGAAACTTTACAAAGACCATTTATTTTGTATGTTTGCTAAGATTGTCATGTTGTTACCCGTAGTTATAAAGATTTCCCTGACATGTGGAAAACTTTTTGATGAAAATTTGAACTTTCCATTGTTAAACCTTTGAATATCCTTAAATTCTTTTCATGCCATATTCAGGAGACTAGATAAGCCTAGGACATTTGGAGCATTTTCCTACCATCCTTCCTCATTCTTGGAGGTTTTGGAAACCACTGTGTTAGTAGTTGTCAGCTTGAGGGGGTTAAGGGGCTGCATATATTTCCAAGGTGTTTCTCTAGACTGGTTTTGAGAAGCTGCATTTAAACAATAGGTGATTAGCTGTTTTCCAATTCCTTCATAGAGCTTCTTGCACGTAGTGCTAACATTTGAGTGAGTTAGTTTGTTTAGCCTCACTAATGTAGGTTACTTCTCCTTTAAGGCTAACCAAACTGTATAGGATATTTTTGGGGGACAAAAGGGTGCTCCATACCAAATTATACCATGGAACTAAGTTACCTTTGGGCCTGAGTATGTTTTTGTAGGATCTGATAGTGAAGTCTCCATAGGATCCATTTTTCATTTGATACTGTCTTTGGTGGAAGGATTTGGTTGGTAATCTAGTTTTCTGTTGGGCAATTCATCTATGAATTTACTAGTTTCTATGCTGGACCCTATTTTCAGAACCCAACATTCGAAATCATAAAGCGTGAACATATTATTCTATAGGATTATTTCAAGGAACCCTTGTTAGTCACCATCCCACATTAGTGGCGCCCACACCGGTCAAACATTCAAATAAACTTATTTCTCCTATTTCAGAACAGATTTTGGGAAAACTTGAACCAGAATTTCAATTTAACTTCTTCAGAACATTTTTTCCCTATTGTCTTAAGCTTCTAATGACACCAAAACCATTCAATTTGGCTTAGAATTCTAAGAGTTAGGGCCCAAATCTTTTCAAACTGTTATTAAATTGGGACAGTACGCTATACCCAACTTACACCAATAAATTGTAAGTCTTAAAGACTGAGTTAAAATTCTATTCCTTTAGATCATTTATATCTCTATGTCTCTAGTTTATTTAGTAACAAAAATCATCTCATTTAGAGGTCGGATGACGCAGTTATGGTCGAAGGAAAATTAAAAAAGGTTTTGTCCTCAATTATATTGAACCTGGTTCGGGACAATTGACATACCTTTCTCTACAGATATTGGATTAAGGTTTCTTTGGATGGTTAGAAAGAAGACTTCAAGATCTACAATCTTCATGAAGACCTTGAAGATAGATTCTATCATCTAGAGGGACAAAAGTGGACCAGGCAATAGGGTCAGATGAAACCAGATGAAGGGTCAGATGAATTGGAAAAATTGACATAACTTTCCCTACAGATTTCAGATTAAGGTGTTCTTTGGATGTTTCTAAAGAGGACTTCAAGATATACAACTTTCATGAAGACATTGAAGACAAATTCGATCATCTATAGGGTAAAAAATGGGACCAGATGATATGATCAAACGAATAAATTAGGAAAATTGTCATCACTTTCCCTAGAGATGTCAGATTAAGGTGTTATTTAGATGGTTTAAAAGAGAACTTCAAGATATACAACTTTTATGAAGATCTTAAAGACAAATTCGATCATCTAAAGTGTCAAAAATGGGACCAGACGATAGGATCAGATGAAGGGTCAGATGAATAGGAAAAATTACCATAACTTTCCCTAGAGATATTAAATTAAGGCTTTATTTAGATGGTTTGAAAGAGAACTTCAAGATCTACAACTTTCATGAGACTTTGAAGACAAATTCGATCATCTACAGGGTAAAAAATGGGACTAGATGATAGGATCAGGTGAAACCAAATGAAGGGTCAGATAAATTGGAAAAATTACCATAACTTTCCCTAAAGCTGTTAGATTAAGATGTTCTTTATATGGTTAAAAATAGGACTTCAAGATCTAAAATTTTTATGAAGACCTTAAAGACAAATTCGATCATCTAGAGGGTCAAAAATGGGACTAGACGATATGATCAAATGAAATCAGACGAAGGGTCAGACGAATTGAGAAAATTATCATAACTTTCCCTAGAGATGTTGGATTAAGGTGTTATTTAGATAGTTCGAAAGAGGACATCAAGAGATACAACTTTTATGAAGATCTTAAAGACAAATTCAATCATCTACAGGGTCAAAATTGGGACCAGACGATAGGATCGGATGAAACCAAATGAAGAGTCAGATGAATTGGGAAAATTATCATAACTTTCCCTAGAGATGTCGAATTAAGGTGTTCTTTAAATAGTTCGAAAGATGACTTCAAGATCTATAACTTTCATGAAGATCTAGAAGACAAATTCAATCATCTATAGGGTCAAAAATGGGAACAGACAATAGGATCAGATGAACAGTGCACTAGACGATATGACGTCACCACCAGACGATATGATGTCATCAGATGATATGACATCATCGGACTATATGATGTCATCACTAGATGATATGACATCATCAGACGATATGTCGTCATCAGACGATACAATATATACTCCTGAGCATCTCCACTTATAAGGATCATAACTTTCGACTCCAATGTCCAAAAATTTCATACTATTTACCGTTGAAAAGCTAGAAAGATAATTTACAACTTTCTAGAAGACAACTTTGCCTAATTCAACCTAAATTAATCAAGTTTTTCCCTCAAAGTCAGAACACAAATTTTACCCCTATGGAAGACTTGAAAATGAAAATTAACAATTTGGAAATATCATCTGTAAAACACAATCATACATCATTAACATCAAAAGATAAGTGTTTTACAAGGCTTTAATGGGCATTTCAACCCACAATATAACAATATTTCAAAATCTGAAAATACAGAAGAATACATGAGCAATAATATACTCAAAATGCAACTAAAGCCTTGGTTTACAAAACTAGCTTAAAATACAAACGTATGCAAAGTTGGAGTGATGCCTTAACCCTTGGTTACTCATTCTCATGCTCTTCACTTGAAGATGGGGCGAAAATAGAGGGGGTGAGCTTAAAGCTCATGGGTAACAATTTTATAATCGGTAGTAAGCAAAAACTATTTTAAAACTCACATTGAATCAAGACACATATATTTCCCAAATCTCAATTTATCAGCAATTTATAAGCAACTTAATTCATGCATCATAAAACTTGCCAACACATAACCACATTAAAATGGTTTGGGTGAATTCAAAACATAATGTATTACATAATTTTCGTAAGGGTCTTGTGTAGTTGTGAACTTAGGGGAGTCCATGAAGCAGCTCCATGTTACTAGCGGGTAGGCAGGAGAAACCTTTGATCAAAGTGCACTTAACATACTTAGGGGACTGATAAGTCAAAATTTGTATAGATAATTGGGGAGTAATTTGGATTCATTTTGACTTATTTCTTTGTGGATTTGAAGTTTTATTCAGTTAATTCGCTCACATTCTGAGTGTATTTCTTGATAGGTACAATTGGTGGATTATGGGGAAAAAGGGGCATAACTTCCCTTAGGGATGCCGGACCAAAGCCAATCAAGGACGATTGCAAGGAGAATTTCGAGCGCTGCAACTTTCGAGAAGACTCCGATAAGAAATTATGGCAATTGGAAGGTCAAGGGCGTAAAAGTGAAGAAATGGGCCATGTCCATTAAACGGACACCCATGTCCGTTTAACATACATCACGCAGCAGCAACAACTTTCGGACCCAAGAAGGGTGTTCGTTTAACGGACATGGGCAGCCAGCACTCCCCTGTTTCGAAACATTAGGCTTCTTGGGTCGTGAGGACTATAAAAAGGGACTGTTTAGACCTAATTAAGGGGGTTGGACATAGAAACCAAAGGACGACATCTGGAGGCACAAACTAAGAGGGAGATAGGGAATTTTTGGGGATCCGACCAAGGATTTGGAGCTCCCATTCTTGTCTTTATGCTATTTTCTCTCTCTACTCTTTCTATATGTTGAGCTACCTTACATGTATGATTTTTGTTGAAATGTTCAGGAGCTAAACCTCATTTAGGGAAAGGGATGTAGCCTATTTGAAGGAAGTTTTGTGTAATGTGGATAGTTGAATGTTAATGAGAATTTCTTGGTTATGTTCATCTTCTTTAACTTCATTGTTGTCTTTATGCTTGATCTCCATAGATGCAATCTTAGGAATCATAGGGGTGTTGAAGAGTGAACCATGATTTATGCTCTAGGAAGGTGAACACTTTGGATTTAGAGTTAGAGATAACCTAAGCTGAGGTGAGGACAAGAAGTTGCTTGTGCATAATGAGTTTGGTTAGGGAGTCATTCCATTGAGAAATGGGTATCTCTAACTGAATGTTCCTATATTCTTTGAGAAAAGATATAGGTAGAATAGGGCCACTGTTTTCATAACCTACATTCAACTCATCTCATATTATGTGCATTTTAACCTCTTAAATAGGTGAACCCCTACCCCTATTTCTAAATCATTTATTAAAACTTTTTTACCTGATTGTTTTGTTATCACTTGCAATTTATTAATTAACCAACTAAAATCAATTTTATAATTTCTGTCGATAACATGGAATTAAGTAGAGTTAAGTTGATTGGTAAATGAATTGGTCCTTGAGGGAGACGACTTTAGAATATTTGCTGTGTGGATACTAGAACGAATCTGTGCACTTGTAGAAAAAATCAATCAGGGACCACCACAAACTCACATAATCATGCATTTCACATCTTGAAAACTTGTTTCCCAAAATTTCACATTTTTGAAACATGATTTCATAAACTTGATATCCTTTCAAAATGATTTACATTTTTCATCTCTTCATTAATCTACAAAATTCATACACACAACATGTAGCACTTTCTCAAAGATTTTAAAGAATAATATATGAACATTTAAAAGTAGCTGCAAATATTTATTTCATTTTCTTAAAAGAAACATTGATGGCTTATTATTCAATTATAAAAATGTAACCCACCTTGAATTCCTTGACTATAACTTGTTCGAATATGCCTCTCCTCTTACTCTTCTTGTCTTTCTTGATTCCCTTTTTATAGACAAAAATTCCAAGTTCAAATGGGTTGCAAAATTGAAGATCCACGAAGTACATTTACTAAAATTGATCCTAGAGTACCTAAACTCATGCATTTCCTAAGCTTAATGAACCAAAACCCTTCCAAAATCCAAAGCATTAAAATGTTCTTACCTTAAACCTTCAAAAAATGAAGAGATGTTTAGTTCAAAAGAAAGCTCTTATCTTCCTCTACCTTTTTCCCTTCTTGCACAACCTCAAAATCTCTCTAGAAGGCTTAGAAAAGATGAAACCCTAGCTCAACTCTCTTCTTTCCTCTTAACCACCAAAATCTCTCTTCTTTCTCTCTTTTGATTTGTTATTTCACTTCCTTCTCTCCTATTTTGGTTTTTCCCCCTCTTTAGGAAGAAAACAACACTTCTTTCTTCCCATTTTACCCTTAATGATTGAGAAAAGTTCACCTTGCCCTTCCTTTAATGACTTATGGTTTTTAAACTTAAATAAGCTACCCAAAATACCCTTTTTATGCATTCTTACTGCTTTTAATTTAACTAACCCATGCAATAAATCTACTATCATAGACCTAAAGAAAAACTAACTCCTAAAAAAATTTAGGGGCCAACATTCTACCTATTTGTTTCCTTATACTAGTGAATAGACCTCAGTATTGGATGAGAAGAAAGATCTTAATGCATAAAAGTTTTAGAGCACGTAGAAAGGGCTTATAGGAAAATCCATTACCAATCTTCACTTTTATGTGATGCTGCATTGGAGTTCTATATTTGAAGGTCTGCTTTATTATCTAAAAAGCATCCCTTCTCAATTTGGCATTCCATAGGCTATCCCCTTGAAGATAGAAGCCATTATCCCATCCAATCCATAAGGAAGTCTTCCACTTGAGTATTCTCGATATGTATTTTGCTAGAAGTGTTTATAATAAATAACCACTCCTCTTAGATTCATAACTTAAAGATTCAAATGGGGCAACTTTCCAATACATTGTCAACAAGGAATGTGGGGAGTCTTCCAAGTACTACAGAAGCATAACTGATATCTTTATTGTGTTATGACATTTGTAGGGGTAACCATTACAATCATTAGTGTTAGCAACTAGATTATATATGGGATAATCCATATTGCATGAAAAAAATGGCCTCAAAATACACCAGGGAGACAAAGGTTGAATTCACAAATGAAGTTACAATTCAAGAAGGAAAAAAAAAGATAGAGGAGGTAAAGGTTGAAAAAGAGAAGGAAGTCTTTGTTCAAGAAGAGGATGAAGAAGAGTGAATAAGGGTGATTGTAGAAGAAGAAGAAGAGTAGTTCTCCTTCTTATAGGATAAACTATTGGATTCAATTGATGATTCATAGAGTTACATCATTCCCTATTTTATTCACAGTTTTTTATGAAAAAGGTCACTAATGAAGGCAATTAAATTTCTAAATTTTTTAAATTATATCCTTCTTATTATCTTACAACATTTGGCTTATTTACAAGCTACTAAACTACCATCGGGAGAAACAGGTAAAAGCAAGCTATTAATCGTAGACCTAAGTCGAAGGAAGATGTGAAGGGATAAGTTTTATTTTCATTTTCATTTTACTTTGTTGATGCTTTGTTATTTATATTTTATAGGGAGTTGAAATGATGGGTCCTTATGGAATGAAGTTTCTTCAAGTCACCTCTTCAATAACTTCACCTCCTAAATCATTCTTTCTTTTAATTTTTCTTTATTGTTATTTTTATTTTTATTTTTTTGTTTTCCACTTGAAGATAATTTGTTGTTCAATTGTTGAGATGTTTATGCATTGTGTTAGTTTTGATTAGGTTGGCATTGTGTGAATATTTAGTTGTATAATGTGTACAATGTGTGAATGTGTCGATGACAAGAATTGAATGAAATTGGCTTACTTTTGAACATGGTCATTTAAATTGTAAGGGCATATTAACTTGTGAATTTTTTGTTTTAAGTATCTTTGGGATAAATATTCATGTTAATTAGGATATAGCACTGTTAAGTCAAAATGACTTTACTTAAATATGATTTTGATGTATAACAAAAAGAGATCAAATAAAAAGAAAAACAAAA
>JANIJH010000223.1:34924228-34936765 GCA_024520975.1 Erythroxylum areolatum | reverse complement strand
TACTCTTCCTTCACACAAACGACTCCAAGCTTTTGTTTCCTTCTTTCATGTTTTAATGAATCTAAAAAGACTAAATTACCCCTCCTTGGAAGCCTTATACCCTTTTATCCTTAAGTGAACTTCCCAAATTGTCCCTACACATCTTATTCCTTTACTTTTTACTAACACCATAAAAAAAACTCTAATTTAATCTTCATCCCTCCATTTAATTTCCATTAACCTAAGCAATAAAACCTCAAATTTTTCTAACCAAAAGCAATTAATCACTCTCAAATTCAAAAATAAACTGAACACATGCTTATATAGTAAGAAAAGAATCGGGACCCAACACCTTATGGTCTAAACTTGGCTTAGAGCAATTACTTGTCACTAAAGAAGACCCTTCAAATTTAGGGATACAAGTTATGTATTCTAGTCCTTGGCATTAGAGAGGAGGCCGATGTTCAGATAAAAAGAAGACCAATTATATGTTGGATGAAAACTCCCTAAGGTCCATCCCTTTATGGATATATTTTCACAACATTCCCTCAAAGTATTATAAAAACCTTAGAGTTGAGTTACCTTGCAAGTGCCATTGGAAAACCTATGGGATTTAATAAGTATACTATAGGGATTAGGAGAGTTGGCTTTTCCAAAATATGTGTTAAATTTGACAGGCTAACAAATCTACTTAATTCTCTTAAGGCGGTTCGACTTGGTGATGAAATGAACTATCCCTAACTAAAATAATAATCTCCTAACCCTAGAGACCTAATCAACCGTCATAAACCAAAATTTGGAAACTTAAAGCTAATAATCCCAATTTATATCTTATTAATAATTCCTTAATTCCTCTGGTCTCCTAAGTTCTCAAACTCAATCTCCTTCATCTTCTACTCTCACCAATTCTTTCCCCTTTAAAGACCCTAATTCTTCATAACCTTTGTTCACTCAGGATTCTACTCATCTTCTCCCTAATTCAACCTTCTATGATCCCCCCTTTTGGAATTTCTCCCTCCTTAATTCCTTTTGATTCTTCTAATACCCCTAATATTCATTCTGATCCTCAAACCGCTATAGAGTCAAATTTAACTAAAGAACTACTAGAGAGAATCCTAGTTGGAGATTAAACTCCCAATGGAGCATGATCTATTAGTACCCTATGATCCCATCAATTTATGGAATAAAATGAGAGACTCCCCGTCTTTGGAAACCATCAAAAGGAAATCAAGAAGAAAACAAAAAGGAAAGGGCTTATTAAGCCTTTTAAACCATGATCATAGCATGAATGAATTTAAGAGGAAAAAATTCTCTTAATTAGCTTGCTAAAAACAATGATTAAGGAATCTATTTTGAGCAAAAGTTTTATACATAGTTTATAATAAGCAAATCAAAGACCTTATCCAACCATACATTCCATCAATTAGGGACAATCATCATAGCTGACAACCCAAAAGTCCTTAAAGTTCTCACCACTAAATAATAAGATTAATTTTTTCCATACGAAGGCTTATTCTCTCTTACTCCTGAAAAAACTTTATATTACCTTTGTTTATGTTGTCGATTTTCTTTTCATAGAAGATTTTTATGGAAAGACATTGAAGATTTAGTCAAAAACTTTAATGGTCCCTAGATTGTTTTGGGGGACTACAATTGCATTTTATACTCTCATGAAGCTGAAGGTTTAAGAATAAAATTATGAAAAATGGATGAGGATCTCAGAGATTGCTTAAATAATGCTATCATGGTAGATCTAACATTTAAAGGAAATCTTTTTACATAGTCTAACAAGTGAGAGGGAAAAGACTTGATAGAGGGATTGTAAACTTTTAATGGATGGAAAAATTCCCTAACAAATTTGGACTATTCAATTCTCCTAGAATATCTTATCACTCCCCCCTTGAGATTAAAATGGGCTCTCATATAAGGAAGGCTAAAACATCTATAAATTTTTCAATTTTCTCATGAAAATGGAGAGATATGAGAACCTAGTAGCTAAAGGAGTAGACATTCTACCTACAAACTTCTTTCCAAGTTGAAGAGAATAAATAAGGAATCAACGAAGTTACACATAGTCCAAATGACCGACTTAAGGAACTTAAGGAAATTGAAGAACCTCTTGTCTGCTCAGACTACTCTATATAATGATCCTTTAAATGGTGTCTTAAAACATAAAGAAAAAATCGAAGCATAATTCCTATCCCTCTTCACTAAAAGCTCACAATTCCTTAATAAGGCAAAAGGCCAAATTTTCTTGGCTAAAGGAAGGGGATTCCAATTCATCTTTATTCCATAGTTCTATCTATAATAGAAGAAATTGCAAAAAAATTTCTATTATCCTGGATCTTAATTGCAATCCTTGTTTTAATCAGTATTAGTTGAAGTCTCTAGCCTTAATCATTCAAAATTAGACTCTAAAACTAGTTCTGTATGTTCCCGCTCTCTCTTTTTTAGATTAATATCTCTTGCCCTTAAATAATCCTAGATTAACCAACTTACCAAACTACTCTCCACTGTACAGATTAGGATTTCCTTTTTAGTTTAAACCTAGATAAAGCTCCATGACCTAATAGATTTAATGCTTATTTTTTCTAATGGCCCTATAACTTATTAGAACCTCATGTTAGCAATGTTGCTAAAGAATTTTTTACTTTAATCATCTTGGTCAATGAATTAAACAAAATATTTCTATGCCTAATCCCCAAGATTCCTATTTTCACGTCTTTTTCTAACTTTAGACACATATCCTATTGTGATATCCTTGGTAAAATTGTCTCTAAGATCTTGCCCTTGAGACTAAAGCCTCTTATGAATGAGCTAATCAAATTTTCTTAGTATAATTTCATTTTAGGTTGCAATATGCAAATAATATCTTAAAATCAAAGGAATTTTTCAAGGAATATCACTTGAAAAGTCCTTTAAATGTTGTTACATGAAGATAAAAATTTTTGATGCCCTCAATTGGAGTTTCATTCTTCAAATCATACAAGTGTTTGGGTTTCCTTCAGTCTTCATCAACTGCATCTTTCAATGCTCATCCATTTCATCATTTAGTGTTCTTATAAATGGAAAAGCTACTCAGATGTTTAAAAGGGCTAAAAAGGGTTCAAACAATGGGATCCATCATCTCCTTACCTATTTTCTCTAACTACAGATGTCTTTACTAAAATGTTTTCTTTTAACATTTCTCTAGGAAAACCTTGTAAATTTAACTTTAGATGTAGGAAAATAAAGCTCTATAACATTCTATTTAGGGATGGCTTACTTTTGCCATATGCGGCTAATATAGATTCATTACAATTATTATCGGATTGCCTTCAACAATTCTCATATATCTTTGGACTCTCAATCAATATGAGCAAAAGTTAAATCTTTATTTCCATGGTTTCAAACCCCTTGGAGCAATTCTTGGTGGAGATTTTTGGAATCCAATTATGTAAAACCACTTTCAAATACCTTAGTTTACCTTTTTCTTTTACTAGATTAATATATAGTTATGATAAGCCATTATTTGATTTTTTTAAAGAAGGAATTATAACTCAATGTGTAGGAGTTTATCCTACAATGAGAGGGTTCAACTAATCATTTATGTTATTAGTGGTATGCAAATCTAATAGAGTTCTAATATGGCTTTACCAACTAAGAGCATCAAGTATATTAAAAGAATTCTTAAAAAAGATTTGTGGAGTAAATCAGGAAGCAATAAGAGAACCTCTACAGTTAAGTGGAAAGAGATTTTCCTCCATAAATCCCAAAGGGATTTAGGATCAATTCAATTCGACCTACAAGCAAATCCTTAATGGAAAAGAGAATATGGATCCTATTCATAATAAAGAAACACTTTGGGTGAAATGGATGCATAAGGAGTATATTAAAAGATCTAGCTTCTGATCCTTAAAACCCAATTACAGGTGGCAATGGGCTCAAATGCAATGCTTAAACCCAATTCCAGCACTTCTATAACTACTAAACTTCTAAGCCTTAGAGAAACAATGTACAAGAAGATAAAAAATGTGATTGGAAATAAAGAGTAAACATGCTTCTAGTTTGACAATTGGATAGATATTGGACCTCTATATCTCCACCCCTTATTTCCTACTTTGTAACACATTCTCCCTACTACTGCCAGAGTTAAAAAAAATTGGGTTAAGAATAGAGTTGGTAGCCAGTTGAAAATGTGATATAATTGAGTAACCGAGGGCATTCATAACAAAATGATTGCCTTCACATCAAAATGCTATAATGGCATTCCAACCAAGCTAAATAATAAAAAAAATGGCTTAGTTGAGTAATTGGGGGACATTCATGGTAAAGTGTTTACTTTCGCATCAAAAGACTAGGTTAATGTTAAAGAAAAATAAAAAATGATATTTCAATTTTAAAAAAACTTATTGATCTTTTAAAGTAGCAAGAATTAAATGTATGTGTACAAGTGCTATAGGTGAATGAATAGATGTTACCATTTTGATTCATATGTATATTTAATTCAAAGTGCTTAACCATGACACACATAGGTTAGTAGGTTAGCACAATTTAAATAATTGATGTTTGCGGTTAAATTGATTATCTAAAGTTTGATGCAATTGTCTCATTATTGTATATTGCATGAATGTATTCTTATATGTTTATGTTTGTTTTGTTTGAGTTTATGCTTTTGTCGTTCTTTGAGGATAAGAAAATTTTTAAGTGTGGATAGGTATAGTTTATACTATGCTTTGATAGTATTAATGTGTTTTTAGGTGTTTATTGGATGATTATCATATGTATAGGCTTAGAATTGTGTTAATGTGAGTATATTCTAAATGTTTCTATAGTTTTCAACCTTAAATTTTATGTTTCTTGAGGTATCAAGAGTGAGTTAAAAGTAATTAAATTAGATTGCGCAACTAGAGTAGATATTTTAACAAGTCCCGCAATTATTAAATTAATAATCATTTAAAGAGAGATCTCATGTGAGAAATTAATTATCTAATAGATAATTTTACATCTAATTGAAAACATTAAGGAAAGTTTTATGAATCGTGTGGTTGCAAATTTGGGATTTTTTGATTCAGTTAGGGTTAATTGATTAGGTCTTGATATATAGTAATCAATATATTAGGAATTCTAGGATCAACACATAATTGGATCAATACTAGTTAAGGAAACAAAATACGGGAAGAATAAGTCTTAAATATTCACCTTGGATCAAACCATAAACTATTGGCAGCTCACTTTTTATTTATGTATTTTCTTTGATTTATTATTTGTTTCAATTTTTGTTATTTACTTTTATAAAAAAAATCAATTTCTTGTTACCTTAGACAAAGTTAGGTTTGAATTGATTCTTACGTAATCCTCGCGAGAACGATATCTTTCGGTACTACAAGATACGATCCGTATACTTACAAGTATTTAGAGTTTTATGACATATAAAAATCGCTTAACAGTCACTACAACTTCCTTCAACATCCTAATAAATGTAGAACCAACTGAGAATTCATAGATATAAAGGGGTCTAAGGCAAGGTGGTCCCTTGTCTCTTTAACTCTTCAACATATGTATAAAGGCCCTTATTAAAGTTACTAAATAAAACATTGAGAGCTCAGATAGCTTTGACCACTATACTGAATGCAAGAATCTCAAGCTATTTGATAATGCATTTTCTAATGATGCACTTATGTTTTGCAAAGTAAAAAAGAAATTCAATCAACATCTTACTAGACTCCTTAATACATTTCAATCCATTTCAGGATTATGCAATCAATAGGACCAAGAGCAACTTTATCTTATCTACTACAATTAAATATTTAGTACAAAAATATCTAATTCAATTGGATTTGGACTATCAAAGCCTGCCTTAAGTATCTTAGAGTCCTAATAGTCCCTTTAAGACTCAATTTCAGTTATTTAATTATTAACCGCTATTGAATGCTTTAATAAAAAGAATTAACTACTAGAATAATAGGTTTCTTTCATTTTCCAAGATATTACAAGTAAAAAAATCAATTCTTTCAAATATGCATGTATACTGGTATGCTCACCTATTCTTTCCCATTGAGCTCACCAACAAGAAAGAGAGGCTCCTCAAAAATTACTTATCAAATAGAAACCTGCTAATCAGCTAGAAAAAAAATCAATTGAATAAAGTTATGTTCTCCAAAAGTACCAAAGAGTGTTGGGATTGAAATCTTCAAGAACTAACAAAATATTGTTATCTAAAAGGATATGGAAGCTTCATAATGACCATGAATCCCTTTGGATCAAGTGGATTCACCCCCACTTCCTAAAGCGAAAGAATTTTTAGTGTATAAAACCAAGACCTTACCTTACCACTTGTAGACCTTGTCACAAATGTATAAATTAAGGAACATCATGGAACCTTGCATCAATCATGTGATAGGGAATGGAGTAAAATTTTGGTTTTAATATGCTTCCTGGCATCTACTAGGCCCTCTACACAAGGCTTCTTTGTCTAATTCCATCATAAACATGATTCCAACTTGTGCCAGAGTTAACAAATTCATCTCAAGAAATAAATAATTAATTCCTACTCATTTTAAAGATTTTGATTGACCCATATTTAATAACTTTCATACTTATACCCCTAAAGGCTCATAAAGTAAGATGGCTTATCAAAGTTCTAGAACATTAACTAATGCTTCTTATTTTAACCACTTCACTGCCTTGCTACCATTAGTCAATTGGTCTCACACAGTCTAGAGCTCTTCTAGTATCCTTAAAGCAGCTTTCACATTGTGGTTAGTTGTCAAGGTAGACTAAACACCAAAGATTGGCTCTTTTTGGATGCTTCTCCACTTAATGTTGCTCCTTATGTAATGAAAAAATAAAAAATATTAGCCACCTATTCTTCTAATGTAGTTTTGTGCATTATACCTGGCTATTTATTCTCCAAATTTATGGACCCAATTGCTAACTTACTAACTTGAATGAGCTAGTTATTTAAGTTAATTAGGTTTAAGAATCTTAAGGAATGCAAGTTATATGCAAGTGCCCTTAGTAGTCTAGTTTATGCCACTTAGAAGGAAAGAAATTACAGGATGTTTGAAGATAAAAGCTAAAACTCTGGCTCCTTTTATAGTAGCATGCCAACCTAAATTAGAGAATTCTTAGTTATCATACTTGTTACAAGCAAACTTAGTTCAAAAATAGCTAGACGATGGTGAGTATGAAGCTCTAATTTCATTAAGTTACCAACAAGTTTTGGAATACTTTGTATAGATGATTCACAAAGAGCAAAATGGTTATGTATAGAGGCATCTCAATTGCTTGAGGTTATTTAGACTTATATCTTATTCTAGCTCAAATATTGATTTTAAATTCTCTTGATCTTATTATAAACATGTTTTCTTTAAAATTGTCTTATTCTTGATATTTCATGAGTTATGGGCATTATAGCCCCTTGTAACTAATGTGATAGGTTAGGTAGCTCTTTATTATACTTATAGTTAAGCTTATACTTTAATCCTCCTTCTCTTATTTAATGTAATCTTTAATTTCTAAAAAAACTTGTTAACCACTAGTGGTATACCAATATAAATTTATTTTGAAAATAATTATATCCATTAATTTTTTGAAAACATATAATAAATAAGGAAATAAATTATTAATGTTCATTTTATGATAAATATAATCAACAATTTAATCATATAGGGTGGTTATCCTATAGTTTGACATTTTTTATTTTAATCCTTATGTTTTGAAAATTATCATTTACCTTCTTATAATATTTATTTAGCTGCAAACAAGTCCTCTCGTCATATTTGATCAATTTTTTTCCATTCCTAATAATAAAGCAACATTATATTAAGGGTTAGGAATTTCAATACTATATAATTTTGAGTTAAAATAAATGAATAATAACAAAATATAACGAATGAAGTGAGAGCTAAACATTTGAAACATTCAATCTACTTAATAGAAAAGTAATTAATTGATTTTTCTTATAATAATTATGATTATTTTTATATGTGAAATATCAACTACATCTTCATAGAAATAAAGATATAATTGTTATTTCAAATTTATATTATTATGATTTTTTTAACAGGGTTGATGTAAAATTAAAAATTATTTAGCACAATATATTAAGGGACTATTTTTCTATTTTAAAAGATTCATAAACTATTTTATAATTTTAAAAAATACTTGAAATGTTACCAAGCATTGATCAGTACTAGTGTTATACCATACTAACAAAATTTAATATTGAATTTGATATGATATTCATAACATTAGCCTACATTGGTCAACTAAAAGAAAGTTATATTCATTTTTTTCAAAGTTCATTCATTTGCTAGATAAAGATGGTTAAGATATGAAGATGAGGTAATAATCTTCTTTGAAACTCTAATGATTTTATAATTTCATTATTAAATTGACTACTCTTACTTTAATCCAAACAAATTTGTATTCAGTTTATATGTATGAAATTAATGACCTCCTTTAATATTAAACACATATTTTGATAACGAAGCTTATGAGATTAAGTTAACCTGAATAAGAATGATCAAATCCTGAAATGAAAGATTCTTGACTTATCTCAGCTATCCTGAAATGAAAGATTGATGCCTTATTATATAACTCAGGAGCCTAGCAGATTGTTTTGTAGAGACTAGTAGATTGATCTTAAGGATCTCTCGTGATTTTTATTATTTCCCGTGATGCAACTCTTTAGATTGTATTTTAATGAATTTGGTTTTAATTATCACATTAATTAGATTATGCATAAGAATATTGTTGAATTTAGACTTCTCAAAATATTAGTTATTAAGGAAGGTAATTGAGGGCTTTCTCAATTACATATCATGAAGTTACAGAAGTTATCATTAAAGTTATAAACATTTTGAGAAATAGATCTAAGTTAGTCCTATTATTCTGTTTGATATCATTTGCACCTAAAAAGTACTATTTTATACTTTAAAAACTAACTTGTTAAGTTTCTACCGAATCTTCTTAATCATTAATTTTTCATTTAACTATTAACTTATATGGCATGGTATACCAATTGATAATATTGGCCTCAAAATTTTTAATTTAAAATTTATTAAACATATTTTCAATTTTATAATTATTAAATTAATTAACACATTACATAATTATTTCATAAGCAACCAAAAATTAATTACACCCTAAATTCATTGTAAAGTATAGATAATAACGAATCGAGTTAGTTTTAAGTATGTAGGTGAACTTGGTCTAAAATTTTATACCCGATTTAAATTCTACCTAAAATACAATCAATTCAAAGAATTCCACATATGTTTGAGCTCAATCAAGTTTCATAGGTCTAAAAATGTATTTACCAAAATATTAAACAATATTGTTTTGTTATAAATATTAAAAAAAAATTATTTTATATGTGAAAGAAGTTTGACTTTTGGGGTCAAGTTTAAGTTGTGAAATCTGAGTCCAATTTGAAACTGTAAAAAGACTCAAGCTTAAACCCAAACCTAAGAAAGAAAGTTTAAGTCAAGTCTAAAAATAGAAGTTTTTAAAAGTTCAAACTGATCCAAAACCTGATAAACTCAAACCAATGTTGTTGATTTTGAACCGAATCAGGCTTGACCATTTTTACCATCTTTATTACCAATCATTATCTAATTGAGCCCTTCTCATTTTTTCTTCTTATTGTATCTCTGATTCCGTATTCATACGATTAATAATATCTATGGCCTAGTAAGCATGGTTTATATTTTTATCATCAAAATGTAAATGGATCAACAGTATAATAGAGGAGAGAGAAACTCCAACTTCTCTCTAAAAGTAGCAGTAGGTATGTCTGAGCTCCCTTTCTTTCTTCTTTGTTTTTGAACACTCTAACTTCCCTCCGCTGCACCATTACTCCCTCTCTAACCACCTTTCCTTACTGTAGCCTTCCTTCTATAATTTCACAGCTTTTCCTCACAGTTTCTCCGCAGGGTTAACTTAGACTTTTCCCATAAATCATCTCACTCCCACCTCTTTTCTTTACTATTTTTCCACAACAAACTTTTCACAGGCTACCCTGTAAAACTGAATCTTTCCGCTTTCATGCTTTAGCCGTCATGATGATCCATGCAGTTTCACCCTCCCCATCTCCCACCTTTATCATCCCACATTCCCACCTATAACCCCACTACTAGCCCCACTCTCAATGCTCCAAACATACCATCATCTTCGACAACTCCTATCCAGAAAGCTTGGGAATAAGTAGTTGGGGAATAAACCCTGTTGAAGGCCTATTCACAACTCATTGAAAAGAATGGCAAATTAGTTGCTTGCCCTAATCTTGAGGTCTTGAAGGAAGGAACACGAAACTGGGAATCCACTATTGTGGGTTTCTTCTTTAACAAAGGCCACCTTTTCCCTTAATATCCAAATAGGCCAACAAGCTATGCAAAACCCAAGGACTGATGGAGGTCCTTTTATCTAAAGATAACCTGATCCTTTTCACCTTCTTTTCCACTTCTGAAGCTCAAAAAAATCTTGGGAGAAGGTTCATGGCACCTTGGTAATCACTCTATCTTCCTATATAAACTTGGCAGTCGAGCTTAATACTTGAAACTCTTAAGATCCAAAACATCCCACTTTGGATTAACTTCCACAGTGTCCCCCTTGAATACTGGGTTAAGTTCATTAGCAAGCTACATTGGTTAACCATTGTGTATGGATGAACACACTACTAAGAATAAGCATATAGGTTATGCTAGGATCTGCATTAGTGTGGATCTTTCGAAAGAGCTTCCTGATGAAATCCTGATCAAGAGACTAGAGGAAGATGACAATCTATGGGTAGACATTATAGCCATTTCTTGCCACTAAAAGCCGCCCTCCAACACTTAAGGCAAAATTTGGAAACCCATAGGGAAAACATTTTAAAATGTAATCTATCAAGAACTCATAGGGATAGCAGATGAGTCCCAACCTCTAGAATCTATGGAGAATCTCAATCCTTCAATCTCAAATACAAAAATGATAGCCACAAAGGAAATAACTGATGTATTGCTAATCCCTGAGCTTCCACCATATCTGTCAACTTTGATGTTCAAAACAATAAGATATAGAAAGAATGTAATGAAGCACACAATCATGTACTCAAGGATCAAAATACAATGCATAATGTAGAAATAGAAATTTCAGGAAAAATTTGATGAAACATATGCAAATCTACTAGATGCACAATGTAACCATGAATGTTACTTTAAAAAGATTGAATAACCCTAAAGAAGACCCGGCAATTGTCAAAACCAATATTCCTAATACCTCAAATATCCTTGCAACCCCCATTGGTACTAAAGGAATCAAAGATGCTGAAGAAAAAATCAAATTTCAAACAGTGGAGAGAAGGAGATCCAACAAGTGCTAAGGGAAAGATTCTACAAACCAAACCCTTTAAAAATATGTCTATCATCACATGGAATATTAGAGGAATAAATTGTCCCACTAAACTCTCAGATTTAGGGGACTTTGTTTTGCGGGAGAAACCTATCATCATTGGCTTGTTTAAAACCAAAATCAGACTAGAAAATCTGGTGACGTTGGAGATTTTTATTCCTATTGCAACATGCTTACAAATCACAATCACCATGCTCTTGGTAGAATTATTATCTGCTATAGGAAGGATGAACTCAAGGTAGACTTATTAGACTCCACTGAGCAATCTATGCATCTTAATCTCTATTTCAAGTAAGAGCACTTCAATTTGAACTTATCATTTATATACGCACACAATTTTAGATTTCAGAGAAGATGCTTATAGAACAATCTTAAAACTATTAGCAATAACATCTCCAATCTATGGCTTATCTGTGGAGACTTCAATTTAGTTTTATACACATCAAAAGCACAAAGACATTGCAATTTAAAGAACTACAAAGCTGATTTGAAAGAATATGTGGAGGAATTATGAGCGACTAATCTTAAATTTGTTCGACACACTTTCATCTGGTCTAACAAGCATAAATCTTATTAATATATTAGGAAGAAATTAGATTGTTCCCTAGTCAATGACATTTGGCTTAGACACTTTCCCTGTAACACCCCACTCCCGCATGATCCGAACCTGACATCGATGGTAATATCCGAGTCCGTGCCCTGTGAGGGTGGCGTGCTACAACACTCAGTCAAAACTCAGTATAAAATTTTTTTTGAAAACATAAGCATACACTAGCGGAAAATCATTAATGAACATAATCACCGGTAATTCCAATGGCCACAAGGGCCCTTTTCATAAATACAATTTATTTATGTCTGTTGACTTTACAAATTGACCTAATCATTAATACAAAAAATTCGAAAAAATACAAATTCTATCAGACACTAATGCAGACGTGAACTGATCCCGACTACTTCTCTCGCTCATATGCGGTGGCTATACGCCCATTGCCTAACGGGGTATTCTTTTGAGTCCTAAAAAATAATTGCAAATTTTGGATGAGTTTTGCGAACTCAGTGAGGTAACCATCATCGATGATTCACTCAATTTATTTAATACATCACATCACATAACATATATTCACATTGTTGCATAATTGATTTCATTTCACAATTTCACTTAAGCATAGACAATTTATACAT
>JANIJH010000223.1:34764243-34778535 GCA_024520975.1 Erythroxylum areolatum | reverse complement strand
ATTTATGCCTAAATTCACCAAAATTCACAATTGCAATATTCTTACTAACCAATAGAATTTTTCATATAAATAAAATTTAAAATTCTTAAAACACCCAAAAATCATAACTCAATCTAATTACACCTGGAATTATTTATGAATGTATGTACAATTATTTTCATGTGCCATGACTTCACTATTCATATGTATGTGTATAACATAATATGCATGAATATGGAGATACATTTCTAACTCTCATAATCACTCACATTTATCATTTTAACCTTCCTACAGGTAATGGGATGTTACACCAATAGTTTCATAAGTTATTTTAAAAAAAGCGTTCCTACTAAGCTCAAACTTATATTAACAAAATATGATCTTAACTCTAAAAGCGAGAGCTCTTACATTTTTCTTGGAATTTATTTAGAAAATTTTAAAAAATAATTCTTAAAGGTAGCGGAGAAAATCTAGCTTGGTGTAAAGCTGTCTAGAATAAGAATTTGTTGCCTAAGGCTTCTTTTCTTATATGGTTGGTTGCTAGGAATAGAGTAGTCATTGTAGATAGTTTAAGCTTTCACAACCTCACTAGTAATTGTTACCTATGTAAAAGAGCCATGGAACACTAATATGCCTCTTTTTTAATTGTAAATTCTCCTATGATATTTGAAGATATGTGTCATCTTAATAATCCCATTCTTGACTACTTGGAGTTCCTGATATGGTTGCATTTGAATAGAAACATTTTCAAAGGAAATATGGTGAATTTTATGATAACTTTTGGCTTATACCTTTACAAAATTAGGAAGGAAAGCAATGTTAGAGATCTAAGGGAAAAAATCAAACTAAACTCCCTCAATAGATCAGGGAATAACTTATATTAAATAAGGACGTTAAAAGGTGCAATGGTATGGTTGCTTCCTCATATAGATTGGATTTGACTTTGGATTAAATGATACTCAGGTTTTGTGATTCCATTTCTTGTTTTAAGAAAGCACTAAGAGGGATTATGCTTGAATAATATGAATGTTTGGTGAGAAATTGTTTAGGTTTGTGTGTATAAGTGTTCTTATAGCCTAAAGAATGGTGTATGGTATATGTATGATAGTCATATGTTGCACCTTGAAGAATATATTAGGAGTATGCCTTTATGCTTATTGAATGACTGGTGAGGTTTCCATGTTTGATGTACATCTTCTTAGTTTCTTTTTTGTATAACAACTTTGCAATGTTTCCTTAATGAGTTATTCTTTACTTTTTTCAAAAAAAATGATCTTTGACAATTAAATTTTATTGGGTGGAATTCATTATAAGACGTAAGAGTATATTAGTTATTTTGTTAAGAAGACATCCAATCTCGTTGTAAAGCTAATCATGGGTATAATCATTAAAGAAATGGTAATATAGAATGTTAATCTCTATTTTGAAACGAGTGTTGTGAGATAAGTGAAGAAAATTATTATTAAATATTTTTGAAGTGAAAAGGATTAATTTAAGAGATGTGAATATAGTTGCTTATCTTTTTAATGATATCACAAGATAATAAATCTATCAACGCAATATTATTTATTACTTAATACTTAAACATAATATTTATACTGTTAATAATGATTCACAATAAGTTTTAATGTACTCAGTTTTATTAAACACATATGTAGGAGAGAATGTGCAAAATCTTAAGGCATATAAAGATTGGAATGATTAATATAGCCGTCTCTTAAATTATATTATGTAGTCTTCTGATAACTATAAATTGGAGAATGATGATTATGTAATATAATATAAATAAGTATATTCACATTATAAAGCTCTAAAGCTTCTTTTAAAAACTTCTATGTTTTATATTAAAAGATTTAATTATTGTTATTATATAATATAAATTTTATATGGCAACCACGAAGTAATATTGTTGATTATGTATAATAGCTATAAACAAAAAGAATAAGATTCAAGCGATAGCTTTTATTATAAATGGATAAGATTTGCAAGTGAGGATGAAAGTAGCCAAAACTAGTTTTGTATATATTCATAATTCTAATATAATGAAATAAAGTGGGTCTTTCTTTTTTTTAATGACCATTTGAGTTGGAAAGTTTTGTCATTGTTATTATTTATTATATAAAAGAAAATAAAACCATTTTAAAGAATGATTAAATTTAAAATGTCTTACACAAAGTCTCATTTGAATCGTAAATAAAACAATGATTTTATTTTATAAGTTATTGACTCAATGCTTTTATCTTGCAAAATATGTATAATTTTAAAATTTTTGATTGGTTTATGTTTGAAATTAAGGGATAAAAATATGAAATAGTAAAAAATAAAAATGATGATGATGAATAATTAAAACACGTATTTTAATTGTTTAAATAAATTAATAAAAACAAAAGTGAGATAAATGGGTTTAGATAACATTAAAATAGTGGAGGGAGTTTGATGGAAGAGAAAAGAAGATAAAGAGTTGTGGTAACTAGAACTTTTAAAAAGAAGATAGAGCACCTTGTTTTAGTTTGATAATTGGCATAATGAAGGGCCATTATACAAGCTCTCGAACTTCCAAGCTATTAGGAACATCCTTCATTAAGAAACAAGAGTCGTCATAGAGGTTTGTCTCTCTTAACGGGTAATTTGTCAAAGTAGAATCCAAATTCAGAGCTTGATGTTACTGTAATATGATTAGGACGCAAACCAAGGTCCTTTGCAAAAAAGTGTGACGACAAAAATCAGTTAATTCAAATGTATTCTTTTGAAAAGCTTCATTTGTGTTATGACCTTCCATTCATCAAAAGCTTAACACAATAGATAAAATTCAAAGGAACCATTCTCATAACTGAGCCTGTAGGTTATACAATCGAGGAGGCGAGAAGAGACCCTAAACCATCTATTTTTTAATTGCTCCTTCATGAGGTAATTGTAATATATATGTAATTGAAGATAGTCAAATAGTCCAGTAAAGTAACTTACAATAGCAAAGAAGACTGAAGACCTCATCATGAGAATACTTGAGACGGAAACTAAAGACTTGCAAGTACACTTCAGTGTTATAAAACTCGGTCATTAAATTGGAAGTTTTATTGGTCACCGATTTGATCAGCTCAACCGATTCAACCACCGGTCGAATCGATATGACGTCATAATTATACAATAATTATATTTAATTATATATAATATTAATAATATAAAAAAATACAAAAATACAAAAAAAATAAAAATTTTATTGAACCAGTGGTCAATCTTATGAATAAGAGGTACACTCTTATGAATAAGGCGGAATTTATAACTCCACGTATGACCATTAGGTGGAATTTATTCTCGTCTGAGACCTTTCCCTCCTTAGTTTTGGTTTAATATTGTATTAGCATATTTTGGCTATTAATTCTCACCCTCAAACCTGTCTTAATACTGTTGTTTCTTTCGATCTTTTGAAAACACAAAATAAAGGAACCATTGAATATGATAAACCCATACGATTTTTTAATGTATATTGATATCAAAAGTATGATTATATTAAAATCATAACTAAATTAATATAAACAAATAAATTAGGGTAAAAGATATCTAATTTAAGAAACTTTAGAAAATTTTCCTTATCTTTAAAATTCTTCAAAAAAACTCATTTTAATTAATGACAAAACAAACGCAATATAATTATCAAATGTAATTAATATGGTAACGCAACTTAGCTCTTAAATCTGATTGAACTAATTAATTTAACTAAAATTAACAATTTAAGAAGATTTAAATAAATTATTAGTATGAGTTAGATTTAGATTGAGTTTAAAAATCATGGTGTAAACAACATTTGTGTGTTATTTTTTAACCAAACTCTAAAAGAAGAGATTTTTTTGCAAAAACTTAAAAATTAAAAGGAATTTTCAAAAATTTTTAAAACTAGGAACCAATAAATTATTAAAAAACCATGAATGATATGATAGTTAAATAAGACATTATAATTAGATATTTTTATCATAATAGAGAACAGAGAATACCAAAAAAGTAATTATATTTCCTCAATTTGGCATTTTTGTGGACAAAAACAAATAAAGAAGTAAATTATGAAATAAACAAAAATAACATATAATTGCTGATTGTACAAAACAAAAAGATAAAGAAAACTGGGAGGATTAGTGATTTGGCTAAAGTTTAGAATGGCATCGTAAATTGCGTGTGTTTTTAGTGATGTATGAAGTCCTTGAAAATTCCACCTTTTTCCAATCGTTGCAGCCTCCTCAATTGACCCTCCTTAGATAGAAAATTTTGAGGTGAGAAAATTGAAAAAACACAATTGTCTCCATAAAAGCAAACTTGTGGTGAGGTCAGGTCTCAGGAGCTTTCGTCGGTGAAAAGCGGCTTCAATCCATTCTTATCAAGCCCATCACTATCCATTCTTACTCCCACTACCTACCGTCGACTTACTCCCACCGCCTACCTTGTGCTTACTCTAGGACGTGATCCTCTATCTTCCTTCTCTTGTCCCTATTTTGTGCTATTGAATTTCACTCACCTATTTATGTAGGTGATTTGAGGGCACCTACCCTCTATTTACTTCACCTCACACTTTTCTAGTTGAAAGAGCTTAAGCCAAAGATACTTTTTAGTAATTTAATTAAAATATATTTCTAATTTTAATTAACATTTTAATTAGAATTAATTTTAATTAAATATCCATTAGGATTGAATTAGATTTAGTATCTAATTTAATCTAAATATCTTATATTTGATTATAAAGTTTATCAAACTTTACAATTAACTCTAACTTGTTTATTCTTTGTGTGTGACCTATTGATTAGATTCATAAATATGTTGACAATGAATGTAAATTATAATCCTAAATCTATTTAGCGTTAAATAAATTTAAATCATTTAATTTATCATTAATTATCTAGTTAAATAATTTATATCTATATATTGACATTTAATAATACATTATAATCACCCAAATATTATGAATGTCAAAGTAATTTTTACTAAACTTTTTGTATATAATTTTTCTTACAATTCAGTCATGTCATCATATGATATTCTAATTAGATATAAAGCATAAAGTTAGTGTGAACTATATTTGACTCCCATCATATTAGTTCTTCTTATTAGTATTTAGCTTTATGAATGACATTTGAGAATTATTTTCAAATTGTTATTTCGTCCTAGCTAAGAATTTCTCAAATTAATACTAATCAAGAATAACAAAATATTTTCCTAATTACTTTAACATGATGAATCACATATTAATTACTTAATTACCTCAATATAGTTCATCTTGTATCTAATGACTACCAACTGAACGACCCTTGACTACAATATGTCATAATTAATATCAAAAATATAACAATACTTAAATGAAATGCTTTTAAAAGAAAAACTAAGTAATAAATTCATTCAAAAGGTGGAAATTACAAAATGTATGAAGTTACATCTCTTGATAATAGAGTCTAAACTAATGAAAAAGGTAAATAGTTGGATATATCCAACAACATCATACTCTAGATGTTCAATTGCATTTTAATAGAATTGGATATAAGTAGATGATTAGCATTGATCATGATAGCCATCCTTAGTTTAAGTCATAAATGGTTCCAACTGTATTCCTTGAACTCTTCAGCCTTACCAAATATTTTGGTATTTCTCATCCTCCAAATATAGTGCACTAACATACCAAAACTAGTTTTGAAGATCCTTTAATATTCTATATTAGCCATCTCAGTTTGATACCTAAAGCCAATCTATTCATCTAGCTAAGATCCTCGTCTTGCAATTTAAAGATATTGATAAAAGCACTCCATAGTTGTTTGGTTTGGGAACATTTGAAAAATATATGATCTAAAGTTTTAGCTTCTCTAGAGCAAAGAGAGAATTTTATATCCAAATTTTGGAATTTGATACGATATCCAGAATTTGGAACTTGATACTATCCCTAATTCCAAATTTATGTAGAGCAGCTAATCATGAGATGAAAAAGTGAGTTGGAGCAATACCTAATCCCTATATCAATCTATACAGTGGAAACTTAACCATAGGTCTTAGCAACAATTTTTTACATGATTAAGTTGTAAATTTGTGAGACTTGTGGAGCTGCCATTTGATTTCATCTTAAGGCCATTGTTCAACAATAGAACTAACTCCTCTACATATATGAAATGGCTAATGCCAGCTATTATCTCGGATTAAAGCTTAGACTTCAGTATCTCCTATGATAGATCCTCTTAAAGCTATAAAGAGGTTAGTGTTACATAAAGGTCCTAAGAAATGCCAATTATCAAACCATTAAGTTGTGTGCTTCCCATTTCCAACATGATGCTTGATACGAGGATGCACAAAGGACCTCATATGTAAGATTTGTTGAAAAGTGTAAGATTGCAAAGAAGTTTGAGAGATAGACTAGAAGCTTTGGAGATCTTAAATCAAACGATCATTTATGCAATTATTACAATAAACATTTCCATATATGTGCTAATAATGTTCCAAATATAATTCTAATATCGAGTTAATTTAGTAAACTTGTTCTCTATCAAACACTCATGCATTTGTTTTAAGTATCTCCGTACTTATTTTTATAAAATTTACTATTTTTTCATAAGGAAGAAATAAAATATATGCTATTCTTTATGCTTTATTAATATGCACTTTTACTAGAACAACGAATAAGAATAATTTAAAGATAACATATAAATGTAATATGAATGTCATAGTTATGATCTTATCATAATTTTATTTACAATGAACTTTATCTTTTATATTAGTTAATTAAATAAATCTGCATAATATAGGATTCTTTTAAATAATTATGTTATAAGAACTAGGACCAACCGATTGGCTGTGTAGGCTATAAACCATCAATATCCTACTTACACTAAGCCAATCATTTAAGCATCCTATATCATATCTCTATATGAAGATCATACTATTATTGGAACATTGGTTTAATAAGAGAATTCTATAAGACTTTCTACAGTAAGCACTAACTTAATTCTTACATTTTTATCTCAATTATCATTATAATAAACAGGAATTGCCTAAATATATATCTAGAATAAATATATATTTAGATCTTTGTTGAAATCTTAACTCCGTTTGCATTCACAATGGCTTTAAATATTATACAGTACATTATTGTTTTAACAATTGAAGTAACTATACCAAATTCATTAAAAAAAACTTACTTGATTCTAATAGTTATTTCTGCTAAATGCAAATTATAGTATAGCTTGATTAGCAGTTGGTGCTAGTTTGGATCCTTTCAAGCTCAAAATAATATTATTCTAAACAAAGTATACCTTAACTATGTTGGAACCTTTCAAACTCAAAATAATATTATTCTAAACAAAGTATACCTTAACTAGGGCTTACTTTTGTCTAAATAAAGTTAATATTCATATGATCTTGTATACAAAAAATATTCTTTATGCAGGTATAATTTAATGATATGTTACTTTTTATATACCATGCTTCATATTTTCAGTTATTTTTGTACAATTTATTTGTATAATAATTTTACAATAAAAAATATATCAATACATTATATACAATAATATTGATTAAAAATATAATAAATAATTTATTCCAAAATTGTATAATATTTGGTTAAAACGTAGCTAAAAATATTTATCTACATTTTTAGAAACATAGCTAAAAACATTTACCTACATTTCAAAAAACGTAGCTAAAAACTTTTAACTGCAAAACATAACTAATAGTATTTAACTAAAACAAAGCATAACTAGAAACTATAGGTGCAATTTCTTAAAATGTCACCTATAATTTTCAATTAGGGGGATTTGTCGATGTTTTGGACAATAAATTGAAAACATAGCTAAAAATTATAAGCAACATTTTTTACATCTTTAGGTAGTATTATTTTCGTTGCCAAATGTTAATTTTGTTGTATTGAATATAGTATAATTAAATTTATTTAAGTGAAAAGTGATTGCCATGAGTCTCCATTGATATTTGATAGTTAGTTATGTAATCGTTGCCTTTTGATATTTAATATCTACGGTCCACAATTCTTACAAGTGCCAATAAAACTGAACTACGTTCTAAACTTTTTTGATCCCATAACATAAAAACGGAAGAATGAATACTTGTAAGAATCCAAGAACATGATGTCAATGAAAAGTTAATAATGCTTCATACAAAAAGGAAACGCATAAGAAGCCTTACTGAGTTGTATTTCTCTCCCTTGCGACTAAAAAGAGGAACAGCTCGAATGCCTTGTCTTAGTTCCGAGACAGGCAAACATGTTTGTCCACCAAAATCATCTGACTCAGTTATGTCGTGCTCGTGAACTTCGATTCTGAGTAAAGCCAGCTCCGGAACTGACAGTGGAAACGTGAACTCTTCATCCCATACAGGCGTCCAGTTGTCCTCTATTACCCTTGTCTTCATCTTTTTTACATCACCACCGACTCCTGCTATGGCTACCTGCCATGTGAAGGTGACCTTCTTTGAGTTCATGCAAATGCCACCGACTACTAAAACAATGAAAAGAACACAATCCACAACAAAGCCCAGTTTTACCTTGGTGTAGAAATCTGGTGGGGAACACAAGTCAAAATGTGTTCGTTTAAAATCCAAATTCCATCCGTCTCCCATGTATACTTTGACCTGTCGAGAAAGCGTATTTAGTGCCCTCTAAACCTGAAAAGAGAGAGGAGAACAATTGGTGGTGGACAAGATTACCTTTAAAGTTGTCCTCACTGGAAAATTGTCTTTAGGATTGTATGTTTCGTCATTCATCAGGAAGTCAGGTTTCCTCACGTACCCGCAACCGCCATTGGCCCTGAACATTCCATGCATCAACCAAAGAGATCTTCCATATCCCTGCAGATGATATTACGACAGAAGAAGGCCTCAAAAGTGGTTGATCCACTGCATTTATTTTGTTACTCCATGACTTCAGTATGTCATTATTTACAGGAAAGAAGCATGATTAAGCATGCATATTTCTTCTGTTAGTTCCAGTAGCAGCCCTTAACAGAGCACCGACTCCCGCTATGACATCAGTGTCTTAAACTTAGTCGCTTAATTAGCCTGCGTACACTACGCTAGCTCTTGCACGATGGTAATACAAACCAATATAGGGTGTAGAGCAGTGAAGTGAGAGTATCCAAGAAAGTCAAAGTGTGAGTGAATGTGTGCGAGAAGCGGGTGGACACTAATGTTTTGTCCAACTGGTGTACTAAAAAGTTTGCTGCCCGAAGAATTTTGACAAGTGGTGGATTCAGATACTATAGCAATAATTGGATTATCATAATAAAAAGGAAAATAAGATTTTTAGATTTGTTGTAAAAATGTATTTAATGCTTCAATCTTTAAGTTTTATTTAATAATAAAAATACCATTTAAACCTATGAATATATTAAAAATTTTGTAAAAACTATTTTGATACAAGTTCATTAGACTACAGGATTTTGGGGAAAAGTCTAATTAATTAAACTCATACTGCATTTGCAAATTTAAAAATTAGAATATCTTTAACTAAAAATTGCAAGTTTAATGTTTAAATTAAAGTTTAAGAGTGCTTAGTGTACTTATAGTAGAACTAAATTGGCCTTAAACATTAAGATCTTCAACCCATTGGCTTTTTTTCTGAATTAAAAAAAAAAAACATCTTTCAAGCCATGAAAGTGCCTCTATATCAATGTAAGATGCAGTAATTCATGCGTCTTTCCAAACTTAAGTTTGACAACTATAGTCTACTAACTGACTTACAAAATTCCATCTCTTTAAGCTAGCAAACCGAAATGTGGTGAAGATAGCCTTTCTCCTATTTCTCTAAGACAAGTTATACAAAAACAAACTGAGCATTCAATCCCTGTCCAGCGAGTTAGTGAATGAAAGAAAAAAGCAAATTATCCTTTATGATTAATTTTCAGAAAAAGAAGAATCCTAACCTGCATATTGAAAGCGACCATTTGAGCTCCATGCATCCAGCCAAGCTGAGGCTTGTAGTTAGAAGAGTCAAACCGAATACCTTTAGGATACACTCTTAAAAGATTTTTCCGCGTAAATCTGCAGACGGAAATTGGAAGCAAGCCTTTTTTTTTATGTCAAGAAAATATGGGACGATATTGCATTCGAAGTTGGTGATATGGCTTATATATATATATATATGCATGGTGATATGGCTGTTTACTTGATAACATCTTTCCCATGATGCTCTGTTGCCTTTTCTAGTGCTAATTCATTCAAACTGAGGCGTCTAACTCTATTGGGTTCAACTTTAAGTGCTTCCTTTAACCCACCCTTGGGTTTTCCAGCATGAATGGTGATTAGACGCTTATACTGTGATTCTCGCAGCTCTTCATCGCTCTCTTCATGTGTATCACTACTGCTCTGCAAGGAATAGAGGCAAAAATTTTGGGAATCAACACCTTGGCCGTTACATTATCAGTTTGCATAAATTAACCGACCAAATTATCAATATATTGATCGCCTGTGATATCTAATGGCTCCTGATCCTTTTCCCAGGAATCAACGTTGGAATCTTTTTCTGATTTACTTCCTTTGCCTTTAGCACCTTCAGCCTTCTTATACTCTTTTGGAGGCTTGGTAGAAATAATTATCCTATACTTCAAATCTTCAGGTGAAGGTAAATCTTTCAAACATTCACATTCAGGACGATACAGCTTGTTTCCAAATGTTTCGGTGATCATCTAACAAGAAAAACGACATTTCGGTCAGTGTAAAGCGATTGCAGGAGTAAAAAGTGTTGGCTTTCGTTCATTGAGGTAAAATTAAATATCACCTGAGCTACTTTAGCTTGAAGTTCTGGGGTAAGGTGGTCTTCAAGAGTTATTATGACAGGATATGGCGATGAAGAGAAGGCATATTGGTCGATGGTTTTCAAGCATGCAAGGAGTTCCACAGGAGCTGTCAAGGTCCTGAAGTTGAAAGAGCGCGTCTCGCGTATTTCAGGTTAGGAATAGAGAAAAGTAAAATATTAAAACACAAGAAATTAGAAATGAACAGGGCATATATATGGCAAAAGAGGATGAAACCTGCACTCCTTCCCATATCCTACTCCAAGAATCTAGAGTCGTTAAAGAAGAACAAAATTGGCGTACCTTCCATGTTTTACATGTACCTCGTCTGAGTTGGGCCATAAATCAAGTTCTATCACTCTTACACCTCTCTTCAGCGCCTTCATAATTGGACTATCACTACAGTCACTGTTGAGTTGGTTTCCTGTTAGGTATGAATTGTGACCTGTATATATGAAATAATGGCACAAGGGCTTTGTCATATCGTGGTGAACCTGAAAGGAAAACAACTTCAATGTTGGAAACCACTTGGATACATCCAGAGAATATGAAGGCTTCAGCCATCAGAGTTTGGCCACTTTTCAAGGTAATAATCTTCACAGATGTAGAGGGTGAAGGATTGTATATAATTTTGAGAATCCTCGACGGGAATGTTTTAAATCAATAAACATCTAAGGAACTCATAAACTGATTAAATAGTTTAATTCCTTGATTGCTGAAGCCGCTGTCAAACTCAAATGTGCTAATTATTCCAGCAAGTTTATGGGGACTATCATTTGATCGACTTGTAACATGCTAGAGATCACTCCAACGCCAAAACTTGGGAATGCTGTTGATCCTTTGAGTGAAAGATAAAAGCAGTGAGCTCTACTTCACCCGTTTACTATCAATATTCACTCTAAAATTGCTGACAAGTACGACCAAAACCAACAGTATCAAGAACAGTATACCAAAATTGAAACGCAGAAACATCATTAAGGGTTAAAAAGATCCATTTACTATTTACTTTCACAATCAATACCTTCTAATGGGGCCCAAATCCCCTGAAGCGTGCTTTAGTAAGGAAACTTAAGCCCAACGTTTACTGGTTCAGTCTTGCGCTTATAAAAGAGCTCAAAATTACCACTGATGCCTAGCAGAGTGACTAATCTCACAGAAGGCAACAGCTACTACAATATAATGTTAAAAATAACAAATCCAAGAGTCGATCAAGCTAGAAAGTCAACTACCTGGTTATGAAGAGGAGGGTTGAGATCTGCAGAGAACAAATAAAAATAGAAATCATCAAGACTAAGACCGTTCCTAGCAAACTTAGTGACGTGATGTCTCTTCCGCAGAATCTGTTCAACGATCTTCTCGGCATCAGTCCCGGCGTCACCCTGCATCTCCAGTAAGAACCGACGGAGCTGCTCGGCCGTCATGATGGGAGCACCTTTAGCATAGTCGTTGAACGCTTCTCTGACGTCCGACGGAGGACCCGCCTCCAAAACTTTGAACCTTCGGATGAAACAGGCACACATTCTATAGTTGCCCATTAGTCTTGCGATGTCTAAATGATAGACAAGGCTTTGTAGGACTTTTAGACGGGAAAGACTCTGCTAAATATAAAGTATGAAGCTATAGAGAGGGAGCGTTTAGAAGTTGGACAGGCGTATAATATTTTTGATATCTGTATTTTTGTCTCTGTATAATATATATATATAGGCCCTCTCACTTTGTTTTTTTCTTTAACGCTTTACCTTCCCGCCATTTTTTATTAAGAATAAGGAAGTCTACCTTATTTTATGTTTTGAACAATATAATATGGCATGGTGGAGTTTTCTTTTCAATAAATTAAATTATTATGTTAGGAATAACTTGCGAAATGGTTTTCAATTTTTAGAAGATTAACAATGTCTTTTTAATGCATAAAATAAGCTTTTTCGATGGTTAATTATTCTTTTAAGTATTAATTAATTAAAATAAAAAGAAAAAAGAACTGGAAATAATTTATAATTGTAACTAAAGATTTTGTTTTCCACGTACAATAATATGACTACCTTGTCCATCTCGTTGAATAGCATTTGTAATTTAATTCTTTTTTAAATCTAAGTCATGTAAAGTAAGTTTATAAAAGTGAATATAATATATTGTGCATTTCAACATTTATATTAATATAATAGTAATTTTCTCTTTTCTCTTCAAAATTCGTTAATTTTATTAATTTAAATGTAAGTTATGATCAGGAAATAATGATATTTTTACAATAAATATTAACAAATAATTTCACTAATTTAAGATCTAGATTTCATCTATTATCATTTATGTACTGATTAATTAATAATTTAATCAAATTGTATTTCTTATAAAATAATTTAACCCTTTATATATAGTTTAATCTTTTTTTAAAAGTAAATAAATGAATTGATAATGAGACGAGTATTAAAAAAAAGAAAATAAGAGTTAGAGAGTGATTAATTTAAAACATTTTTAAGAGCTGACTTCATTGGAAGAGGTAAGAGGAAACTAGATACCAAAATAAAGTATTACAATGACTACAATTTTAGTGTTAGAGAAAAGGTGTGAATTATTAATATTCAAACCATTTATACAAAAGTATGAATTAAACTAACGAGAATCCTAGAGTTAGAATATTCTAATATTGGATAAATAAATATAAATCCTTATAATTTTAATAAAGACTGTTCTTATAATTGAAATACTTTTAACAACTATTAAAATATGATAATGTTATCCAACATTAATGTTTTAATGATTATTAATCTTTTAAATAATTTGTCTTTTCTTAGTTACATTTTAAGATGGTATAAATTAAGAGTTATCTTCTAATGTCCTTTGAAATCGCTTCTTCATCTCTGTCAATGTTTTGTACTTCCTGTCTTCCTTAATTTCTCTTTATAGGGAATCCTAATTCTGATAAGGCCTTTTCACTCTCTTATTCCACTCCTTCAGCTTCAGAAAATTTTCTTCAAATCTAAGCTCCACTTCATCACTCATTAGCTTCCTTGCCCCATTTAAACCTTACCTCCTTTAATCTTTTTCATTTTTGGTATTGGCCTAATAAAACTTTCTTCCCCTTTTTTCTGTCAAAAAGTCTATCACCTACCTTATTGCACTACTTCTAAGACTTTTACCCCTTTACACCTAAACTCTTGGCCCTTATGAACTTGCTCAGCTTAAGACCCCTTCAGGCCCTTCTTCCATTAACTCTAAGCAAGGTACTCCTTACCTGAATGGTATAAGAGCTAATCGGCAAGATCTCCCCACTAGGAAAACATGGTCTTTAGGGGATTTTTTTTTCTAAATCTCTAGTCTTAAATATTAGCCTCTAATGTCATTTGAGGGGAGCATAGTAGTTACCTCCCCTCCCTATGTACTGCAAGAGGGAGCTCAGAAGAGGAATGTTGTAACATCCCATTACCTGTGAGAATGTTAGAATGGTAAATGTGAGTGATTAATGAGAGCTTAGAAATGTAATTGCATGCTTATACATAATGTGTCATACACATACATGAGGATAGTGAAAATTTTGCACATGAACATAATTGTA
>JANIJH010000223.1:34617807-34628432 GCA_024520975.1 Erythroxylum areolatum | reverse complement strand
AATATTGTCTAGGATTAATTGAGATCAAAGTGTCATTGGAGTAAGATACAAATTGGTGATTTGTCAAAAATAAATCCTTAGATAAAATGGGATAATTTTGATGATACACACCTAAGCATTTGTGATCGTGTCTTCTACATCATTGATTCTTGATGAATAGAACTATATGACTGTGTAAGAAATAATAGAAGTTGATCTTTTTGAGTTATTAAGAATGGCTAATAAGCAATGATGGAAACAATTGATTGATAAAGATTGCGTGAACAGTATAAATGATAGTAGTAAGAAACCTTCTTTCGAAGAAGAATTTCACTGAATTAGGTTTAGCAGATTAGATAGTTTATATTAACAATAACCAATGAAGAAACAAATCAGAAGTGATTATTAATAAATCGAAGGTGAATATTGGAGTCCTAATCCTAGCCAAAACTCAAGCATAAGATGCAGAATATGTCACTATGAGTGTATCCATTTTGTTGACGTAAAGTATACAACTAAGTGATGGATTCTTGAATTTGAGGTGACATTAAGTATAAGAGATACAAATCAGGTCTGATGAATATGGTACCAACGCAGGAAATTAAGGTTTCAAATAAATTGAAACGCGTGGAGAAGCTAGTATGATTGAGTAGACATTAGAGTAAGTCAATGTGAAATCATAGGAAATCGAATGAATTGAGAAAATCATTCGAGAAAGGGAGTCAATTGGGAAATTGAGAATAACATGTGATAATACTACTTCACTGAGGAATTAGTTACTTAAGGAATTACGAGAACTAATCATAAGCACATGGAGTTTTGACAATATCTGTAGGAGTTAATAAATGCCCCCAACAGTATTATGGTATTGAAGATTAAAACGATCCAAGCAAAAATTGGACCAATTAGTGACTATAATTATAGATGGCATTTTAAGTATATTCGAAAAGTAAAGAGAATTATAAGGAATTGTAACACTGATACTAATTATATCATTTGGATTTAGAGATTTTGTGGTATACAATGATGCTTGTATAAGGGATTAGGATAAATCGAATGCAGCAAAATAAAGTGATTTCATATGTGTGGAGACATTTCATATATATAGAAACATTTCAGAATTTATATAGGTCATTAAAGTTTGAGGTAATTATGGAGTTTGAAAGAGCTGAATGTAAGGTTGAAACAATGAATAGAGTTACTTGAAGAATTTGATTGTGTAAATGGGTAATTCCTAGTAATATGATGTATTGAATAGAAAATTCAAGAACCATGTAGCACGAATTTAAATATTTAGGTTACCAAACCAAGTGCAATAAAGAGCACCGAATGTTGAGTTGAATTTTTGGCAAATCAAAGTATTATTAGCTATTGAATTTAAGATCAGTCCTACAGGAAAAAATTAACAAAGCCCAAATTGAGAATTAAGAAATTGTGAATCTTAATGAGGAATTGAGAACGAGTCTGAATTTTGAGTTTGAATAGGAAAAATGTTACCTTGTGATTGCAATGAGAAGGATGTGTACCTGATAAAGATGAGTGAGCAAAGATGTTATTAGAGAAAGCATAAATAATTGAATATTTGAATTACCAACAATCTTAACTGTTGGAGATATGCTTAAAGCTTATATTTTTGGAGTTCATAGGAACATGAGATCAAGGTATAGTTCTAATTGACTTTAAGCATATTAATCATTATCACAGTGAAGTCATTAGAATACTGAATGAGGCGTTATACGATAAAAAAGGGTCATTCGCCCTTACATTGAAATGAAAAGGCCAAAAAAAAGTTAAAAAAATGGTTGAAGACCATAATTGATTAAAGATATTGTCGATGAGTGAAATGAGTCTGTAATAAGAATTAAGTGGTTTATGAAAGACAAATCAATTTTTGGTGGATCAACATCGAAGTTATGGAATATAGTGAGACACACTTAAGACTTAAGTGTATTAACACCAAAGAGAAGTGAAAAGATGAATTGTCTTTGAGAGGATCTCCTTTCCAAGGTGTGTTTACATTGACAACAAGATGTGGTCAGATTAGGAAAAAGGATAAACTAAGCTCGAATTGTATTGGTCCACATGAAGTTATTGAGAGAATAAGATCATTAACATATGAGCTTGTAGTACCAACAAAGATGTTTCAGATTTATAATGTGTGATATGTGAGTATGCTAAGAAATATTAATATGATCTGACAAAGATGTATTGTCCACACATGAAGTGAAAATTGTGAGTAATCTGAGTTATATATTGAGGAACTAGTTAAGAAAGTGAATGATTAAATAAGTGATTGACAAACGGAGTGATTCCACTGACTATAGTCTAGTGGAGGAAAATATTCAAGTGATGACAGTTAAATGGGAAACGGAGGAGCATATGAGAAAATAATACCCCTGCCTTCCTAGTCAATTAGATAAGAATTTCGATGCTGAAATTTATTAAAAGGGGGAGAATTGTAACATCTCGTTCCCATACTAAGGATTAGAACCCTAGATTTTTGTAATAAAAAATAACAATGAGAGATTAGAAAAATGCATCTCATGCTCATGCATAATGTTAGCGTACATGCATGTGAATTTGAATTTTTGCATATATGAAAATAATTGCACATGCATTCATGGATAATTCCAGGTATAATTGAACTATAATTATTGTTAAGAATTGTGAATTTATTATATTGGAAATTTAATTGGTTAGCTTAATTGTTAATTTTTTAATTTTGGTGAATTTTTGGAATAATGTCCGAAAATATGGGATATAATTGTACTAGGAAAAATGCCACTTGGCAAGTAAATTGATGTATGAAAAATAGAAACAGGAATCAAAAGATATTGGAGATAATTGGAATGTAAAGAGGAAGTTAATGGAACTAGTTCAAATAGAACTAGTTAGTTTGGGAAATTAGCTAAGGGTGTAAGAAGTGGACAAGTGTCTGTATTTAAAGCTAATAATCTTAACCTTGGAAAGACCAAGTGCTTTATTCTTATTTTCATCTTTTTCAAAGCTTCTTCCTTAAGATCTTCCCTAATATAGAGTTTTTTCATCAAATCATCACCAAAGAGAAACCTTGTTTTTATTCATCCACTTGCCATCCCTAACTTTGGTTTTCCTTCACTTCCTTAAGAGAAACCGAAACTTGCCAGCTTTCATAATGATGTACATAAATTGCATGAAGTTTAGGGCTTCATGATAGTTGAAGATCATGGAGTTTTAACAAGTAAGTATTGTGTAAATCCTTTAGAGTTGTTGACTTATGAGATAAATTCGATGAATTAACTGTCATTTGCATGATCATAGAATTAACGACCATCTTCATGAACACTGTGCTAATGAGATGAAAAATATGGATATAATGTTATTTAGTATTTGATGGTTATTTGTGATCAGATAATATAGAAATTATTTTCTTGTAGATGAATGATCTTAGAAAACATGTATAATTAGATGCAGAAACAATTTGAAGAAAACATAAGTGAAGGCTTTGTTTTCACTTTATATGTGAGTGTTAAGTATTTTTAAGGATGAGAACAAAATGAAATTTTGAGTTATGGAATAAGTATGTGGTGATGTCTGGGAAGGAGAATGAATGATTTAAAACGAAAGTTGAGGAAGAAACGAAGAAGACGCAAAAGTCGAGGTGCAGAAAAATGAGAGTGAAATAGTGTAGTAAAGTGGAGTTATACGTGGATGAATTTTTCTGGTTCTTTCAATGACTTTTGAGAAAACTTAAATTTTAGGATTTTGTTTATGAATGATGAGTATAATAAGAGATGAGAAGATTGCTTAAAGTGAATGTTGGGAAGAAAAATAGAGAATGTACAAAAAGGTTGAAAAGTAGAGAATGTGAAATGCAGAATACGAAAAGTGAATAACTGATATATGGTTTTTGAGCATTTTGAGATTTTTTAGTAAACTTGCATATTTAGGAGTTCTGTGAATGTGTTGTGAATGAATTGAATGGAGATAAAGTTGAAATAGTAAAAATGAAAATTTAGGAGTAGGATTTAGTGGAAGAAGAAGCACAGTGAATGTAGAAGAGAAGTTAGGGAAGTTAACATTGATCTGGAACTTCCTTGATTAAATTGTATTGATATAAGAATATTTTGACAAAATTATCTGCATGAAAGTTGTAGTTAATTCTTTTAGCTTTCTATTGATATAAAGTTTGCAATTTTTGGAGCTCTAGATCAAAAGTTATGGAGGTTTGAAGTTGGAAAGCAACTTTGATGATTCAAAGATGAAAGTCGCGATCGTGCAATTGCACGATGGGGACTTCGGCACGATAGCGACTCTAGAAATTTAAGGATGAAAGTCGCTATCGTGCAAGTGTATGATAGCGACTTTTGCGTGATAGCGACTTTGGTGTTTTAAAGGTGACAGTCGCCATTGTACAATTGCACGATAGCGACTTTTGAGGGTTATTAGCTAATGAATATCATATGGTTTTTTGACTATATCTTCTTTGTTTGATCTCCAAATGACATGAGACTTAACCATTGGACTCGTAAGATGTTGCTCTATCTGTCCACCAACAATCATAGTCATCTGAACTGAATTGAGAGAGATTGAGTGATAAATGTTTACGGGTCTGACTAGTATGGTCTCACCTAATCTTTGTCTTTATATCTCACACCTATGACTTCTCACCCTCACACCTGTGACTCACTCATGCCTGTGATTTTTCCCTCCTACACCCATGAGTTTAATTGCAAGACTGTTGTTTAATTTTCCCATCAAGACACTGTGTTGTTCAATTGTTAGTTGTGACTTTCTGCACCTGAGAGCATTGTGCAAGTTGAACCATCTTGCTTCTTTCGACTATAACTTCTTCTCTAAACCTCAAAATGATGTGATTATTAAGCCAATAGATTCCTAACATATTATTATATATCTTTAAAAAACTTGGTAGCATTTTGAATTGATTTGAAAAATCTTGATCAAATGAAAGTGAGGGAATCTGTTGGAACAGTGTGAATTGGAATATTTTACTAAACATACTTTAGTATTTTGATTATATTTGGATCTATAGGATTCCAAATGAGATTATTTTTAGTGTGTAGTAAACTAGAGACATAGGCTTACAAATTATATGTCGAGGTCGAATTCTTATTGAGCCCTTAAGATGTTTAATTTCTGGATGGAAGTTGTGCATAGTATACTGTTTTAGAATAAGAACAGTCCAAAAATGTTTGAAGTATAGCTTTCAAATTACTCAACCAAATTGAATGATTTTAGTGTCATTAGAATCTTAAGAGATAGCGGAACACTTTTCTAGAAGATAGAACTACCGAATTACTTTATTTTCATTGTCTAAATGATCAAGAACAGTAAACCCAAAATTCAGTTTTTTGTAAAAATCTGAGAGTGATTCAATGAGTTATGAATTGTGATTTCAATGGTTTTATTGAGGTATAAACCTAAGTATAAACTACACATAGATGAGATTTGATATGGGATTGATTTTGGGATTCACTAATGGATAAATACCCAGGATTGTCATGAACATACATTTTACATATTCCTTATCCTCATGTGTGCATAAATGAATGCTTATAATTGTGCAAAGTTATTAATGTGAGAGTGCAATATGTATATTGCATAATTTGAATTTGCAGGATAAATGTCCGCATTTAGACATTTCCAGAATTGGGAAGCCAATGCTAATCTGGAGCGTACTGTAAGTAGACCAAGATGGTCTTACTTTATTGTTTGTTTTGTTTAAGTTATGAATTGAATGATTATGCAATGTGAATATGTTGGTTCCAGACAACATATGTCTAAGGAGTTTGATAAATGTGAGAACATTTAAGTGCTCCTTGTATATGAATTAGATTGAAATAAGTGTACATAATTTGATTGTTAAATGTCGAACCATGGTCCAATGATAAATGTGTTCTAGATGTGCATTTGCATATGAATGAAAATGTGATTCTAAATTTTAATATTTTATACTGGACTAAGGTCTGATGATATGGGAATGTGATTGAATGAGAATATGCAAATGTGATTTATGCATTCCATTTCATGAATGCATGAAAGATTAAGGCAGTTTTGACCAGAGTAGCCATTGAAAAAGAACTTAAAGCTCATATTGTAAAAAAGAGCCTCGAGTTCAGAAAGTGATTAAGAGCCAAAGGCTCACTATGTAAAATGAGCCCGGTATCTCCAACGGATACGGGATAGTTATTAATGAGCCCGATATCCACAATAGATACGGGACAGTTATCAATGAGCCTGATATCTACAATAGATACAGGATAGTTAGGCACTCGGTCACAACAAAGTAACAAATAGAAAGCGAGTCTCATGTGCACTGCATATGCATGATATAAATGATTATAATGTGTTGAATGTAAAATGTGAAACGATGGATCAGGTGTATGTGATTTAATATGATTATCAAATAAACGATGTTAATTGTATATTATGTGACCGAGTAAGCCATCGATGATGGTCACTCATTGAGTTCGTAAAACTCACCCAAAATTTGCAACTATTTTTCAGGTTCAGAAGAGTTACCCTGTTGGACAAACTATAGTATAGCCAGTGCATTCAAGTAAGAGGTAGAGGTCGGGATCAGTTAGCGTTTACATTTATACTTTCTTATACATGTATTCTACAACTTTTGTATAATGTGTATTTGAATATGTTTCTGCATGTAATAACTTTCCATATTCGAAAGGTTTGTAAATGAGAATGAATTGGAGTGTAGTGTTAACAAATGTGATTTTTATGTTATGAAAGAAAAGAATGGGCCCGAAATTGACTACTGATTTCCGCATATGCATATATTGTTTTAAAAAAAAGGTATTGAGTTTTCGAGAGTTTGACTGTTCTAGCATACCACCCTTGTGGGATTCGCACTCGGATATCACTCAGGATGTCGAGTACGCGTCTCGCGAGGGTGGGTTGCTACACAAAGAATATAGTAATACAGATTAAATTTTTGGAGTTAAAATTTATAGAATTCATATAAGATATTTTTAACTTTTTCTCAATATACGTGAACTAGAAAGATTTTAGAAAATTTTCATGTTATGTCCCAATAAGTAAGGAAAATATTTTTAGCATTAAACAATGTCTTAATATTGAAGAAGAAAATAAACAAGTGTCAAGAATGGCATATTATTGACAAGTCTATATAAGAATAAATTAAAGGGGACAATTGTATACTCCGTATTAGATTGATAATTGTATTTTCCTATTTGTATGTTTCTTTCCTTTTTAAAAATTTTGGTTAAGTGTAAATAAGTTACTACTACAACTCAATTTTCTTTAAAACTCTTTATCATTAAAATTCTATAAGTATGCCAATGCAATTAGATATGTACATTATGATGTATACTCTTTTTTAATTTAATTTATTATATTGCCTTATGGTAAAATAGAACTATAACAAGTTTTAAGAGTGATCTAGCAAAAGAGGAATACTCAACGCTTTATGTACTAAACTTGTGATATCTAAACATTTGTCATGTTAACTACAAATTGTTTTTCCCGTTTTAGTCAAATTGCCATCTTCTTCTCATGCTTGGGGAGAACTTCACTACAATCCTTGCTGCTATCAGAGTGAGCCTAGAACATAGAAAAATATTCTAAAATAGGTGATCTAATTCTTTTGTTACTCATCTAAATACCTTTCTATTTCTCTCCTGTCATATATAGTACACTACTGTTGCTATGCTAATCTTCAATGCTTTCTAGTATGCTTCAATCGCCCCTTTTAAGGTTGTTTCCCTGTCTATCAAGTCTTTCCAGCTTTATGTAGTCAGGTTTACATCAAGAATTTTTTATATTTTCCTCCATATTTCCACTTTGTACTTGCAGTTTAGCAATATATGTTCCATAGTTTTCATTTGGGAATTGTAGAAATCATAATAATAAGACTCAATAAGGATCTTAATCCTATCTTTTGTTACAAACTTTCCAGATATCCCCATCCTGAGAATAAACACATATGCAAGGAGTATGTCAACATCCTATACAAGTTTGTTCCAATTCACCCTTCTGGTTAGATCTTCCTACAGGTAAATTCTGCATCCTTTAGAGCTAAATTTCTTTAATCTATCTACAATTTGTAACTCCTCATCATCCTTTCTCTAAGGTAATTTGGCACATTCCTCATAATAGCTTCCACTCTTCTGTTGTTGTGAAAAGATCATTCATATTTATTGTCTTTAAAGAATTTGTCAACTCTAATATACAGGTGAATCATAGATTTGAGGTGTTTTAACTCTTCTACCTGGTACAAAAGACCTATAAGGTGCCAATTGTCAAACCAAAAGAAGTAGACTTCCTATTCCTAACTCTGCTAACAATCAGGTCTTGTATCCACTTTCTTATGTTCAATATCTATCTAAGGTTCCAAGACATGTTCTATTTAATTCCCAAGTTCCAAATACTATTTTCTTTTAAATATAAACAATGTATGTACCTTGCCTAGTGTTCTTCTTTTCGTTTGCATATCAACCAGAGCTTCTTGGGTAGGTTGATCTTATTTCTTAATCTAGCTAAGCTTAACCTCAACCCACCTTGAAGCTTAAGCAAGTATATCAAATCCTAACTTAATTTAGATTTCCTATTGCTAGGGCTTGATTCATTCCATATCAAGTCCCTCAGCTTCTTTTCAATTTCCTCCAAAATGTTCTTAAGGAGTGCAATGTGACTTATCAAGTAATTTGTAAGGTAATTTAATATAAATTAAACCAGTTGTAGTCTTCCCCCATAGTTTAGGAATTTGTTACACTAGTGAATGATCCTCTTATCAATGTTGTCTAACAAAGGCTTGCAATCTGCATCATTGATCCTCTTCAATGAAATTGAATCTCCTAAGTACTTGAATGGCAGGGAGCCTTGCTTCATGCCCATCTTAATGCCTTTTGTTGCTACTTCACTTCTAGCACTAACTGAAAAGTAGAAACTGCATTTATTAGGGTTGCTTCTAATCCCTGAAACTTCCTTGAACTTCAACTACTTGGAAAAAGGTATTTAAGAATTATTGGTCTGCCCTACAAAATAAAAGAATGTCTTCTACAAAAGCAAGATGTGTTAGTTTAATATTCTTACAAATTTAGTGGTAGTAAAACTCTGAGGAGTTTATGGTGCTTTCCTCTATTAAGGTTTATAACACCTTTATGCCTAAAAGAAATAGGTAAAGGGATACGAGATCCCTTTGCCTAAGCACTCTTCTATTTTTTATCAACTTAGTTGGTTCGCTATTCACCAAAATTACAATTGTAGATGTTGTGATAGATTCCTCAATCCACTTCATAAACGTCAGAGGATATCCAACTACTTTAAATGTGTTCTTGAGGAAGTTCCAATTAATTAAGTCATGGGCCTTGGCTAGATCAATTTGTTTGTACAATTTCCCTTTTTTTCCTTGTTGTTGTCCACTTTCAAAAGTTCTTGATACAAGAAGATATTATTCCTAATTAACCTCTCTCGAACAAATGCACTCTAAGTTGGGCTAATGATACTCTTTATGCTATTCTTTAATATATTTATTAGTACTTTGTTAATGATCTTGTATAAGATGTTGCAGCATGTAATGAGTCTAAATTCTTCAACCTTGCTCACATTGATGTGCTTAGGAATAATGCTTATACAGTTATTGCTAAATTCCTTCAATATTTTTCCTTTCAGAAGAATTCTTTCCCTACACCTGTCACCTCTTCCCTTAACATATCCCAGTTCTTTTGCAAGAACCTCCTATTGAATCCATTAGGCCCTGGTGCTATGCATTGAGAAAAAAGCATCTACTTCCTTAATTAGTTTTCCCTTCTCTAACTAAGTTATCTATTTTATACCTCTCAGAGTTGTTTCAAGAATGGCTTTAACACTGTCCGTATTACCAAACTAATTTCTAAAGTAATCAAATATGACTCTCTTGATGTTCCCTTGACCTTGAAATTTTGTTCCACTTCCATCTTCCAAAAACTAGATATTATTCTTGTTCCTCCTAGTTTTGATTGAATTTAGGTAATGCTTGGTACACCTCTCCCCTTCTTTCAGCTATAAAATTTTAGATTTTTATCTCATTAGGCTTTCATAGTTTTCCAACATACTATTGTATCTTTTGATCATTTCAACCTCCTTTACCCTTAAATTTTGGTTCATTGATTCTTGCATTATTCTTCTTTGACATTGTTGTAGAGCCTTTAATGCCTCCCACTTCTCCTTAAATCCTAGTACTGCATTGTTTTTCTGAGGGCTTTTAATTGGTCTTTAATATTTTTCAACTTCATTGTAAATTTATAACCTTTTTTACCTTCCACTCGTAGCTTCAATCCCTCCTCTAGTTCTTGGATATTTTCATATTGCAACTTTTCCTAGTCAAATCCTCCTATAATGGTTTCCTTTGGAAAACATTATTTGTAGCATATACTGTTAAAATAGATAGCCTCCTATCATTCTCTAAGATCCTCGATTCACAGTGTATCACCTGATCAGTGCAGTACCAACTAATTAGTTCTAGCCTTGATGAATCATAGCCAACCACCACTCTCCCATAAGCAAGACGTGTGATTAGATATCACCTTCCACTCATTGCCAAAAAAACATAAGCATCTTTGTAGTTGTTCCTGCTTTATTTTGGTTTCCAACAAACCAAAATAATCTGCATTATTGCTCTTTATAAACTC
>JANIJH010000223.1:34600034-34617707 GCA_024520975.1 Erythroxylum areolatum | reverse complement strand
AATAGGTTTGATATCTTCTTGGGCTTAAGTGATGAAGCATTAAATAGCCCAAGTCTTCGTATTTTCAAGCTCCAAGTTTATCCGGTCCAAGGATTTGAGTTAAGTGGATTAGTTTGGGCTCAAGTCCGTTAAATTCTCCTCCAATAGGCTTGGAGTTCGCCATCTTTTCAAGATCCTTACTCCTACTCACATCAAGAGGAGCCACCGAAAAGAACTTAAAGCTCAGAATGTGAAAAAGAGCCGAAAGCTCAGAAAGTCTGTAACAGCTAAAGGCTTACTATGTAAAATGAGCCTGGTATCTCCAACGGATACGGGACAGTTATCAATGAGCTCGGTATCCACAATTGAAAAGGGACAGTTTAGGCACTCGGTCACAACAAAGTAATAAATAGAAATTAGGTCTCATATGTACTGCATATGCATGATATGAATGATTATAAATGTGTTGAATGTAAAACGTGAAATGATTGATTAAGTGTATGTGATCCAATGTGATTATTAGATAAATGATGTGAATTAAGTGGTATGTGATTGGGTGAGCCAACGAGGATGTTCACTCACTAAGTTCGCAAAACTCACCTAAAATTTGTAAATATTTTTCAAGTTTAGAAGAGTACCCCGCTAGACAAACGGGGGTATACCTACTGCAATCAAGTAAGGGATAGAGATCGGGATCAGTTCGCTCTTGCATAATTATTTTCATTATTTTTTATGTGAAAGGATGTATTCCAAAAAAATTTTATTACATGTATTGATCAATTCTATTTTGTAATAACTTTCCAAAATGGAAAGGGTTGTAAGTGAAATTGATCTTGAGTGCAATTTATAAATGTGATTGAAAAAGTTTATGCCCGACTTGAATGTTGGTTGTCCGCATACATGTATGTTAAATGTGGAAAAAAATTTACTGAGTTTTCAAGAGTCTGACCATTCTAGCATGCCACCCTTGTGGGATCTACACTCGGACATCACTCAAGATATCGGATACGTGTCTCGAGAGGGTGGGGTGCTACAAATTATCCATTGGCCTTATTAATGCTTCCTTCCCTTTAGAGTTATCCTTTCTTTTTGTATTGAATAAGCTCCTATAATGTTTGTGAATGAACAAAAATTATTAGTTATACTTTGCATGCGTTATGACTTCCTTTAACTCTCCTTTTAGTTCTTCAACTTCAAATTTTCATATTCATATATCAGCTTATTTGTCATCTTCACTCCAATTCTAAGGATCTTCCTATGCTCTTCATAATAAATGATTTTTTAAATATTTTCCAAGCCCTTGAGATACTTGGTTGATAAGTTTTTGCACTTTCATTATAAATCAATTACTCCCCTATTGAGATTAAACACTACCCTCAGAGCACCTATTCAGATTCTTTAATCCTTTGAAGCATCTATTACTTCTTCCTTGCATATCCTATATATGCACACGCCCAAGCATATAAGGTACATAATCCATTCTCCCTTAGATCTATCTTTGTCATCCACTAGCCAAGTTAGGCATCCCTTAACATTTTTGTAGTCTTTGTTGATATGACACAAATCTAAAATTGTATTCTAAATCCCTACTAAAAATTAACATTATAAAAACAGGTGATTAGTGGATTCTGAAATGCTTTCACATGAGTAATAGGTAATGATTAAAAAACTTAACCGGTTTAATCGGTTCAATCAAAAAAAATCTTGAAATGTCCAACTTTTTGGTTCAGTTTTTAACTTTTCGGTTCGATTTACTTTAATAACTTTTTTTGTTATCAATCAATTTATTAATTAATCGGTCAATTTTTGTAACAATTTTTTAATTAAACTTTAAATTCTTCAATAAGTAAGGACAATCTCTTTCAATCATATTTTAAATTCTTTAATTTTATTCAATCTTTAATTAGTCAATTTTATGATGGTCTAATATAAGTTGAATCTTTCTTAAACTTCTTATCTTATCGGTTTAACTTTTGGTCCAATGTTAAAAGTATCACTAGTATGTGTATCATTCGTATTTAAGAAGCTATGTATCATTCATGTTTAAGAAGCTTAATCTATCCTTTATAATGTTGAAAGTAAAACTAGATATCATTTATTCTTCAAATGTAAGTACATAGGTAAACTTTGAAGAAGAATTCAAGACCTATGCAACATATTTTGCCTTAAAGGATGAGTGGAAAGTAACAGGGACACAAATAATAGGCAGTTGCCAATGGTAGAAAGATGACTTAACACTTTTAAAAAACTTTAAAAGTACTTTAAAAGTGAGTGTCAAGACAACTTAATTTCGGACTAGGAGTACATAAAAACAATAATAATCCTAATGCACAAGGCTCCCAACTTTGAGAGGTACGAGGGAGGAACATTAATTATATCTTTTATATTTTATAAATACATTATTTTCATGACTGAAACCTGTAATCTTTTATTCGTAAAAGAGTAACCAAGTTGCTTCAAGACTCAGCCCAAGACTACGAGTACATAATGGTCAATAAAGGACAGTTCAAGGTTTGCCTTAGCAAGGCTACCAGATGGAATCTCGATTGTGGATGAAAAAAATGTGCTTTGACTTCATAACCACACATATAGCGACTCAACTCTTGGAACTACAAAGGCAGGTGGCATGTGGGGCATTAGCCATTAAGCACTTGTGACGGAGTCCTAAAACCACCCTACCCCACTCCCTCACATTGACGCAGGAGCCTAGTTGACAGACTCTAATGTACTCACGGCTTGAAAACATACCAGGCTCTGCCTGACACTTCAACGTTGAGGCTTGGCTGAATTATTAGTGCTGTTGTCAATCTTGCCATAGTAAACCAAGGCAAGGACCTTGTACACACTACATATTTTTTGCTTCTCCGAAGGAGAACATTATCAATTCAATTTCTTTTTTTTAACAACTTGATCCAGCACGCACACGTGCGGCGGTCCGAACGATCCGTCAGTTGCCTGTCTCAACGGCACAGAGTTTCATCTCCTTTACTGCATTTGGCTTTGGCTTCTCTGCTACTCATTTCCCTCGTCATATATATCTCCAAACAATCTCTCTTTTTGTTGCTTTCGAAAACTCTCAAGCCTTTCTCAAATATCGCTCTCTCGCTCCCTCGGCTTGCTTTTACTCTGTCGGTCTTTGGTTTTTGTATTATGTCATTCATTTTAGTCCTCTTTTACTCTTGACTTCAATATTCATTTGAAGACAGCTAATTCTTTACAATGGTAAGAACAACCCAGCACCAACCTCCAAGCCGCCGTGTTTTGGTTGTAGGCAACTACTGCCATGATATTTTGATTCACAACGACGCTGTCAAGGGCGAATCTCTCGGAGGCGCCTCCTCCTTTATTTACCGGGTTCTTAACGGCTTATCCATTTCCTGCGATTTGGTCTCCAAAGTGGGTCAAGATTTCAGATACCAAATCAATCTAGCCCCAATTGTGATACCCACTTCCAAAACTACGGTCTTTCATGCCTATTTTAATGACGGCATGCGCGAAGATGGCCAAGGAGATCGGGTCCTCAAACGGGTCTGCGCATGTGACCCTATTGCGCCATCGGATCTACCCAAAATGAGGTTCGAGTACGGTATGGCGGTTGGTGTTGGCGGGGAGATATCTCCCGAGACGCTTGAGAACATGCTTGACATTTGCGAGGTGGTGTTGATTGATATTCAATCTTTGATTAGAGAGTTTGATGATGTTGATGGGACTGTAAAGCTGGTTAATTTACGTGAAACAAGGTTCTATCCATTGATGAAACGAATAGGGGTGTTGAAAGCTTCCTCGGATGAGGCGGTGTTTATGGACTTGGAGGAGGTGAGAAAGTGGTGTTGTGTGGTGGTGACTAATGGAGAAGAGGGTTGCAAGCTTTATTGGAGAGACGGTGAGATGGAAATATCTCCGTTTCTGGCTAATAAAGAGGATCCTACTGGTGCAGGAGATAGTTTCTTGGGTGGGCTTGTGGCTGGTTTGGTTCAGGGATTGGCTGTTTCTGATGCTGCCCTGTTGGGGAATTTCTTTGGTTCTCTTACTGTTGAACAACTTGGATTGCCCAATTTTGACTCGAGGTTGTTGCAGGTTTGTTTCTCTGAATTTGTTTTTCTGTTACTTGAGTCTTGTTTTGGCATTTCGGGTGCTAGAAGCTAGTTGATGTTGTTTATTGTGAAACTTATATTTAGGTTAACTGATGGCTTTCAATTGCTTCCAAACTGTCTAGTTTGGAATAGGAATAGATAATGATAAAGAGTCATAGAGTGGTTGAACTTTGGTTATGCTGCTGTGATTTCCGATCATTGTCAAATAATACATAATCTGTGCTCCTGGTCTGTGAGCCTTGATGTGTTTTTGAATAACGAGAAGACTTGTGTAATCACTGACATGATCAAAAACTTGAAAGTTGTTTCCTTGATTCTATACTTTGTAGTTTATTTCTTTAGTTCTTTCCATTCATCTCATGATCCAGTCCAAATTATTGCATCATTTGCATTGAGTATGTTTTCTTTGTGTTATTAGTTCTGCGTGGGCTGTGTTCAAACAGATTATGGTCAACATATAGGGCCTAGGTTCTACAGCAGCAGATGCTTCTCTATATACAGTTCTATTGGTCAAATTTGACTTCACGGAATTAAAATGTTGGCATATATAGTGAAAGATGATCAGATTCGTCGAAAAGCTTCCTCTGGAGAGAGTTTACATAAAGAACATCAACTAGGCTGTAAAAGAAACAAAGTCCCATCAGTCACATGACCAAGCTAGACTGTTTTCATGGTGAGGGAATTAGGATAAGAAGTAACTGGGCTGTGTTTACATGGGATGTGACTTACCAGAATGTTATTTGATTTCCGAAGGCAAACTGGCATGTAATGTTACCTTCAAAAAGTTGTCGTGTGGCTAAATTTCGTAAGTTGTTAAATTATGGAAGTGGTTTTGAAAAGGAAAAAAATGGTGGGGTTCTAAAATTTCTTACGATGCTACATGTTTCTTGTCACTTTGGCTATAATTATGGCTTCTTCTTTATTGCCATTGATGGTGAAGTGAGTGAATCCTCATTGAGGAACTCTATCCTTTTTCTTCTTTCAGAGAGTGAAGGATGAGATGCAGAGGAGGAAAATGCAGTGTTTGCACTTTGAAAGTGGTGATAATGTGCTAACGTTCTTGAAGCCAGTAGGACATGACGATTTCCATTCATTACTTGCGGCAGTGAAATCGGAGCTGCCATTTTCCTACCAAGCGGAAGTAGATAAGAGGATCATCCCTGTTTAGCTGGTTCCTGGCATCTTTCTTGTCTCTTTAAAGTTGGTAATAATAGAGCTTCTATTTTCCACGGCTTTTATTTCTGGTTTTTCCTACTATATTTGCAGGCTGCAGCTCAATGCAACCTGTTGATGCTTTCAGGCCTTTAAGATCAGAGCTGCCTTTCTCTTGAGCTGTTTGTGCTTTAGTCCCATAAAGGAATACTAATTTTATTTGACGAGCTTTCCGTAAATAGAATGGATTTAGGAATTCACGGTTCTTAGGTGGATGGATATTTTTTATGTACCATCTATTTGTACACATGTTTTTCTAACTTCAAATCTATTATTGTTACTTCGGGATTGAAGGGTTTCCCAAATTTTGAAATTACTAAACAAATGAATAAAGCCCCAATACTTTATTGTATGAAAAAACTTGATTGTACAAGTAATTTTGAACTATGCAAAGCATTACAAAATTATACCATTATTGGACTGAGACTAAAAATTCAAAGATTTGAATTAAGAGATTGTTTGGTTTTACTTCTGTTTTTTAATTGTAATTTTTAATTTTCTTTCAAATAAAAAATTGTTAATATTGATATGGTTATATTTTACTAGATAATTGCATATTTTATAAATTATTTTTAAATAATTTAATTTATTTTAATCTCATATATAATATTTATTAATAAATTATCAATAAAAAGTCCCATATTTTATTAAAATAAATAATTTAAAAACAAATTTTATTTATAAATCAATATTTATTTAATTATAAAATTAAATTTTTATTTGAAAATTATTTATTTGGAAGATATTTTAAATTTAATAACATTTAATAATTATTATTAAATTAAATTATTCATAATTTTAATTAATTAATTATAATATTAAATTAAATTATTCATAATTCTTCTTAATAATTAATATATTAGATAATTAAATAATATATGTTTAGTTGATTAGACTATAAAGGGGAGAAATTGAAAACAAAAATTACCTTTTATAATTTTAATAAAATTTGAAAATTGGAAGAAATCAAAACTAAATATAGAAACTAAAATTTCAAATAGAAATACTTTTTAATACTAAATTTAAAAACAAAAACAAATGTAACGACAACTCTTGACGAATGTAATGGAGACTTTATTTTTAGTTGGAGCTCTCTTTAACATACTTAATAAACATATTAAAAGGTCTATATTTGCTTGTAAGAAACAATATTTATGTAAATCTACTATAGTTGTTAATAATGATAAATGCATAATGTTTTCCACCTAACTTGCACTCTACGTAGACAAAACAAATCATTGCATAAAATTTGTAAAAGTCTTATATAAAGTTACCAATTCTTACCCATAAAGTTACCAATTTTTCGAGATGTGCAACTAGAATGTCCAATACTCTTACGAAACCCCAGCACATTTAAGCTATATTAGGAATGATTCAATTAACTTTTCAAGTAGTAAGGTGTTCAAATTATTAACTTCTTAAATGATATTTACTTATTCCTCTCATAATTTTGGTTAGGAGTTAAGTAATTTTCTCATCATTAACATCAATATAGGTATTACCAATACCTTTCAAGCTATTTATAATATTAATGAGTCACGTGTGTATATTAGAATTAGACTTCTTATGTCTCATGTGGAATAATTCCTATTGGTTTGCTAACATGTTTATGTTACTCTCTCTCTAACTTAACTAGTACCCACACATATGACTTTAAATGAATGCCATAACTCATGATCACACATATTAACACTCTATTGAATTGATTTTACATAGAGCATAAAAAAACATGCACCTTCCTATATTCAAAGAAATCAATATCTTATTGATGTCATCATACCCACTTTTTTGTTTAAGAACCTTAATAGATACCTCATGTTTCACTATAGTTTTATTAATACATGAGATCATTCTTAACTATTTCTTATATGTCAATCCCATCGGCGATGAAGAAAATTTTCATCACTCTAGCAAAAAGTACTTTAGGCAACAATATGTTTGCAACATTTTAAAAAGCTGTTGTTAAAAATTAATATAATGCAACAATTTTTAAAATGTTGCCTTTAATAATATTAAAAACAACGAAAAAAATAATTTGTTGCTATATATTAGAAAAGGCAACAAAATTAAAAAATGTTGCAATAAAATCTTATATATGCAATGTTTGGAATTGTTGCTATAGTTTTAATATCTATTTACAACTACAATTGCTATAGTTATAATATCTAATATTATAATTAATCATGAGAATAATTCAAGGATTATAAGTATTAAGTGAATATAATATTGTTTGTATTATTTATTTTAAAAAAAATTATTTTTACAATTCAACAATTAAAGTCAGCCAAAAATAAAAGTCTATATGGTCAAGGTTACTTAAAACTTAAAACTCCAAAAACTTGACCTAGTTGAATTTATACTAGAGACGCATGTGTAAAAGTAACCCAATGGTATCCCTAGTTAGAAGTTAGTCGATAGAGTTTCCTATTTTCCTAAGAAAGAAACTAGAAGATAAGTTTGAAAATGTGACAACTAAATTGACGTTAAATTTTCTAACATGATTTACCATTGGTATCTTCATCAGTGAACAAGGAATTTTCAAGATTTTTCTATTTAGATAACTCATTTCATCATTGAAATTTCATCTGAGGTGAGCTCTTTCCTCACCTCTTTTTATTTGTAGTTTCAAATATCTAAAGAAACGCCTTATCAACTTCTATTAATGCGCAATTACAAGTTCTGGTTATTTTTCTTTCTCATTCTCTATTGTGTTAAGAAATAAGAGGATTATTTGTTATTCTTGGAAGTCAACTAAAGCAATTCCATTGTTCTTCTACATGTTGATTTCTAATTACATGATTGGTTGTTACTTTGACACCGTTGTTCTTGTATAGATTAGGAGTCTCTATTTGTGTTACTTTCTCTATTCTTCGTATGGAACTTTTGGATAAGTGCATCCTATTATGGCATCATTAATCCTAAACTAGATACTAGTTAAGCAATGTAGATTAGTAGATTAAAGATTTTGCAATTGATTCTTTATTTACTGAAAATTTTTAAACAAGTTTGCAAATAATGTGTTTAGTGCTATTTATTTAATATATCTACAAGTAATTCTTCTTCTTCTTGGTTAATTGCTAGACTTTCGGTGGTAGAGAACAGATTATCTTAGAACAAACTTATATAAATATGTAAAAGTGAAATCACCTAAATGTGTTAAGTAATTAAGATGTTATTCAATTACTAGCTTATGGCAGCAGTATTAGTGCCAGAGAATTTGGAAAGAATATCCAACTTAACAAAATTGATATGTGGGAATGGGAAGCAGCTACAATTGTTGTGCTCCATTTTCAGCAAAGGTATGTGTAGGCAAAGTGCATGGACAAGTGTCAAATATTTGGATAAAGTCATGATTAGCATAATCACCGCAAGATATGTCAACCAGATAGGAGGCTTCTAAAGAAGCATACTAAGCAATGATAAAGTCAAAAGAGATATTGCTGACCTACAGTATAACACAATATATTATAAAGCAAGGGGACAGAACTTCCAATTAAAGAAGTACCGAGCATGGCACATAATTTGCATGTAAAATGAAAACACATTACACATTCAACTAAGTTGCACAAATATTCTACATACTAACACTCAACAAGCACGTGCAACTATACATAGATATTCACTCAACAAACACATGCAACTACACCATTGATACTTCTTGGAATTAATTGTGGAACAACAATTTCTCAACTCATCAGTCTAACTTTGCTCAAGATTAAGAACCAAAATAGGTACAAATTTACTTGTGGTGTTCAACATTGCAACTTAAGATAAACTAATTTTATTTCTGCAACCCATTCTTGAGTTTTATAAGCTATCTTTTCAATTTGTATGATCTACAACCTTTTATTTTAAGATGTATTCCCTTGTACAACTGAGTAGTTTCTAGATAGGTTGTTTAGTGATGATTCCAAATTTACAAATAAGTATCACTCTACTCGAAAGGACACAAATTTTTGTGTAAGTTTGAAATTGTTTTCGCAGATCATTGATATAGAAATATTTGTTGATTGAATATACATGCATGTCTACTATTCTTGTGGGACTTCATGTCTTCTATTTATGCTTAGCATTAATCTTTGAATATTCTTAATATTGTTTCTAATAGCATTAAATGTCGTTTCTTGCTTTATATTTCTATTCCACACATCGATTTTTCCATACTATATAGTACAATTTTGAATCTTGTTATGTTTCTCTTTATATGATATGTATAATGTAATTGTCATCTCTGTATTTTTTGCTCTGCTAATTGTTTATGTTTTTTCTAGTTGACTGAGGTTTATTGAGAATACTTTTCATATTTCACTTTTCATGAATTCGTAACATTTGTATGCTTCAAACAAATGTTTGTTCACATTCAAAATGCATACAAGTAGACTCTATCATATAGCTACTATTTTGAAGTGTGCCTATATTCAGTCACCGCCTCTAGATGATGATATCCCAAATAGTAAATTTCATTCAACTTTTCCAGATTATTAGTGAAGCTTATGCAATTATACTAGCTTGGGGAAACCCTGCAACCTATAGAAGAAATAAGGGAGCATCTTTCCTGAGAGATCACACGTTAAGCTTCATTTCTTCTCGTGTGGCCATATTATGCCTTCCGAGAGCATTTTGTCAATTGTAGTTCCTTATGGTCCTTCAAGTCAATCTTTTGATTTTAGCTACATTTCTAGGAGCTCATCTATTGTAGTAAGCTTATAGCAACCTTGAACCATTATCCTGTGAAGAAAATAACTACTTTGATTTTTATTGTATGAACATGTAAAGTCATTTTTTAATAACCTTTTATAATTTTGTTCTTCTCATTTGTGGTTGTGGGAGTTGTGACATCATGGGGAATGTTATGGGACTAGTTGTTTGCTTATCATAAATAGAAGTGACTAGTTTATTTCTATATTGCTTAAGGTGTTTCTTATTATAAATTATGTAATTTTCTATTCTAAATGGATTAAATGTTTCAAGTTCAATGGAAACCTCAAGATTATAGTTATTGTGATACTCTCAAGTTTGATAAGTGTGAAATGCATCATGTTTTAGGGCTTAGTTTGATATGTATTTATTTGTTCATTCAATCGTTTAGAATATTTTTAGGTTAGAATTGTGTTAGTTTATTAATTATTTGTGTTTAAGTGTTTTTATGGGTTAGTACAAGTCTTTGAGCTTAATTATTATATTTTTGAGGTACTTTGTGTGTTTGTTAGTACTTTAGGGTCAACAACGAATAACGAAGAAGTTTCAGAGACATTCGGGCCGATGACAATCGTGGCACAACAGGCCACAATCATGATAGAAGCATTGAAGTTAGCTCATGATCGTGGCCTATATGCCATGATTGTGGCCTGCTTGCCATGATCATGACAGAAGGCTCAGATGTAGCCCACTATCATGGCTTGTGTCGGGCAGACACGTCAACACTAAAAAATGTCAAGTTTTGAGAGATTTTTTTGGACCTTTTGGACCCTAAAAACTTTAAGGTTGCTTAGAGCACAATAGGTATTTAAATAATAAGACAAAGAGAGAAGAGAAGCTTTTGCATCAACCACTTTTAGAGAAACCCTAAAGACAATTATCAAGAGATAGAGAAAGAGAAGACGGAAAAGAGAAGAGTAGAAGAAGCTGACTCGACGTACTTCCCAGATCAAGAGTTTCTCAACGTCGCTACCTCCCATCATCCGTTCAATTCGTATTTCCTATTATTTTCAACTTTATTATTGTATAAAAATGGAATAACAGTTGATGATAGAATTTTTGGATATTGATGATATTCTAAACTCACCTTTTGAGTTTTATTTTTGATTTAATGAAATCTGATTCTTATGTGTTATATGGATTTATTGTGATTTAATTTTGAACGTGCATAACTTGATAATAAACTTAGAGGGTGAATCGAATGAAAATAATTAAATTAGGCTAACAAAAGTTAGGTGATTTAATAGAACAATAACTAAATCAAATTGGTAAATTATGCAAAGAGAAATCTTGCATAGGTTTTTGATAGTTTATTAGACAACTTTATATCTAATTAGGGTTTTAGATAGGTTGTTAATTTAGAAATTGCAACTTCCATAATTTGATTAGGATTTATAAATTATGGTTAATGGTTATAACTCGAGAGAGAGTAATCAACCCTAGAATCGTCTAGAACCAATAATCCAGTAATTCATAATCGATTAGGTTAGGGTTAAAGATAGGTAAAATTTCCTAGTAACTCCTTAGGTTGATTCTTGAGTGTGCATTGCAACTGCTAAATTGTTAATTTGATTGAGTGAATTGAATTCTTGCTTTAGTTTCGTTACATTTTGAGTTTCTGTTATTTGTTTTGGCTTTAGATTTTAGGATTAGATTATCCCTCCTTATGGGATCGACACCTTTGGTACTACACAAATGACCTATGCGCTTGCAAATTATCAAGGTTAATTAATTAAAAATTACACACATCAAAAAACTTGATCAAAGTTCTACTCTCAAAGTTCTTTTCCAGAAACTAAGCTGATTTCATTTCCTTAATTCATTTTTTTGTATATCATCTTGTTATCATTTTTATTAAGATTAATTGCTTATGCTTATGCTTATGCTACTTGAATTTGTTTATAAAAAATTGAATTATTGTGTTGTTAGTTTTTGGACTATATTATTTGTCTTGATTAAATTAATGTCTTAATGAAGTAATTATTATTTCATTTTTTAGATATATCAACCTGTTTGTGAGCATACTAGTTTTACAATTATAATATACTTTTTGTTTCTTTCTTTCCTTTTTTATAGGATGGTGATGATTAGGAGTGGATAATGAGGTATTTGGTGAAGGATTTTAGAGTGCCCATACATAGTAGTTTTGTTTAGCATTTAGATTAATTCACTTATATTCCATATAGAATGGAGGACAATATTGTAGATCAATATTTTAGCTAATGATTTTTTTTGGTATTTTAAATATGATAAAAGATTGAATTTATAAGTCTTTATGGACTATATATTATATATAAATGATGTTTTTTTTTTGTCATTTACATTTGATAGTACTACGCAATTAAGATGTACATTAATATCTATATTTTTTAATTTATATTTTGCTTACATAATGACAAGAGTTTGATTTTATGTTAAATAATTTTGATAACAAAAGAATAAGTTATTGCTTTTATTGTTACAAATTGTTGCCTATAAAATTTCACTTTGTTTCCTTATAAGGACTTAAAAGTTTTGCAATATCTATTTAATATTGTTACTATAGTGTGAAACTAATGTGTTGCCTTAGTCAAAACTTAAGCCAACATTTTTTTTTTATTTTGTTGCCTAATCAAAAAAATTTGTTGCCTTATACTTATTACAACGCCACTTCTTGCAACAATATGAATTTATTGCCTTAATAAAAAGAGCAATGGTAATTGTACTTATGACTATGCTTTTGTCTGTTGCCTAAAGCACTTTTTGTCATAATGCATCCTTCTCAACCAATATAAGTAGTTATCTTATTAAAGAATCGAATTATATTTATATTTTGACCCATTTAACTAGATGATCGTATAGTTTATTTATAAAATATCATTATATTTTTAAATGTGACTAATGATATATAAAGCTCTATTACTAATTATTAATCATTTATATATCTAAAAAGACGGAGTATGAATTAGATGTTTACTGTGTGCAAATGCTATGTAAGTTTATATGAATGCTATTCCCAATTTCAATAGTTTCAATCAAATTAGCCATATTACATTCAATCAACAAATTACATAATTATCAAAGTAAATAGGGAAGAGTTATACAAATGCATTTATACTTGCTTGGTCTTTTCTTGACTTATAACTACCCTTAATCTTTCCTTAAGAATTCAAATCCTTTATAATCTTCTTTCAAATTGGGTAAACAATAACTTTTGTACAATGTTCTCCAAGAGTTCACAACAACACTTACGAAGTGTTTACACTTAGTAAAGTGTTTACACTATTTTGGATAAACTTACACCTCAAAAGTTAGCAAGTGCATTAACTGTAACAACAATTCTTAATTTACAATAACCTCCAAATTTTCCTTAAATAATCAAACTAGGCTCAAATGAATGCTTAATTCATTTAAAGATTTTAATAATCACTCAGTAGCTTACAATGAAATAATTTTTTTCTTAAAAAACAAGGGAATTGATACTCTCTAATTTTGTTTTTAGCCCTAGAGCAAAGAAATTATACATTAAATGAAAAGGTTGTTATAATAATTAAAAACTAGTCGTCTTATTGATTGACTTAAAGGAACATGCATTTGACTTAATGATCAAATAGGTAGAAATTAATAAGCAATTGATAAAATGTACAAAGGCTTACAAACACACAAGAAATTTATTTTTTCAAACCTTCGAATAAAGTCAAACTACCCATATATTAGGTTTACCTAATCTTTTTAGTTTAACAATTTTTTAAAACTTTTTAATATTAAGTTGATATAATCTCTTCAATCCAATATGTTTTCAAAGTTTATCTTTCTTTTCTAAACTATCTATTTCAATACTTTCTTATTCACATATGTCTCTAATTTTCAAAAGAATAAGTTTAAAAGGATCTTTTAATGATTCTCTTGAAATGTTGAAAAATGACAAAATGTAGTTAAACTCCTAATTGATTTAAAAATTAAAAGAACGGGTAACAAGAAAAAATGATAATTTAATTAACATTGTTTATAATTTTGATCATTGTTTACATTCTAACTCAATTGACATAATTTTTACTTTTAATCGTTACTTACTCTTGTAATTTGACTTATTTCCTACTTGATCTTTGTTTGATTTTATTTATTCAACGCTTACTTAATAATATGGTTATGCTTTTATATACCATTTGATTCTTGATAATTTTGTTGTCTAATGACATAAAAATTAAATCATTAGTAATAATGAGTTTTTTAAGTTCAAACTAATTAATTGATAAACCCAAAATGGGAGAGATGAGATACATAAAGTATCCTTTACCACAAAACCAAATGCTAGATCATAATATGCTAAAACAAGTTAAGCTTAATTATCGAGCAAAGTGACAAAGGCAAATAAATACTATAATGATTACATAGTATTAGCAATCTTGAAAGAGTTTTCAAAGGTCTAAATACTGGCTAAGGTAGATCATATTCTTATTAGCTAAAATCTATCATCTTACTCCTTAAAACATAACACCTCATTATGCTCTATGTTTTCTTTAACTCTAACCTCATATAAATCCATCACCACACTACCCAGACATTTATGCACATATATAACAAGAATAGAGCATGTTTAACTACATATTTGTTTCTGCATGTATTTGAATATCCAACAATAACCTCATGCAAATCATCATTTCATATCATTAAATTCATCTAAATCCATTTCTACTAATACCCAACCAATTCATACACGTGCAAAGAAAGATAACCTTCTGCGTATTTCTCAGTACAAAACAAAGTATATTCTTATACACCAACTTTCATGATTTTCTGCATCGTTTTCATAGTCAAAGACCATTCCCATACAGAACCCAACTTATTCATTAGAAAAATTCATCCACTTTTCACATAACTCATCACTATCACTGAATTACTCCTTACACAATTCATGTATATATTCACTGCTAAAACATAAAACATCATCAAATCCACAAAACTTAAAAACTTAAAACTTCACTTACTTGATTTAACAAGCTTTTGGTTGTGTTGGCGGATCACGTTTTCAGGATAAATAGCAGTCAACTCTCTATAATCAAACTGACATCCTTATTTTAGTTAAAGAATCAACAACCAAGTTTCCATAGCATAACTCGGTGTTTTCAAATTATTTTTGTCTAACAAAACCTTCAGTATGAAGGAACAACAATAGAGGAACCGAGGTCCTTCTCTACGTGGCTATTGCATGTTTAATACGTATCGCTATATAATGCTACCACTTGTTACAATTTAACTGGTATATTTATTTTTCTTATTTTTCTTGATCCAAAAATACCACAAATTTTCAAAAATTTACCAAAAATATGAAATAATCTGATTATTCTCCAAATAAAATTTCAGCTCAAAAAGTTCACAATTCACATTTTAATTTCATTTTTAACAATTAATTATATCCAAAAAATGTTAATGAATACATGTACAAATAATTGTAATGTGCAAGATCAATAATACCATGTATATGTATGTCACATTATGCATAAACATGAATTATGCTTCCTAAATTCTCATTAATCTCTAATAATCACCATTTTAATCATAATTCAAGTGATAGGATGTTACATTTAAAATTAGTTTTGGAAATATTACTTTCAACTATAAATTTTTAATTATAACAAGAAGAATAGTCCACAAAAGAAAACAAATAATGTCCAATCTTTGCATCTATCAAAGAATCTACAACTAGCATCATGTATATAGCCTTAGGTTTGGCTGCATTTAAATTCCTAAAGTTGACACATATTCTTATCTATTCTTATCTTTTTATTCTTCCTAACTACAAGGAAAACATTAGCTAGCTATTTAGTATATTTGACTATTATAATGAAACTAGTCTTATATAAATTTTTAACTTCTTCTTTAATCTTTAGTTAAACTTCTTTAGATCACTACCTAGGGGTTTAATGGTAGGGCATATTATGGTTTTATTATAAGTTTATATTCCACTAGCCTTCTACTCAACCCTGGCATCTCTGTATAATCTCAAGTGAAATAGTCTTCAGATTTATTATTAGGATATGTAGTACTCTTTTTAAAAAAGACATGTCTTATAAGGAATTTTTTAATTTAGTTTTTTTAATAGTAAATGCTTGCTTCTTTCAATCATAGCTTTGTCACTAAAACCTTCTTTGAGTTCAAGTATTTTTAGTATGCCTTACTCATTGCCACTACTAAAATGTGACACTCGTGGTGGTACTATAAATAGAGGTTTGCCTTTGTTGAAAACTTGAGATTTGAGGATTATATAGTTGGCTAAAGACTTAGGTGAACTAAGTTAAGTGATTTTGTCCTGAAATTTCTACTTTTTGCTAGATTTTAGGAATTCAATGATCATTAGTCCTACTATTGGTATTTAAATTATAGTTAGGAATAAAAACACTTGTACCTGATTTCAATGTTAATGCTAAATGACATTTAACAATCATTAGCTTCTTTAGATAGAACATAGTGGCATTAACAATTGCTGCTGATCAGAATGGATCTTCATTATAAGTATAGTTTGGTCACTTTTAGCAAAAAACATAACTCCCTTATTGATTCAATCTTATACCACATTCTTGAACCCTTAGTATGAATTGTTTGGGTAACTCCACATTTTACGATATTTGTGGTAGTCTCTGCCTCTGAATTTTTTTCCTTTGTAGGAATTCATGCTATGGCAATAACGTAATGAAATTTTCTTGCAACAAAAATTAGAGATCTCCTCTGTTTTAAAGGTGTCAAAGGGGTACTAACTTTGAGTAAATGGGGCTTGCATTTTCCTTTTGACTTCAACAGATTTACCTTCTAAAGAGAGGTAAACACAGGTTCCAAAAATCTTGATAGCAGCCACTGCCAAATCATAAGAATTCATCTCTCTAACATAAGTGCCTACCAAATTCTTCTTTCAGTTTCCTTCCCTAAGAAGTTCTTCATATTCGGACACCTTTGCTACTAATCTATTGAAATCATGAAATTTCATTCTTTGGAAATTCTTTAGGTAGTTTAATATCAAGACCCTTTTAAGCTAATTTCATATATTTAGTCTCTGGGAGTGCAATCTGACATTTACTTCGCATCTTCTTGAATCGTGTGATGAACATGTTAACTTTCTTACCACTTTTTGTAGTAACTCTAAACAACTCAACCATATTAAATTTAGGCTCATTAAAAAAGTTGAGTATGAAATAATCTTTCAATTTTAGCTTAGGAAAGGATAGAATTCTTAGGCAATAAGGGATACTAGGAGAAGGTTGTGCCTGTTATCGAATTTGGGAATAGGCTAAGTGTAACACCCCACTCCCGCAAGACTCGAACCCAATATCGATGGTGATATCTGAGACCGCGCCCAGCGAAGGTGGTGTGCTACGCACTCGATCAATCAAAATTCAGTATATGTTTTTTTTTTGGACACACATACGGAAATCAAATAATCAAATAGGACATAAGCCCCTTTTCAATCATACAAGGTCATTTACAAAATTCTCATATGGCCATTTGACCCTTTCACAAATACAACACTTGAGTCATTTCACAATACAATTCATACGGAAATTGCGGAATAAACAATTTAATATAAAAATATAGACATGTAATGCAGACGCGAACTGATCCCGACCTCTATCCTTCACTTAAATGCTGTCAGTATACTCCCGTTAGCCTAACGGGGTATTCTTCTTATCCTGAAAAATAGTTGCAAATTTTGGGTGAG
>JANIJH010000223.1:34098589-34108727 GCA_024520975.1 Erythroxylum areolatum | reverse complement strand
ATCGTGTCATGGCTATGACTTAAATTGGCATAGTTGTAACTCATGCATGGACTTGGTTCTAGGCATGGCTGCACGTATAATTATAATTAATTTATATACTTAATATTAATATATACTACTTAATAATATAACAATAATTAATATGCAATTCACTGTTTTGACTTATTAGTCATAGCCGTGAAGAGCTATATATATACTTAATATTAGTATATAATACTTAATAATACTTAATAATAATATGTTAATATCATATGACTCTTTAATGTGTAGACTTAGTGATAATAGTTACATAAATACACAAAATAAAATTTTATTAACTATGTAATTATTTTAAATTAATTGTCCATTTTTATTAATTTTTATATATTAATATTAAATTTAAATCTTAATCATAACCCTGTATTATTAATTGTTAATTTTTATATATTAATGTCTTAATATATATACTTATTTGCAGTTGTGACAAATTATTATGTTATTAGTTACTATATATTAATGCTAGGTATATATATTAGTGACAATCCTGCATTATTAATTGATTATAATTGTTAATTATTATTAACTTTTGTATACTAATAATAATATGTTAATATGTATAGCTCTTTGTTAAGTTTATATATAACTCTTTAGGAGTCACGCCTGTGACTAGATAGTCAAAGGAGTGACTCCCACATGGTTGTGACTTGGATGTTATTTGGTTTTCTTTTAGCTTTTTCGTTATTGTTGATTAATAAATAGGCATCTTCTTATTAATTCTTTCATAATATAATTTTATTTTAAATATAGTTATAATTGTGTTACTATTCATAAATGATTATTATTAATTGCCTGTCAATTATGAGCTTACAATTTTTCATCCATTATTAATTATTATTATTGATTATTGTTACTATATTATTAGGTATCATATGATAATGTTAATTTTATATGCTATTTATAATCGTGCATTATTAATTGTTTATTGTAATTAATTTTTATATACTAATATTACATTTAAATCTAGAGGCTTGTATTACTAATTGTTAATTATTATTAAGTTTACCGTGCATTATTAATTGCTAATTATTAAGAAGATTATATAATAATATAAGTTTATATAAATTACTATATAAATTAATTGTGTTATTTTTTTATTAATTATTAATTGATGAGTTAGCTAAAACCCATATTGGTTGCCACGGATGTGACTATTAAGTCACACTCGTGATTTACATGCACGATTGTGACTTGTTAGCTCACAACTATGCATTTTATTTAGTTTTTGCTTTTTTTAAAGGCCTTTTTTAACTATTAATTAATAAATAGGAATTTCCTTGTTAATCCTTTCATAACATAATTTAATTAAGATCTAATTATTTATTTACTTATAATTGTGTTATATTAATTCATAATTATTATTAGTTGACTGTTATTTATGAAACTTTCATCTCCACTAACTCTATTTATTATTAACTGTTGCTAGTTAAATAACTCTTACGTCTTCCACTAGCTTTTATTATTACTTCTGAACCAAAAATTGACACAAATATTATACGAAGCAGACAAATTCTACCACTAAATTTTGCTTATATCTATATCATTTACTGTAAATCTATCTACCTAATTAATAAATGATTCTGCATCTACTGCATTTGCATTTTATTATTAATGTATGTTGTTATTAACTATTAAGCAATTCAATTCAGTTTCTTCTTCTCCTTCTCTGGAACCTTCTTGTATGCTGACTCCTCAGGTTTCCTCTCTTTCTCTCCCATTGGCTCCTTCTCTTCTTGTTTTCTTTTCCCTTGGTCTGAGTTGTTAGTTTAAATATGTAAATGATTTATGTTCTCCTATTATGCCTAAAGTAAAAAGCTTATCAAGGCTGCTCCATATGCATTTCATACTGGTTTTACGATTTATTTGTTTCAGTTTCTCTTTTCACTTTGTTTCGGCAATTTTCTTGTAATGTCTTATAAGAGTTATTGCACAGGAAAAGTGATTTTGCACCATCTATTGTTGGTTCCAACAAAACTCAAACCAATGGGAAAAAAACAAAGGTCACTAATTAAATATAATTTGCTGATGATTAATGTTGTAATTTGTTGATAATTAATATTGGTAGATTTCAATGATGTTAATACACAGGTTTATGCCTAGCACACGTATATCTTAAACATATCAAACTTTAGCAGGTTTTTAATCTTACTTTTTAAGCTTTTAAAATTTATTGCCTATAATTCCTGCTCTTACCTTTAATTTTGGCATTTACGATAATTTTAATAATTTTTATTTTGCTATTAAATGCGGTAGTTGTCAACGTAAAACACTCTTATTATAAGAAGCATTCCATCACAGGAATTCCTTGGCATAGTTTGCCTTGCCTTGAATGTTTTTCAAGACACTAATGATGTTAGCACTCTAAGGATTTATCAGATTTTGTATATTGTTGTTTTATATTTACATTATGTTTTGTCCATGTACATTATGTTATAATTATATATGTTATAATTATCTATAGGATAACATTAATATAACTACAAGTAGCCTTATTTTTGCCTTTTTATTCGTGTGAATGATCAGGAATGATTTTTTAATTTATATTTCTCGATATGATAATATGGTGTGGTGACAAAACAAGATGCATATATAATTTTATCCTTTTCCCTTTTAACATTTGAGTGTTGTCAATTTTTATAATTAACACATGAATAACATTTTAAATATAAAATTTTAAAATATATCATTAAATAATGATTCAAATTAAATTATTTGTGATCATGATTCTTTAATTTCCTCACACTGTCTTCAATAATATAAAAAAGAGATAGTTTTCAAGAGAACCGGACACACTTCTTTGCAAAAATTAATATTAATAGGTTCTAATTAATAAATTAATAAAACTAATCGTCACCAACCAAAACTTTCTTGTATATTTTCATTATAACTAAATAAAAATAGTTGACGTTCTTGATATCCATAAATCAAATACACTTATTACTGTCGTAAGAATCTGACTTTTCATTGTAAATTTTGGCAGGACATTTTTAATCACTTTTTCGTTGTATTATGAATAATTCACCCTCTTATAATCTTCTAGCTGCCAATAAGAGATTATGTTTAATTAAAAGATGTGACAAGATAATTATTTCTTTCCTGAATATTTGTCAATCAAACGTCAATCAAACGATTATGTATGATTTCTTCTTTAAGCATATAAATGTTATGTTCTCAAAAGGTGTTCCTTAAGTAGGATGATGGGATGGACGACCACGCAATTCCATCCTATCGTCCTTTTCATTCGATGACTCCCATTCTTTACACTTTACCTCTTACTAATTAATTAATATACTTAATATTAATATATACTATTTAATAATATTATTGTTATTATTAATATGCAATTCACGGCTATGACTTATTAGTCACAGCCGTGAAGAGCATTATATATACTTAATATTAGTATATAATAAGTAATAATTAATAATTAGTAATTAATATAATAATGTATAGACTTAGTGATAATAGTTACATAATACATAAAATAATTTTTTATTAACCGTGTAATTATTTTAAATTAATTGTTCATTGTTATTAATTTTTATATACTAATGTTAAATTTAAATCTTAATCACAACTCTGTATTATTAATTGTAAATTTTTGTTAAGTTTTATATATTAATATCTTAATATATATACCTATTCGTGGTTGTGACAAATTATTATATTATTAGTTACTATATTAATATTAATGCTAGTTATATATACTAATAACATGCCTGCATTATTAATTGATTATAATTGTTAATTATTATTAACTTTTGTATACTACTATGTTAATATGTATAGCTCTTTGTTAAGTTTATATATACCTCTTTAGTAATCATGCCTCTGACTAGATAGTCACAGGCGTGACTCCCGCAACAGTGGATGTTATTTGGTTTTTCATTTTTTTAACTTTTTCATTAATGTTGATTAATAAATAGGCATCTTCTTATTAATTCTTAAATAATATGATTTTATTTTTAATTTAGTTACAATTGTGTTACTATTCGTAAATGATTATTATTAATTGACTGTCAATTGCGAGCTTACAATTTTTATCCATTATTAATTATTATTACTGGTTATTGTTACTATATTATTAGGTGCTATTTATTAATATTAATTTTATATGCTATTTATAATCGTGCATTATTAATTGTTCATTCTAATTAATTTTTATGAACTAATATTAAATTTAAATCTTAATCATAGCCTTGTGTTAATTATTATTAAGTTTATATATTAATATTATATATTAATATTAAGTATATATGTTAGCGACAACTGTGCATTATTAATTGCTAATTATTATGAAATATTATATAATAATATAAGTTTATATAAATGACTATATAAATTAATTGTGTTATTTTTTATTAATATTAATTATTAATTGGTGAGTTAGCTAAAACCCATATTGGTTGTCACGCTTGTGACCATTAAGTTACAGTCGTGATTTACATAAACGATTGTGACTTATTAGCTCTCAACCGTGCATTAAAGTGAACATAAATTAAACGAAAAGAAGAGCCTATACATAACTCTTTAATTTGCTTCTACTATATTGTCTAATACATATATAAGAGGCAATCTATTTAATAAACAAAGTAATGTAGGTTTGTCTTTTTCATCATTTGGATAAGAATCTAGATTAACTCACTATTATAAGAAATTTGTTAGGAAAAAAGGCTTAAGCAAATTATATGCTTCACGGGCGTGACATGTTAAGTCACTCCCGTAAAAAGGTGTCATGTGTGTGACTTAACATGTCACACCTGTGACATACAATATTCTTAAATTCTTTCCTTTATTTTGTTGTTAACAATGTGTTTAGTAAATCAAGCTACCTAGTTTTCTCTTACCCATTTGAATAAGAATGTAGGTTAAGTCATTATTACAACAAATTTGTTAGGAAAAGATTAAAAAAAACACTTTTTAAATACTTCACGACTTGACATGTTAAGTTACTCCAAAAGGGTCTCACAGGTGTGACTTAACATGTCACACCCATGACGTATTTCAATACTTTTTCATCAGTAGCATTAACTTGTTAAGTTTTTGCAGAAATACGCTATGTTTACTCAGAATACAAAATGTTCCAAAATATTTGCTTCCGATTTCAATGACAGACAATCTTTCAATATATATGCCAACTATTTAAACATGTAGTATTATAAATGAAATTTATTTGGTTGTTACAAATGAAATATACAAATAATTAATTTAGCTTTAATAAACATTTACTATGTTTAGAATTTTTCTAACAAATGCCTTCCTTTTATTTTGAATTTTGTTTCTCAACAATTCCACTCCATTCCAACTCTGTTCCCTTCATCTTGTTTTACTTGTTCAAAATGAGTAACAAAGAAACTATATATCCAGTTAAAGATTTTGTCCAACTGACTTAGAAAATAAAGTTGTTATTCAGTATCTAATAAAGGAAAATCGTCTATCACAAAACCAGGTAAGATATTTCTCTTTCTTTACTATTTCGTTTTTTTAAGTAGGAAGAAGCAATGTTATATCATTATTACACAAAATAATTGCTTTAGTTATCACTATTTTCTACCTGATAACAAAAGAAATTTTTTACTAAGAATTGTATTCAACGATTCCTGAGAGATAATGATGACAATGTTAAGTTTGCTGTAAAAAATTTGAAGGCTTGCCTTTTTTGGAGAGAAAGCATAGTTATCGGTATTGCCATAATATTTTTTATACATCTTCTTCTGCCTCGTCTATTTTTTTTTAAATCAATCGTCTTTCTGTTTCTTCCATTATAAATAAATGTTGATTTATCCAAAATAAATAACAACAATGTTGCCCATACAAAAATTGGCTTCAAATCTTTAGAGCAAAAATTACAGCAGCCAATTCTAGATCATGGGTCAGGTAATTCAGTTCATAAGGTTTTAGCTGTCGCGAGGCATAAGCTATCACCTTGTCTCCTTGTATCAATATACAATGCAAACCCTTCCTTGAAGCATCACTGTAAACTGTATAACCTTCATCTCCCATAGGCAAGGTCAAGATTGGAGCACTTGTCAATCTGTGCTTAAGCTCCTCAAAGCTCTTCTGACATTCCTCCCTCCAGATAAATTTATGATTCTTCCTCAATAACTTAGTCATCGGAGCAACTATCATAGAAAATCCTTCAACGAATCTCCTATAATAACCTACAAGACCCAGAAAACTCTTCACTTCTGCCACTATCTTCGGTGCATGTCAATTCACCACTACTTCAATTTTCTTTAAATCAACATGCACCCCATCTTTCGATATCATATGTCTAAGGAAAATTACTTCATGAAGCCAGAATTCACATTTACTGAATTTGGCATAAAGTTCCTTCTCCCTCAGTGTTTGCAACACTATGCTGAGATGTTTCTCATGTTCTTCCTCACTCTTGGAATAAACCAGAATATCATCGATAAACACTATGGCAAACTGATCCAGATACTCCCTGAAGACCCTATTCATAAGATCTATAAAAACAGCTGGAGTATTGGTCAATCCAAAAAGCATGACTAAAAACTCATAATGTTCATACCGTGTCCTGAACGCTGTCTTGTTTATATCAGACTCCCTAATTCTAAGCTGATAATAACCTAACCTGAGATCAATCTTAGAGAATACCTTTGCTTCCTGTAACTGGTCAAATAGATCATCTATTCGGGGCAGAGGGTACTTATTTTTAATGGTCACCTTATTGAGTCTCCGGTAATTAGTACACATCCGCCATGTTCCATCCTTCTTCTTAATGAACAAAACCAGTGCTCCCCAAGGTGACGAACTCAGTCTTATGTACCCCTTCTTTAGCAATTCCTCCAACTATTCCTTGAGCTCCTTTAGATTAGCTAGAGCCATTTTATAGGGTGGTATAGAAATGAGTGTGGTTCCGAGAATCAAGTCGATGGCAAACTCGATTTCTCTCACTGGTGGCAAACCAGGTAAGTCCTCTAGGAACACATATGGAAATTCTCTCATAACTGGAAAATCCTCTAACTTTCCTTCATTCACATCAGTTTCCACAACATATGTCAAGAAGGCTTCACATCCCTTTCCCATCATCCTATCAGCTAGCAAAATCGAAATGATTCTTAGTGATGCTGTTTTCCTGTCCCCTCTAAAAATCACCTTCTCACCGTTGCCCAGATTAAATTCCACCTCCTTTAGGCTACAATCTAACTTCGCACGATACTTCTCCATGGCATCCATTCCAAATATAACGTCTAAACCTTTTAGGTCTAGAGGTAGTAAGTTCACTACTAGTCTAGCACCATCAATGAAGAGCTCACATTCTCTATACGCTAGACTTATTATCACATTCCTTCCTAGAGCAGTACTAATAATCAAGGGACTATCCAAAAGCACAGAATTCACACCATGTAATGACATGCTTGCATAAACAAATGAGTGCGTAGGGCAAGAATCAATCAAAACATATACTTCAGAACTAAATAACTGAGCCATACCAATAATAACTTCAGGTGCAACTGCAGCTTCCTCTCTGGTCATGACAAACACCCTTGCTTGAGTCTGTCCCCTAGGCCTTCCTGAAGGAATAGCCTTCCTTACAGCTCTAGAACTACCCACCTCAGTGATTGGTCTGGTTCCCCCTGTTTCTGCTCTTTTTGGGGCTTACAATTGCGACTCCTCTCGCCTTGTTACTTAGGGACAGTCCTTGATCATGTATCGCATGCTCTAAGTAACTTGAAGCACTCTCCCCTATGAAGCTTTCCATAATGCTCGCATTAGGGGTTCATGTTCCTACTCTTCTCCACCCTGTTATTGCCCCCTGTGGTTGAGACTTGCACTAAAGCTGCCCTTGGTTGCTATTTCCTAGCCGAGGCACTACTCCCCACCTCACTCTATGTATAGAAACTCTTCATACCCCTCCCAGGCATTAGAGCACTCACTCCTTTCTTGGAAAACTGCTCCTGATTCTTACTCTTTTTGCTCACTTCATTCTTTATATTCTCCAGTTTTTAAGCCTGGAGTGCAGCATCTACCAACAGTTGATAGTCACATAAATTATGGATCAAGACTTTCTCCTTGATCCTCGAATGGAGACCTCCCTCAAACTTGAGGCACTTGTCCTCCTCATTAGCCACAATGTTGGCCGCATATCAGGAAAGCTGGGTGAACTTTAGTTCATACTCACTCACACTCATGTCCCTTTGTGTGAGATTCAGAAACTTCTCTTGTACATAAACCATCGAAAGGTATTTATTCCTAAAGACGTCCACAAAATCTCTCCATGAGAGTACCTGAGGCATAATTTGATTATAAGGCAATAATTCCCACTGGTGGAGTGCATCCCTCTGTAACAAGCTAAATGCATAGTCTAGTTTCTCTTCATCAAAGCACTTCATATGAATCAGGACTCTCTCTGTCCTCTTCAGCCATGCTTTAGCCTCTTTGGGATTTGTAGTCCCATTGAAATCTATAGCTCCATACTTGCGGAGCTTATCATACTGTCCATTCATCTCCACTGGAGCTTGCATTGGAACTTGAAACCCTTGACCCATGGCATATGAGAAAGCCTGAGCAAAGGCTTGAAAGAACTGCGAATCCATGGGGTTTGCTTGAGGCATCGATGGAGGCACTTCTTGTTGCATACTAGGTGTCTCAGGATTTGGAGCAGAATGTGTCTCCACATCTTGTGGGACATAGGATTCATCCGTGCTCTCTTGGTGAGAGTCAAATCGAGTTAGAGCTTCTCAAGTTCTTTTTCGAGGCGACATAATCACTCCTTCAATTTAAAACCATTCAAAATCTTTAGTTCATGCAAAACAATTTCAAATCATGTACAATAATTCATAACATTGCAAGTTGTTCATTTAAAATACTGCATGTTCATTTCGTGTCCTAAACTACCCATTTTATGCGTAGGATACTCCTAAACCTAGTCGTACACCTGGACCTAAACCTAGGGCTTTGATACCATAACTATTGGACCCTGCTTCCAGAGCCTAACATTGGAGTCATGAGATGTGAGCCTAATAACCTATAGTTTCCAGAGCCCAACAATCCGGAGTCATGAAGCGTGAGCGGGCTTCCTTATGGGGATATTTCAATGACTCCTCATTAGCCATCGTCCCATAAAGGTTATGTGTCCACACCAGTTAAATACCAAATCAAAATTTGACCTTTTTCAAAATAATTGTAGCTCACTACCTCTTGTTTATTTTGAAACAAGAAGCACCTCATTCGGAGCTCTATAGCTCAAGATATGCCTAAAAATCCAAGTACGTTCATAACCTAGTTATGCTCTTCCAACCAATCCCTCATATTCTTTACATCAATATTTTTCAAATCTACATCAAAAATTACCAATTTTTTAAGGAGAGGTAGAAAAATGTATTAGGAATCTATTCCTTCAAGAATCGCTTCATTTGGAGGTCAAGTGATGAAGTTATGGCTGAAAGAATCAAGTATGATTATGTCCTTAATTATATTGTACCTCTCTTGGGAGAATTGGCATAACTTTCTCTGTAAACCTCGGATTGGGGTCATTATTAGACGATTTGAAAGAGAAATTCTAGATAAAAAACTTTTGTGAAAACTTTGAAGTAAACTTCAATCATCTATAGGGTCAAAAATGTGACCAGACGATAGGATCAGATGAACAGTGCACCAGATGATATGATGTCATCACCAAGCGATATGACGTCACCAGATGATACGTCATCACCAGACGAAGCATCCTCATCAGACGATACGTCCTCATCAAACGAAGCATCCTCACCAGAAAAAGTGTCCTCATCCTCACCAGACGACACGTCCTCACTAGATGATACGTCCTCACCAGATGATGCATCCTCACTAGACGAAACGTCTTCACTAGATAATATGTCGTCACCAGATGATGCGTCCTTACCAAACGTCACGTCATTACTAGATGATACATCATCACCAGACTATACATCCTCACCAGATGATGCGTCATCACCAGGCAATACGTCATCACCAGATGATACGTCTTATACTGCTGAGCATCTATACTTATAAGGACTATAACTTTTAACTTTGATATCCAAAAATTTCATACTTTATAGCGTTGGAAAGCTAGAAAGACAAGCTACAACTTCCATGAAGACAACTTGTCAAATTC
>JANIJH010000223.1:33593822-33604379 GCA_024520975.1 Erythroxylum areolatum | reverse complement strand
ATTCTACAAGAAGAGAGAAACCTTTGAAACCCCCATGTTAATCTCTATTCTGAATTAGTAAGGATATTTTAGCATACAAAGGACTGTTTCATAGGTGGAGAATTTCATTCCTTTGTTTGAGAGGGCTAGATTATGACCAACTATCATACCAAAATCATATACTTGCTCCTTTTTCCAACTTATGTTTGATTTAGAGATATATCATACTTCTCAAGTTTAGTAATGATTAAAAGCCCAAGAAATATCCTTAGAGTTTTGATGCTTGTCGAATGTACTAGAAAATAAAACCTATCTCTGCATAACTAAATTTATAGTAGTGGTGAGTAGGGATTGTATCCACAGAGAGTATTCATTTGCTTTTGTAATGAAAAGAATCAATGTTTAGGATATGGGGGGTTTTGTGTTGGACACCGTTTCCGAAATCCAACTATCGTTCTATACTAAATAATGTTGACACCCGGGTCATGGTACCTATTATAAGGCTCTGATTTTCTAAAAATTTCAAAATTTGGAAAAATTTTAGCTTCAACAGTGGCAGGTTCGCCGTGGCTAACTCATGGAGTTATCTCCATGAACTCTTCGGGAAAAGTTCGCCGTGGAAAAAGTCTGGCTTCTCCGCAGTGAAGTCTCCCAGTTTTTAACATAGAAACCTTGCGAAAAAGGTTCGCCAAGGCATACTCTGGATCTCACCGCGACGAAACCTTCAAAAAAAACTCAGACCACCAACATTCAATATAAAACATACATACATTCATACAATTCTTTCAACAAAACCAATTTAAAAAAGAAATTAACTATGAATATATATAAACAAAACTTCTTCAATTCATCATTTCATTACTAAAGCAAAAGAGTTTGAAAAACCTTAATTACATATCAAAAGCCACACCATTAGCTTATTACAGAATACAAAATGCACATGATACAATTGAATGCTTATGCTTGATATGATTCTAAATACCAAAAGTTTCTGAACTAACTTAATTACTAAAAAAATAGCTATCTTGGAGTTGTCAAATGCCTTACAAGGTTCACAATTCTCTTGTTTTGATTTTTCTTCACCTGCGGAGTGAAAGGTAATGGGGTGAGCTGCGAAGCTCAGTGATTTATACATTTATAGCCATTGGCAATGAGCCATACAATTCAAACATATACTTATATTCGTTCATATACATCTGTAACTTATTTTAGCTAGCAAGTCAATCATCCACAAATTTTAACTTAAATATTCATAGACAAGGAAGCTATCACTTAAAACGTATCATGTACATTTAAGCATCAAAACATAACATTCAATTATGTATCATACTTGACAATTCAAAGATGCAATGCACAAATAAATGACTCGAGAGTTCTGTGGAACGAAACGGATAAATCGAAGTTTATACTGTGAATAAAACAAGTTCAATTTCTCAGGATCTCGTGTCCTCAAGTGGGCAGTCGGGAGAAGGCTATAGGTCAACGTGCACGTGACTAATGAAACATTCCTCTCTTGCCCAAACACAATCAAATTTATGCTCAATTCAATCAATCACAAATTCATATTCTCATACTTCTTTTACTTTTTCTTCTTTTCATTTATACAAGTTGCCATGAAATGTTTCAATGACATAACTTGATCACAATTCATAAATCACAATGCATTTTCAACAATCAAAATAATTCACTATCAAGCAAGTCAACATACAATACACATGCATTCAATTCAAGCAATTTAGCATATATTCACCAATAAGACAAACTTGCCCATATTACATAATAACCATAAATATATTACCCACCTTGAATTCCTTTCTTAAAGGCCTGCTCAAAGGTGCCTCTTCTCTTGACCCTCTTGCCTTACTTTATCCCCTTTATAAATGACAAAAATTTCCATTCAATAGGAATACAATTTGAGGACCCATATATATAGGATAATCGCTAAGATAGATTCTAAATACTCAAACTCTTCCAAAGTCCAAACCTTTGGGTCAATTTTTCATGATCATTCAGATTAGGTAAATGAAGAAATTTGATAACACTTCCTTCTAAAAAAATATTTCTCATTGTCTTAAGTTTCTAATGACACCAAAATCATTCAATTTGGTTCCAAAATCTGAAAGTTATAATCCAAACATATTTGGACTATTCTTATGCTGAAACAATATTCTATACTAAACTTCCATCCAAATATTGAGGTTCTTAGAGACTGAATTAAAACTTGCTTAAGAAAATTTATAGCTATATGTCTCTAGTTTACTCTAAATTAAAACTCACTCCATTTGGATAATGACAGAGCAAGATATCATCAAAATACTAAAACATGTTCATATAGGAAAGTTGACTTTGCCGCAGCGAACTTATCCAAAAGCCTACGAAACTTCCAGCCCTCATCCCATTTTCCAAATTTTTCGCATCCGAGATCTATACCTAACACATCTTATACAAAAATAATCCCTTTATACCTCATTTACCCTTCATTCTCTACTCCATTTCAACTCAATCTCATCTATAAACAAATCATAATCTATCTTTGATCATTAACCAAAAATAAAGCATTTACATATACCATTCATTAACAAGCTCCTATACATATTCCACTTCATTTTCACTTTCATTTCACTCCTAACTTTCACTAAATATGCTTCATTCAACAAATCAAGAAGGGTGAATGCTTATACTTACTTGTTTAGCTTCAATGTCTTCAAAATCTTCAAGATCTTCAAAACCCTAGCTTGATCTTCTTTTCTTTTTCTCTCCTCTTACTCTCTTCGTTATTTTCTCTTCTTCTCTCCCTCTCACGATGCCTCTCTTCTTTTTCTTAAACAAGACGACATTTTGGTCTTATTCTTCCAAAAATACCCCTCCTCTCCTTTGGTCTTCCTATTTTGCCCCTTCTTTCATTTACCTCCTAAGTCTTTTAATCTTCTTAAATACCATATTAATTCTAACTTAATTCAAATCTTTCCATCTAATTTCAAATCTCTATTTATGCCCATCAAATTAATGACTCAATTCTAAAAATAATGAAACAAATAAATCAATAATAATTGAAAAAAATTTAGGATCCAATAATTTGGTTGGAACCAAAAGAGAAAATAACGTAAAATTTGAACTACTAAAAGCATTTTAAATCAAATAGTGAGAAAATAATAAAATTGATGAATAAATTTAGAATTTGATTCTCGGTTTAATTTCAACCTATGCACAAATAAACATACTTCATTGTTTTGTTGATTTCACACCTCTCTTAGAAGCTATGAATCGTAGGTTAATAATAAACTCTTTAAACTCTGGTTTTCCCTTAGATCTTATTTTATCAAAATCAGCTCTTTAACTAAACTTAGCAATTGAACAACCTAGAATAAGCTCTCTAGATTTGATAGGACAGTCGCACTACAAACTAGGAAAACAGATTAATTTATGCAACAACTACACAAGCTCAGCTCATTTAACTTATGTTATGTTATTCCCAATGATTCATCACCATTAATTTACAATAAATGAATTGAAAATACTACAATTACGTATTTTGTTCCATATTCTAGTAGTGGGTTCATATATAAACAATTTATTGAGAACGAGAATATTAATCATTCATACATGAATACCTAAAACAATAAGTAAGGATTATATAAACAATTTCTAGAGATAGAGAACCAACCATACATAATGGATAAATGCTCAATGTGTTCTTCGACTTTGATTTCCCTACAAACCAAAAGAAGGAAGATTAGCCCTCTATAGATCTAAAAAAAGAACGTGTTCTAGTTCCCTTCGGTTTCCAAAATCAATTTATACCTCTTTTGGCCGCTCAAATGTCTATTTATATGAAAAAACTAGGTTTCTAGGAAGATGTATGACTGCATGAACGGCCACACATCCAACCGTGTATCACCAAAACAAATGCTTTTTGTGAAATTGTGCACAATCATGCATCTTACAGTGTATAGTGAAGTCTTTATTTTCTTGCATTTCTCATCCCATTTTCACTCTAATCCATCTGTTTCTTCTTCCACAAAGAAGAATGAGTTTGAAAATCAAAAGGATGGCTCAAAGAATGTGCTTTTAACTTATTTTTTGCTCTTATGCTTCCAAATTGTACCCAAAATCAAATATGAAACAAAATGAATATTTTAATCATTTCATAGCTTTAATTACTAAGTGTTGTGGAGTAAAAGTGTAAACAATTAAGCACATATCAAGTTCCCCCCACACTTAGCTTTTAACTATCCTTGGGTAAAACAACATAATCAAAGTCACAAACTAAAAAATTCCGCTTTTTCCATACTTCCCAAGAATAGATACTCATAAAAGAAGATAAAGAACTTTCAAAACCATGAAAAACTAAACATTTAATTCTTCTACTCATGATCAATCAACAATCATTACCTTCAGAAATTAAGCAATCTAGGGATAGACTTTGACAAAATGTGTTTAAGAATAAGATAGATCTATAGGTACACTCAAGCACCATTCATGATCAAGACATTCCACGACTTTGCATATCATTTCAATTCTCCACCAGTAGGATTCATATGCATAATCATGAATCAAAGGACTTTTAAGCTTGTAATGTAAGAAAAGGCTAAGGTGAAATGTATTTGGATACTGTAGTGTAAAGTCATCAAAGCTAGTGAACTAAGAAAAACACTCAATGTAACAAGTGCAAAAATCAATATTCACTTAAAACCGGGTACCATCAGCTATGATGAATGTAAAAACTATGTTTTACAACTTAAATTTAAGCTATCGCACCATAAACCACATGAAGCATAAGGAATTAGAAGGAATCACTCACTAGAATTGATGATAAACTACACATTGCAATCATGAGGAGTGACTCTTCAAAACAACATCTCCTTCATTTACATCACAATCACCCATTCTATACAACTTTAGCAGGAAAGACTAATCATGAATAACTTTGCAAAAAAGTGAATTTCCTCCTTGATAATTTTATTTTAATTCTTTTTATTTTTCTTTTTTCTCATAAAAATTGAAATAATGACTTCAACAATGGAATTCATTGATAAGAGATAAAATGACATTCCAACAATTATAGCCAACTTGTATATATGTGAACCCCTTACTTATGCTCTTGTGCATCCACAATGATCAACAATCAATAAATACTCCACTAGCTTTGAGTCTTAGGTAAGACATTTGATTAGCTCAAAGGCTTGCAATATGGTTATCAAGAAAATAAAAGGCTAATAAAGCTCAAAAGGGCTTAATAAAAGGAAAAATCACATTAATAAGTAGCTATTTGGTTAATCTAGCTTATAAAACAAAGAATGCCTATATCATTTTCATGTTAATTTATATGATAAAAATGTGATCTTGAATAGAAAATCAAAACAAAGTCAGGATGTACATGTCATGAAGGTTACACATAAACAAAAGACAATAAGATTCATATGGATGTATCAGTTTATAAAGGCTTAAAATCTCACTGGCTTAAGACCACCTGCTAATCACTACTCTTCTAAAGATAATGTATATTGGTCAATCACAAGAGTAAAAGTACAAGCTTAAGTTGTCATGAATTTTTCTAATTAATTTACTCTTTAATTATGACTATATAGTATTAAAAGTAATAGAAAAGGAAAAAATATCTATTTATTCGTTAGATTTTAAAACACCTAAGAAACACACATAAGCAACAAACAAGCTTAAAACTGTGCATGAAAACTAAGATCCCTGCCCCGACACTTAAAACTTACATTGGCCCCAATGTAATTTCAAATGTATGAAATGGAGCATTGAATAGAAACAACAAATGTGAGAATGTAAATGAAAAGGAACAAACTTCCTTTGGGTTGTCTCCTAAGTAGTGCCTTTGTTTCATATAGTTAGCTCAAATCCATATTTTCCTCATCATGTTACGAAAATTTGATCTTTAGGGATCACAACTTCAACATTTTTCTCTTGACCTTCAATATAAGGCTTGCGTCAATGATCAATTACATGCAATTTCTTCCTTGTTTTTAAACTCTTAATCTCTACTACACTATAGGGAAAAACATTAGTAATTTACAAAAGGATCAACACAATAAGGGAGACATTTATGTGGAAAGAGTTTATATTTAGCATTATAAAGAAGCACTTTTTAACCAATGATAAAGCTTTTCGACAAGACATTAAAAACTTTGGTCTGCTCTTTTGTTGAAATCACTTATTGATTATTTGTATACTTCTACTTACAATCTTCCTGTACTTAAGGGTCAATCACATTAATTGCCAAAACATAATGATCATTATAGGAGTGCTTATTAACATCAAGAATATTGAAATGAGTAACTTTCCCATTAAATTCCATTGTGAGGGTACTTTCACAAGCATCTACCTTAGTTTGGGTCGTGTTAAGAAACAATCTCCCTAGTAAGATAGGTATTCGATTATAGGAGGTTTCATCGTTAATGTAAATCACATAAAAATTAGCATGAAATATTAATTTGTTTACCTCCACAAGCACATCCTCAATCATCCCATATAGGTATGCGTTAGTACGATTAGTTAATTGTATGATAACATTGGTTTCTTTTAGCGGTCGTAAATTTAAAGAAGCATACATGGTAGGAGGCATAACATTAATTGATTCTCCTAAATCTAATATGGCCTATTTAATCTTAGTATTACCAAGTTTGTAAGGAATAGTAAACATAAATTACACTTAGGAGGTACTTTCTTTTTAAAGATTGCATAAACAATTTTACTCATCCTAATCATTTCATAACCTCTTAGCTTCCGCTTGTTCATATATAATTCCTTAATAAATGTTGCATACCTCAACACTTACTTGATCCCATCTTGGGATATTCACCTCATCCTTTTGAAAGGTCTCCTAAATCTCCTTATCCTTATCCTCCTTACTTGAATTTGTTACCCTAACAAGGTGGACACTAGCTTTTACAATAATTAGGAATTCAACATTTACCTTTAAGCTAGAAGACATATCCCTCTCTTCTTCAAGCTCCTTACTGATTTCTTTTTCACCAGCCATCCTTTGTATAATCCTTTCAAGATCCTCAAGCTTCTTATCACTCCTTAAGTTGATTGTGCTAACATTCTTCATATTTGTCTCATGTTGTGATGACAATTTTCCTCCTCTTCGGGCTTCAGTACGGTTGATAGCTACTGCCATATGACTCATTTGATTCTCTAGGTTTTGAATGCTAGATCTCATCTCTTGAAAGTTAGATCTAGTTGCTTACTAAAACTATTACAAATCTTGATAGAATTGTAAGGTTTTAGTTGTAAGAGATTTAACTATATCTTCCAATGATGTACCAAAGCTAAAATAGGCTTATGGCTTTAATTAGTATGGCTATGCTTCTTGCAACTTGTTCAGGAAGTAATTCTACTACCTATTTGCCCCATAACTCAGGTTGGGATGGTCTCTCCAACCTAGATTATACTTCTGAGAATAATGGTTGTATTGGTTAAGAAAATTTCCTCTCGTAGCATTTACATATTCCACACTTCCCTCTCATAATGTTGGGCACCATCAATCGGATCACTTCTATTCGCACATATTTTACGCACCTTTACCTGCAGTTGTCTGACTGTAAGTTTTCTAACAAAAGATGATAACTTATTTAAATGATGTTCAATGGATGAAGTATTTAACTCGTTTATCCAACAAACATCGTTACAAGTTCCAAATTGTTGGGTGTTTGCAACCATATGCTTAATTAGAATCCTAACCTCCATGGGAGTCTTCTCATATAGTGCCCCACCACTCATTGCATCGACAAAACTCCTTTCGATAGGTAGCAATCCCTTATAGAAATATTGGATGAAGAATTGCTCTAAAATGTTATGGTGAGGACAACTAGCACACAACTTTTTGAAGCATTCTTGACACTCGTAAAGGGATTCTCCATTGTATTGCTTTATCCTACATTTCTCATTTCTTATGTTGTCTTCAATATTGGAAAGTATTTCTCCAAAAAGAACCTCTTCATCTTGATCAATGTGCTAATGCTTCCAGTGGGTAGATCAAAACGCCAGTCTTTTGCTACAAGTTTTCACAAAAATGGATTGGCTCTCCACATAATATGCTCTTTTGTCACTTTTTGAGGTTTCATACTAAGATGGACCACATCAAGCTCCTTAATATGCTTATGAGCATCCTCTCCTCTAAAACCATGAAAGTTAGGTAAAAGATGGATTACACTAGATTTAAGCTCAAAAGCAACATTTTCAGCAAAAATTGGAAAAGTGGCACATAAAGGCCTTCGAGTCAAATCTGGAGCATCCAACTCTCTTAAAGTTCTTGGATTGGACATGACTTCCTAAAGTTCAATTCCTTGTTGTATTCTAGGAGTTGTTTTCGTTTCACTACATAACCTTCATAGTGTCCTTTTAATCTTAGGGTCAAATTGTACAGGGTATTGATGAGGAGATCTGTAACCACCATACAAAAACACTAAAAAATATGAAATGATCAAGAAATAAAAAAACAATTGATTATAAAAAAAATAAAAAACACCAATTGAAATCAAAAACAAAAACTAAAGGGCCACACTCCCAGAAAACAGTGCCAAAATTCTTGATGTATGTTGAATGCACCAGAATATAAAACCTATCTCAGTACAACTAAATTTATAGTATAGTGAGAAGGGCTTGTATCCACAGAGAGTGTTCGTGTAGCTTTTGTAATGAAAAGAATTAGTGATTAGGATGTGGTTTATTTGGAATCAAAAGACAAAATAAAGTAAAATTTAAACTACTAAAAGCAATTTAAATAAAATAGTGAGAAAATGATAAAATTGATGAATATGATTAGAATTCGATTCTCAGTTCAATCTCAAGTTACACATAAATAAACATACTTCATTATTTTGTTGTAGGTTAACAATAAGCTATTTTAACCCCAGTTTTCTCTTAGATCTTGTTTATTCAAAATAAACTCTTTGACTATACCTAGCTATCGAACAACCTAGAATAAGCTCTTTAGATTTAAAAAGATAGCCGCATTACAAACTAAGAAAATAGATTAATCTAGACAACAAACACACAAACTCAAGTCATTTAACCTATGTTATGCTATTCCTAATTATTTATCACCATTAGTTTACTACAAATAAATAGAAAAAACAACTATTACGTATTGTATTCCATACTTTGGAAATGAGTTCATACATACACAACGAAAAGAAGTCCAAATGTGTTCTTCGACTTTAATTTCCTTGACGAATTGGAAAAACGATGATTAACCCTCCATAGGTCTAAAAAAAGAATTTTTTTCTGCTTCCCTTCATGTTCCAAAACTGATTCATACCTCAAAAATTGTGCCTTTAACTAATTTTAGCTCTTATACTTCCAAATTGTACTTAAAACCAAATATGAACCAAAATGACTATCTTATTCATTTCATAGCTTTAACCATTAAGTGTCGTGGAGTAAATGTATAAACAATTAAGCACACATCAAGTTTGTTATCTGTCAAAAGTTATGGTTTTTAAAGTGAAATTTATGTATCCATTTGATCCAAAGGCCTTTCTTATTCATGTATAGTTTCTATATTCTCTTACTCAGAACCTTTTGTATAAGTGGAATGAGTATAATGCAATATAAAAATTTAGGCTTAGTTAAGGTGATTGGTACTTCAAGGTATTTGAAGGAAGGGGAAAGCAAAGTTAGATGTGCACTGTTGTATATCTTAGCTTGATTCCTTGTATTTGATGAAATTGATAGGTTTCTCTTTTCAATATTTGACTTTTAATAATAGCAATTATAAGAAAAGCTTTAATATATTTAGCAAAATATTAGTGGATTGAATGTCTGCACCACTCAAAAGTATGAGATCATCAACATAAATCAAGTGAGTTAGTATGAGTTCCCTAAATTTATAATGGAATTGAAATCTTCCATTGTAGGTTGAAATTTTATGAAGTAGTCTAGATAGACCTTCCATTAATAGTGTGAAAAGACAAGATCCTTGTCTATGTCCCCTAGCATTTTTGAATGGGTATGTAGGAATACCATTGACAAGCATACTGAGAGAAGAGGTTTGTATGCAAGCCATAATCCACTTAATAATTGTTTTTGGAATATTAAGTGCTTCAAGGTAAGCTTGGATGAAGCTTTAACTAAATTTATCAAATGCTTTATAGAAATCTATTTTCATCAAGCAACTTTTAATGCCTCTCCTAGTGTTTTAAACCTTTAGCAGTTCCTATAAAAGAAGGGCATTGTCTCCTATAGTTCTTACGGAAATAAAAGCAACCTGAGCAAGATTTATGACTTCATTTCGAGTAACCTTCAAATTATTAGCAAAAAGCTTCGCAATGACTTTGTAAACAGTATTACAACAAGAGATTGGTCTAAAATGTAGCATCCCGTTACCGATGCGATGGGCATATTGGTAATTGGGACAGGATGGGAATTTGTACTGCATTTATTCATTGAGTATTATTTTGGCCTCTGATTTTAGAGGGATAGACCATTTTGCACATGCATATGCACAGTGACATGCATTCATGATTTTTCTGGCATTTAATTGTGATTATGTTTTAAATTGTAAATTTTGAGATAATTATGTTAGATATGATTTATTGGGAATTAAGG
>JANIJH010000223.1:33507738-33520895 GCA_024520975.1 Erythroxylum areolatum | reverse complement strand
CGCGCGCGTTTGCTACCTCCGCTTTTGATTGCATCTGTTCTCTCGCTGTCGTTCTTTGTGCTTCTGTTTTTCGTTTCTAGAAGTTTCCGTTCGTTTTCGTTTTTGTTTCCGCTTTTCCGATTAGGATCCGGTTTCGAGATCGGGTTCCAACATGTTAATCCACGGTAAGAGTAGAATACTTGCCCGATAAGACCGAGTGAGTGAGGAGTATTTTCAACATAAAGTTTAATTTTGCAGTGGTCCCCGTGTGATTTATGCAGGGGCTAGGAAATTATGAGAGGATGGGCCACTTTAAGGCATTATGTAATTTGAACTCTTTAACAAGCTAGTTTTTTTGGCATGTTTTTGTTAAAACTTTGTATGATGCGTTTTCTTTCTTTCTGTGTTACCAAATGGAAAATAGGCTAATCATAAGTGCACCTAAGAGCGGAAACTCGGTAGATCACAGATGCTGGAATTTTAGGCAACAGCACCATATCTTCTTCAAGCATCGTTGTGGCTACAAATCCCTGAAGCAATAATTTGACAGCCTAACCGAAGATCCGTGAATCTATAGAAGCAATGAAACGAGTGCAAAACAATGCCTAATTTTGCCATGACTTCTCTCCAGAATCCTGTTAGCAGGCTTCTACCCAACTGCACCCCGGGAAACTTTTCAGCTTTTTTGTTTTAAACATGTTCTTAAACCTTGCAACATTTTCCCAACTACCAGCGCCGGCATATAATTGTGACATAAGCATCTTGTTTCCTGCATTCTTAGGCTCAAGCTCAGCCAACTGTCTAGCAGCTATCTCTGCAAGTCCTATATCCCCGTGACTCCTACATGCCCCTAGCAATGCTCCCCAGACGAAAAGATCAGGCTCAACTGGCATCATCTTGATCATATTGTACGCCTCAGAAAGTTTTCCCGCTTTCCCAAGAAGGTCCACCACGCATGCATAATGCTCCAATCTTGGAGCAATCTTGTACTTCTTTCGCATCATAAGAAACAAACTTTCCCCAAGTTCAACCAGTCCCGCATGCCCACAGGCAGTAAGGACAGCTGTGAAAGTTAAGTGATCAAGCTTGCTTTCTTCCGCCTTCTCCATCTGATTAAAAAGCTCAATTGCTTCATCACAGTACCCATGATTTGCACACGCAAAAATCATAGAATTCCAGGTTACCGTGTTCCTCTCAGTCATTTTACAGAACAGCATCCTCGCTTCAGATATAAACCCACATTTTGCATACATGTCAACCAGAGCACTCCTAACATACAAGTCTTCTTCAGCTCTATTCATCACTGCGTACCCATGTATTTGCTTCCCAAGCCTTACATTAGACATGGTTGCACACGCAGGTAAGAGACTACTTAAGGTTGCAGAAGTAGGAATCAATCCATTCCTTAACATTCGTTTAAATGTGTTGAAAGCAGTTTCATGACGAAAGTTCTGAACCATCCCTGATATAATCGAAGTCCAAGAAACTACATCAGCCTTCACATCGTTAACACTCATCAGTTCAAACAGCTTTGTAGCCATCACTTCATCAGCATTTTTTGCAAATCCTGCAATCAAGATATTCCAAGTCACTATGTCAGGCTTCAGACCCAACATCTGAACTTTTTCTACTAGAACTAATCCTTTTCCTGCAAACCCAGTTCGAGCATAACCCGAAACCATTGCGTTCATAGCCACCAAGTCTTTCTCCTCCATACCATCAAAAATCCACCTTGCCTTTTCAATTTCTCGGCATTTACAGTACATATCAATCAATGCACTAATAACAAAGGTATCCGTTTCAACCGAATGCTTCAGAACCAAGCCATGCAATGCCTTCCCAGTTCTTATATCAACTACATGGCCACAAGCTTTGAGGACACTGGGAATCACAAACTCGTTGGGTCGAAAACCCAATTCTATCATTTTGACAAAGCCATTCAAAGCTTCCTTATCAAGCCCACACCGAGAATAAACCCCAATAAGTTCAATCCAACGGCGGGAATTAGATTCAGGAATTCTGTCGAACAGCTTACGAGCATCAGATAATTGTTTAGTTTCAACATACAGAGCCATTAGCTTGTAAGTAAAATGAGTCAGATGAGCCCACCCATTAAGGATCAAATGGGCATGTAGCACTTTTCCTTGGAATAATGACTGATCACGAGCGTACGTCTCAATAAGCTTAGTATAAACTCCTGGTGATGATTGAAATGAACGGGTGATGAGAGTTGTAGGGGGCGATTTGAGGAAATTTGAGGCTACGGTAAGTTTATGCATTGATTCAACAGTGAAAGAGGCAGCAAACAATTCTATAACCCCACGAGACAATTTGCTGTACTACTATGGCCATCGGCATGACTACTTCAGCTCACGTATGTCAGCGTCCAACTTTACTACGACGACTTAATACTGACGTACTCGTTATCTTTACTGCGATAAACATGCTTGCTGGCAAAAAGAAAAAAGAAAATATAACACAATTTGGTTTTAAAATGCAATTACTTTCCTCTCTCGGAGATTTAATATAAGAAATCAAGAAGTTCAGGAATGATCTCAAATAGATAATGGAGGCTCGCTAAGGATTGTGAGACGAAGATGAGTGGTCTAGTCAAATAGTCATGACATTGGGGACAGTTGAATGCTTAAGTATCATGTCAAAAGTTGATCTATTTTCCAAACAAGAATTTTTCTACTCTGCACAGTCGCCATTTAGTTCGCCGTTGCCTTCCCTCTAAATTAATCAGTTTACGGTGAAGTTGGGATCTGTTTGTGAGGAATATAAAGATACAGCTGAAAATAAAACTCATAGAATAGTTGTGTCGTGGTATAGTCATTACTTTGAAAGCAACATTTGACAAGACTATAGTGTAATCAACAATGTCCTTTGTTCCCTAAGGTTAACACAACTAGTTCACGAACTCGTCCAAGACTTGGAATCTACAGGAATACAATCATCCAAAGAAAAAGGGTTATCAAGTTAGCAAAAGTGTCTATCTGGTTGGCGAATATCTTTGTCTCTGAAAGGAAGGTGTTAAATAATCAAAATCAAATCAAATGTCGGAGAAGAATCTGTCGGTGAAGCAAAAATTGTGGAGTAATGTTCGTAACATTTCTAGAGACCGTTTTTTATATAGGACAAATAGAAGAATTTTTAATTTAACTAGTGGCTAAAAGCACAAAATTAGAAAATATGGGTGACATTAGGCTTTTAGAATATCAAGTCTCAAGGTTAGATTTTCACTATACCTTAAATTTTAAGATTTAATTGTTGGAAATTTAGACTTAGAAATTTAGGGTTTAATATGACTGAATATAGGCTTGAGACGGTTATAATGTAGGCTTCATTTGTTGGAATTCAATAAACCACACAAAGAATTGATAGTAGGAAATTAGGAATCACTCATAGGGTTTAAGAATCACTCAAAGAAGAATGCATCACACCTTTTAATTGAAAACTCAAGTTTGTAAAAAAAAATTCCAGATTGCTTATTATTATTGAAGGGCTAAGTACACTCATATATATAGAGTTTTAGACCTAATTCTAGTGGGAAAGGGTTTCTAACAAATTTAAATCCTAGTCTAATAAAAACTCTGTAAGTCCTAAACAATATCATATCTAAAATAGAATAATATAATACTACTACTTCCTATCTAATAAGGAATTCTAACACAGTTTAAATTTTGTCCCTTATCTTTAATTTTAGTTCAATTATAATCATCATCCCACCAAATTAAAGCTTGCGATTAATTAATCTTTCCTCTTTTATTTCTTTTTATAGACTTTAAGTTCTTTTGCATCAATTCTCCTGTGCTTGTTTGAAGTCATCCTCGACGTAGAATGTGATAAATAATGATCATATAAATCTAGATTCAACTTCTGAAATTCAAATTATAAAATCTAAGTGTAGACAGAAATTGATCTTCCTTTCCACTTGACAAAAAATTGTTGATATCTTTCATGTCTTGTGGCTATAATTAGTTCATTAAGAACACCCTCTATTTCCTATTTAAGATAAGGAGTGGTTGGAAGTCTTACAGATGCATCAAAGAAATTTCTCATCTTGTCCATGATGAATAGTTACGTCTGCAATATTAAGTGTCTATTTGTTTTAGCTTTTGGAGAATGAATAAGCACTTTTTTCTACAGCAAAAGCTATTTTTTAAAAAAAATGAGTGCTTTGTTATAAAATCTAAAAGTACGTTTTTAATGGCTTTTTTAGAAACTAAAATACAGCTTTTTAAAATGCTCAAATTTGAAACTTTTTTAAAAAGCACTTTTTAATGTAGATTTTTCAGATAATTAATGAGCCTATTTTTTAGTTTCCTTTATCCTTATGTTTTTACACATAATTTTCATAATACCCACAAACACATCTTCACGTTTATTTTGAGATTTATATAATATTATTTGAGTTTTTATATGTTTTAATATTTATTTTTGATATTAATTTTACTTATATTATAATCCATATAAAAAATTTGGTTATATATATTTTTATTTATGTTTCATATGGTTTAAAATTATGTAAATAATATTTATATGCATAAATAATTTTTATTATAAAATAAAATATAGTTAAAATTAAAATTGTTTTTATTTTTATGTTGTCAAACAATATATTGTATAAAGCTCTTTTAAAGAAGCTCTTTGTTAAATGGTAGCCAAACAGTCAACTGACTTCTTAGAAAAGCTCTTTTTAGAAAAGCTCTACTGACAAAAGTTCTACTTATAAAAGCTTTACTAATATAAATCCATCCAAACATGCACTAAAGATAAGATTTTTCCCATGTCACTTGGTAATTCCAAAACATAATCATTAACTTTTATCTTCTTGATGATCTTATGAGGTCAATATTTCATGAATGAAGTTTATTATATTTTCCTTTAAGAGAATGCTCTGGATGAATCCTAACTATCACCAAATACCTTTCATTAAATTCTATCAATTGACGATGTCAATCAATATGTTCTTTATATGACAAATTGCTGGTTGTTATCTTTCATCGTATCTCATCAATGATGTCCATCATGTGTTAAGCAAAACCTTCAACTTCAACACTAACTCTTGTTGTTTATGGTAAAGGAACCAGATCAATAAGCTTCCTCGGTTGAACTCCTGAAACTATCTCAAAAGGGCTCTTACCAATAGACCTATTTATAAAACTATTATATGCAAATTATGCCATAGGAAGAATTATGTCCCAATTTTTCATATTATCTCTAAGCAAACATCTTAACAAGTCTCCCAAGCTTCTATTCACTACCTTTATTTGTCCACTGGTTTGGGGATGGAAAGAACTCGAAAAACTGAAGCTTAGTGTTCATTGTTTTCATTAGAGTTCTATAAAAATATTAAACTTCACACCACAATCAAAGATGATGGTCAAAGGTAATCTATATAGACCTATAACCTCTTTGAAGAATAGTTTAGCAATGTGGATAACATCATAAGTTTTAGCCAATATATTTTCAAATGGTTTCATAACAAAATCATATGGCTTTTCTACAATATAGACATTAAGAACATACATATTGCTACTTCTTGTAGTCAGATATACTAACTTGCCATCATTGCTAAGTTTTGACTTTGCAAATACTCTTGTAGCTTTTTCTCTATTCCTACATTATACTAATTTTACATCTTCATTCAAGTCTACTTTTCCTTCATCAACCACTACAACATAATCTTCATTAACAACACAAATGATATCATTAAGTTTTTAAACCAATAAGCTTCGAAACCCCATGTACTTATTGTTTAATCTTTTAGCTTCATGTTATGTTATTTTATCTTGTTGTCCTATTCTTTCAACCTTGTCTACCTTCATTGGCTTCAAAATTATCCTCTTTTCATAAAAAATAAACTGATAGGTGTTAGCTTTTCTGCAATGTTGCACGTCTCGATCATAAAGCTATGGTCTCCCAAAGTAAAATGTGTGATACTTTTGTAGGAATGAGATCACACTAAATATGTAGCACCCACTCTCGCAAGACACATATCCGACATCCTAACTAATATCCAAGTACGTACCCCGTAAGGGTGGCATGCTAGAACAATTATTTAGTCAAAATTCATGACAAATTTTTATTTCCTTAAAACAATGTACTCATATATGGAAATCATTAATCAAATCAGGTCCGCTAATTTTTTTTAACATTTCCATTCAACAACCACTTGGGCCCATTTCAGATATAAAATACTTGTAATCATAAAGTCATTTCATTACTAAATCATTCACATATACTTTGCACAATTCTTGAAGAACATAAATCAAAAACAAAATCACTGAAGACATATGCGGGTGCAAACTGATCTCGACCCTTAATCCATATCTGATCTCAGTGGCTATACTCCACTTAACCTAACTAAATAACTCCTTGGAACCTAAAAAGCTACATTGCAATTTTTTATGAGTTTTATAAACTCAATGAGTGAATTATCATTGATGATTTCACCCAGGTAAAATACACAAATTCACATATTTCACATATATTCATTCAGAAAATATATATATTCCAAATACTCGCATTAACATGGCACATCATATAATCATTGCAAATCAAAATAGATATATACAAATACAGATACATATGAGACTTTAGATTCATTATTATTGTTGTGACCAAGTGCCTTTCACATACATATATAGATACTGGCCTATTGGGCTCAATTAGAACAAAATCACGGAGCATAGCTCTATATGCAAAAACAGAAATCATGAAGCAAAGCTCTACGTGCAAGCGCTTTCATACTGGCTACTCTAGTCATAGTGCCTTTATCTGAGCATGCATTTTATAAAATGCAACAAATACTGAATATATCATGTATAATAGTCACAAATGATGGATAATCAGAAATCTCATAGTCATCGGATCTAAGTCTGACATTCAACTTTCGTTGAGAATACTCATATTATTCAGAATTTCAAAGCAATCATAACACTTCCAATACATTCCCTAATATTAAACTCCTCGAACCTTAAGTCCGGAATTCATAAACAAGTCAAAATCAATTAATAATTAGAAGTTAAACAAATCCAATCAATCCAAAAAAATTCATCTAGGTTAACTCACAGTATGCTCCAATATGCTATTACCTGGATGGTTCAACAATGTTTAATTAGCATCCAATGTACCCCTTTATATCATACAAAGCGCATTTACAAATATCACACTTTTGCATAAATGTATAAGTATTCCTTTATGCACATCTATGTATAGCAAATATGCACAATACATGTTCAATGACAATCCCAGGTATCTTATTGTGATTCTTATCACCATATCTTTCATATATCAAAACCTTGGTAAGTTGCATTCCACAATAACCAAGTCACAGGCGTGCAACATCACACACGCCCGTGCTTAATAACCAAGAAAAGTCACAGCCGTGCAACACAAAACTCACGGCCATGCAATCCAAAATAAATCAGTCATGGGTATGAGATCTTAACTCACGCCTGTGCATATCAAATGACCATTTCAGAGTTTTCTACCAACATGCTTTTAGGTCAACTTTGCATCATCATTCTAATAAGGTAAATGACACAATTAGGCAACATGTTCTTCTAGAAAATTGTTCTCCAATGTCTTAAGTTCCTAATGACTCTAAGATCATATAATTTGGTTTAAAAATCTGAAATTTAGACTCCAATTATTTTGGATTGTTCATAAACTAAAACTATAGTCTATATTTAACTTCGAATTGAATTCTGAAATTCTTAAAGATAGAATTAAAATTTGATCTCTTCAGACAATTTGTAGCCATATGTTTCTAATTCAATTTAAATTAAGAATCATTCCATTTGGATACCTATTGATCAAAATATAATCAAAATGTTGAAGTTTATTAAGTGAAATCATTCTAGTTATCAAATTCTAGTATTCCTCAACATGTTCATCTTAAATTCAACAATCAATCCATTTTAGATGGTTATAATTTTTGGTGGAGATAAAGAACAATGTGTTTCAAATCTAATGGTTCAAGAATCAAATCATTTGGATATCGGGTGAAGAAGTTATAACAAAAATACCAAAGGATATTTATAAATAAACAAAAGTTGAAAGTCGTGATCGTACGTCTGCACAACTGCGATTCTCTACCTAGATCTACGAAGTCGCGATCGTGCAAAAGCAATAGTGAATTTGCGATCGTGCTGACAATACATCTTAGTCAGATCATATCAATATTTCTTAGTATACTCACATATCACACTTTATGTATTTAAGACATCTTTGTTAGTGTTACAAACTCATATGTTAATGGTTCTATTCTTGCAAGAATTTCATGTGGACCAATTTATGTCGGGCTTAGCTTATACTTTTTTTCCAACCTAAGCACATCTTGACAAAGTGATACTCTCAGAAACAATTCATCTTTTGCTTGATAATTCACATCTCTTTAGTGTTAATACACTTAACTTATATGTCTATCTCACTTTATTCCAAATCTTCGGTGTTGCTCCTCCTAATTCATTCATCTTTTTTGAGTCACTTAATTTTTAATACACATCAATTTCACTTATCATCAACATTTGCTACTTTTAGCCTTAAACTATTTTTTAGGCCTTATTTATCCAAATATAAAGGCGGTCGACTCTTTCCATCGTATAACACCTTATATGATATTCTAATGATATCCATGTGATATTGATTGTTATGCCTAAATTCAATTAAAACTAAACATTGACCTCATGTTTCTACGAACTCCAAAATATAAACTTTAAGCATATCTCCAATTGTTAAGACTATTGGCAACTCATACATATAATCAATTGTTTTTACATCCATAGCCATCAAACATTATCTCATCGTATTCCTACTAATGTATAACATAAGTAATTATTTGTACTTTCTCTAGCAATCTTTTACTCAAACATCTTTATTGTGTACACAAACTTTATATTACAATCACAATGTCTTATCTTCCTTTTCAAACTCAAAATTCGGATTCATTATCACTTTTCAATTTCCTCAATAAGATTCATAATTTCTAAATCCTTAATTTGGGCTTTGCTAATCTTTTCATACAAAACTAATTTTAAATCTCAATGTAGCTAATAATACTTTGTTTTGCTCAAAATTCAACTCAATATTCTATGCTCTTTATTGCACTAGATTTAGTAACCACAATATCTAAATTTGTGTTATTCCATTATTGAATTTTTGGTCTAAGCATAAGATATGTACACTAGTTTTACAAAGATAGTACTAATTTGTACACTTATAGTCCTTCAATACTTCTATCCATTATCTCAGTCTCGTATAAAATTCTTTCAAACTTAATAAGTACCTAAAACTTTATTGATATGTATATTTATATGTAAATCCAAAGTCTTTCACTGTACAAATAGTGTCTCCAAGCTTTCAAAGCAATGACTATTTCAACAAATTTCAAATCATGTTTCAAACATTCAACTTATGAGACTTTAATTGTCTTTATGCATACAGAATTAGTTTATTATGTTGCAACAAATTGCATCTTAATTTCTGATGTGAAACATCATTGTATATTATAAAATCTCCAAACCCAAATGATATAATTAAAATTGATGTTATAATTCCTCAAAATTCTTTTCACATTCTTCAGTTATAGGATTTATACATTTTTACTCAGACATTTTTGTCAAAGAGCTAATATCAGTAAAAACTTTTTAACAGTCTCTGGTAAAATCCAATATACAACTAGTTTTAGAGAACACCATATCTCTTATATATGCCTTGGAGTTTCTCACTTTATCATTATCTTTATTTTCTTTAGGTCTCCCATTATGCCATGTAGCATCACATAACACTTGCTTCACATATCCCATTTTCATTCAAATACATGTCCACAAGATAGTTCAGTCAATCAAACACATATTTAAATGTAGATGCAAAGCTCGTGTAACACACTTTCCATTATTTTGTTGTTATGACTGAGTGCCCAAATTATCCTGTATCCATTGTAGATACTGGCTCATTGAGACCATCCCTTATCCATTGGAGATACAGGGCTCATTAACAAAGCGAGCCTTTGGCTCTTATTCGCATTACGAGCTTTAAGCTCATTTTCAGTGGCTACTCAGGTTACAACTCTTATTATCTAATTATGCATTCATGTAATAAAATGTATCACCAATTTCCAATCAATCATTCACAGTCCCAATCACATTTATCATCTATTATCATAGTCACTAATTGATACAATTTATATGATTAATTTAATCTTCAATACCACAATACTGTCGGGGCATTGTTAACTCCAACAGATATATCCTAAATTTCCTTATGTAATTTATTCCTCAATGAGGTAATATTATCTCATGTTATTTTTTATTTTCCCAATCGACTCATTTTCTTGAATGATTTTCTCCATTCATTCAATTTCCTATGATGACTTATTGCAATGTCGAACCATTCTTACTAGTTTCTCCACTCATTTCAGTTTATTTACAATCTTAATTTCCTGTGTTGGTAACCCATTTATCAAGTCAAATTTATATCCCCTAAACATATTTGCATATAATGTAATGCGGGCCTAAGTTCTCCTCACATTAGCAAGAGTGTCGCCTCAAATTCAAGAATCCAATCACATAGCTTGATACTTTACATCAAACAAAATGCATACACTCTTAATAGCATGTTCTACATATTATGCTTAAGTCTTCGTTAGGAATAGAATTCCACTTTTTACTTTTAATTTATTCTATTTTCTTTCATTCTTAAAAGTAAACCATCTGGTTTACTTAACCTTATTCGATGAAATTCTTCTTCCAAAGAAGATTTCTTGCTACTATCTACTATATTGTTTATCTAATCCTTATCAATCAATTATTCCCATCATTGCTTATCATACATTTTTAGTACCTCAAAAAGTTCACTTTCAACTATTCATAATACCTTCATAAGATCAATTTATGTCATAACTTATATGATCATAATATCATTATAATAAGGCTCAGTGAAGCATTAAACAAATCCATTTACTCTTATACCTTAGTATACACTATCAAAATCAGTACATCTTATCTAGAGATGTATTTAAGACAATTCTCTAATTACTTGCTCAAGATACCTTAGTCTCATTTGATTTAGGACAACATTTCTCTTTTTGCACCTGACTATGGTCGTGGGAACTATGACACAATCGTGCCCTTCTTCTTTTTCCTCGTATTTCAGTACACATAGTAACATCATTGACAATCTCAATCTATCCCTTATAGATCACTATAAGCACTTTCATGCATTACTCTAATTCATCTTAAACTTTGAATTATGGGGACTATGACTAACAAATATTCATATATCATAGATTGCTTCCTATATCATCTCCACGCATATAATACTTATGTGCACAATTCTCACACTTATCATGGTGATCCCATTATTAAATATGTGCTCACAAAATAACAAATTAACTTAACCGTGACAACTTTTACAAATCTCAGTATCTTTATCCCTTCTTCCAATTACCATTATATCATCATACTTACGTATGTTCACTATCAATTCAAAATTATAGATACATAATCATCCTGAAATTTCGATCTCAATTCCACTAAATATTCTTATAGTGAATCATAAATCTTATCACATTTATCTGACAATCATTTCAAGTCCAAGTTTGACCCCTCAAAGTAATAGAAAATTTTATTTTCTTTCAACTTGACTTGTACACTTTAAATCTCGTCATTCATACTTATATCATTACTTTCCTTAATCAGTCCATAACAATGTATTCACATCTATATCACATTCAGGGATATATTATCACAGAACAATATTGATATCGTATTCCATAATACATCCACCAATACAAATACATTACATCATTTTTTGTCATATCTAACTATATACTATTTTTCATTTCTAAATATCCACAAACTTTTATTTTTTCATATTCAAACAAATCATCATTCTTCCCATTACTTCCATCAATTCAAACTTTTAATGAATACTCATGCGTCTAGTTCATGTAAATGGGACTCAGATTAGGGATCAGTTGGAAAATAGACTAATAAAAATAGGTGATGTATTCCCATGTGACATATAATACTACATATCGTAATTACTTTTAGAAATGATACAAAAGAAACTTTCAGAACTCAACATTCCTTATGCTTTCTTCATATACCTGACATCGTTGCAATACAGGCGGTTAATAAAGACGTCATCGCGAAGAATCCAAGAAGTAAATGGTCGAATTAGCCACAACATCTCCAATGACAATGACGATGAAATGGTACTCTAAATTTAGAGAACTAAATTGATAACCTCGGTAAATTGTAGTGAATTAGATTATAAAATAAATATTATATCGATCTAAAGGAAAATCAAAAATTAAAAATTTCCTAAAGAGCCATAACTTTTGACAAATGCATCACTCTCTTTCTTTTTATCTAGCGCGAGCTTCACAAACCTATGATACTTTTAATTTTAATAGTTTTTAATATAATTTTTTACTCGACAAATCATATCAATACCATTAATTATAAGATTAATGATTAACTAATTTTATAATAAATTAAAAGTTCAACCAATTTTTATTACTTTCAATAATTCTAATTAATACTATAAAATTAGGTAAAATTCAAAATTTTAGATATATAATTATATTATATTTAATTAACATCTTTTTAAAAAAGATAAAAGAATTCTTTCATTAAGTCGAAGAAAGCCATCAAAAAGTCTTTATAAAGCTAAATTAAGCATGAATAAAAAAAGGTTTATACAACCTTTATAAGAAAATGTAACATTCCAGATCAATTGCTTACAGATATTGTCCGCTTTGGCCCTTGGCCCAGTCAAGCCCTCACGGTTTTGCTTTTCCCAAGGCCTTCCCAGGAGGTCACCCATCCTAATACTACTCTCACCCAAGCACAATTAACTTCGGAGTTCTGATGGGATCTCGTGCATTAGGCTATAGAAAACGCGTCTGTAAAAGAGAGATATCCGTACCCTTATAAAACGTACTTCGTTCCCCTCTCCAACCAATGTGGAATCTCACACTTTCTACCCCCTTAGGGTCCTGCCCTCTTTGGGGTCCGGCCTAGCTGGTACAACGGTTCGGGTACTGACTCTGATACCACTTGTAACATCCCAAATCACCTGCTTATAGATATTGTCCGCTTTGGACCTTGGCCTAGCCAAGTCCTCGCGGTTTTGCTTTTCTCAAGGCCTTTCTAAGAGGTCAC
>JANIJH010000223.1:33482633-33501843 GCA_024520975.1 Erythroxylum areolatum | reverse complement strand
TATAAGCAGATCGCAATTTTATAAGGCAATTGACAGTATTCAGTCAAATATGTATGCAATGCACGTGTGACACTTTTCCAGTTTATTTCAGTGTTGTGACCGAGCGCATAAAAAGTGAACAGTATCCGTAGACGCGTCTATTGATACTGAGTTTCGACTGACTGATGTAGCACGGCACCCTCGCGGGGCACAGACTCGGATATCACCAACGATGTCGGGTTCGGGTCACGTGGGAGTGGGGTGTTACAAAAATGGCAGATTCTAGGCAGCAAAGGATAAAGGGGATTAGAAGTGTTTCCATCAACATGATTGATGGAAAGAGAAAGATCCTAAGTAATGTTAGATTTGTGCCTGGAATAAGGATAAATCTAATTTCTGAAAGCTTGTTTAATAAGAAAGGGTTTCAGATCAGATCAAAAGATGGACTCAGAGAAATCCTAAGGGATGGTAGAGTCATTATTAGAGGAGTTAAAAGGGGTGGGCTGTACTATGTAATTGGCTCAACAGAAGTTAATCAAGTTTTAGATAATGGAAATCATGAACCAACCAAGCAATGGCATGCAAGATTGGGTCATGCAGGGAACGAAAGCTTTTTCTATCTCTCTAAACAAGGATTAATCCCTAAGCAAATCCTACAAAAGTTGGAATTCTGTGAATCTTGTGTGCTAGGAAAGCATCACAAATCCAATTTTCAAAAGGGAGCACAGAGAGCCACAGAGATCATAGAATATGCTCATAGTGATCTTTAGGGGCCAGCTCAAGTACCTACAGTATGAGGAAATTTATACTTCATGTCCATTATTGATGACAGATCTAGAAAGTGTTGGGTATATCCGATGAAGAGAAAGGATGAAGCACTAGAGAATTTCATAAAATGGCATACACTTATGGAGAATCAGACTAGGAAGAAGCTTAGATGCCTAAGGACTGACAATAGATTGGAGTACTGCAATAAAGAGTTTGAAGATTATTGCACCAAGAAAGGTATCCTAAGGTACAAAACAGTAAGAGCTACACCTCAACATAATGGTGTAGTTGAGAGACTCAATAGGACTCTCCTAGAAAAGACAAGGTGAATGTTACTCTTTTTGGGTTGCTCACATTCTTTATGGGGAGAAGCTATTAGGACAACAACCTACTTAGTTAATAGAATCCCCACCTCTGCTAATGATTACAAGACTCCACAAGAGGTTTGGAATAGTAAGAAACCTATCTTTACTCACCTTAGGACTTTCAGATGCGTAGCTTATGCACATCAGAAGGAAGGAAAGCTAGAGCATAGAGCAATTAAAGGAGTTTTCCTAGGATATCCAGGATTAAAAGGGTATAAGATCTTACTACTCCAAAAGGGAGCCTACAAAACCATCATAAGCAGAGATGTAATTTTCAAGGAAGATGAATTCCCTCTGCTGAACAAGAATTCCTCAAATTTAGACCTCTAAAGGGAAGTTCAGGAGCAATTAGGATCACTGAACCAATCAGTCCCTTTCTATGTGCCACCAAAAACTGAAGAAGGTGGCATTACATAACCTATTGATGTGATGTGGAGCCTATATAAGGCACTACACATCATGAACAAAGGATAAAAGAGATTGAAGGTATGGGTGAAGACGAAACCCCACACACAACTTCAACTGATGTACAAGGAAACATTCAAGACTATCAACTCACAAGGGATAAGCAGCCAAGACAGAGAATCCCTAATAGGAGGTACATTGACTCAAACTTAGTTAAATATGCATGCCTAGTGGCTGAAGCTATTGAATGGAAGACTCCTGATACTTTTGAAGAAGCCATGACTAGAAGTGATGCTAAACAGTAGAATGAGGCTTGTGAGAAAGAGTATTATTATCTAATGAAGAATATGACCTGGACTTTAGTACCTAGGCCTCCTAAAGTCAAATTAATGGAGAACAGATGGTTATTCAAGCTAAAAGAAGGAATAACAGAAATTGAACCAAGAATTTATAAGGTAAAACTTGTAGCTAAGGGGTATAGGCAGAAAGAAGGAGTTGATTACAAAGAAATATTCTCACCAGTAGTCAAATTTAAGACAATCAGACTCATTCTAGTATTAGCTATTGTCTATGATTGGGAAATCCATCAAATGGATGTCAAAACAGCCTTCCTATGTGGAAAGCTAAAGGAGACTATCTAATAAAACAAACAGTCAAGTTTGTAGACAAAGATAAGTCTGACTATGTCTGCCTGCTTCAAAAGTCCCTATATGGGCTGAAGCAAGCACCTAGACAATGGAACAAGAAGTTCCATGAGATAGCAAGTGAGAAGAACTTTGTAAGAAATGCCTATGACTACTGCTTATACTACAAGAACTTAGAAGGGACAGAGGCCATCTTCATACTAGTCTATGTAGATGACCTAATTATTGCTAGGAAAGAGCTAGGCAGAATAATTGAAGTGAAGAATGCTCTGAGCAAATATTTTGAAAAGAAAGGTTTGGGAGAAGCTTAGAAGCTCCTAGGAATGCAAATAATCAGAAATAGGAGGGAAGGGAAACTTTGGCTTGTTCAAAGGAATTTTATCAGAAAGATATTAGCTCAATTCAACATGGAACAAGCTAAACCTAGTTCAGTACCCCTAGGATCTCACCTACAGATGATATCTAATAAGAGTCTTAAAACTGAGGATGAACAGAGAGCAATGGCTCACTATCCCTATGGTGTAGGTGTCGGAAGTATAATGTACCTTATGCTATGCATAAGACCTGATCTAGCTTATGCCATCAGTATATTAAGTAAGTTCATGGCTAATCCAGGTTTAGAACACTGACAAGGGCTCAAGGGGGTTCTCAGATACTTATCTGGAACCATCAATTACTGACTATGTTTTTCTAAAACTGAACTAACTAAATGCAATTACTTGTCTTCATGTTATTATGTAGATGCAGATTATGTAGCAGATAAGGACTCAAGAAAGCCAATTTCAGCATATGTTTTCACATTATCAGCAAACACAATCAGCTAGAAATCACAACGGCAATCAGTTGTAAGCCTATCTACCACAAAAGCACAGTATTGTGCAATCACTGAAGGTATAAAGGAGCTAACATGGCTAACATCGACATCACAACACCAGTCATACATATGGATAGTCAGAGTGCTTTGTAACTTAGTAGAGATCCTGTGCTCCATGAGAAATCCAAGCATATAGACGTGCGACTCCATTTTGTAAGAGACTAAATTGCAAAGGGGGGACTTCAACTTGGAGAAAATAACATGAGAAATAAATCCATCAAATTTCGGGACTAAGGTATTAACTCAAAGAAAATTCACTTTTTGTAAGGATTACTTACAGATAAGTGAAGCCTCATGAAATCAACGATGAAATCATCAGATCTCACAAGGGTGGCAAAAAATACGGTTTCAAATACTCAAAATCACTCTCAGATTTGTAATCAGAGTGAAGATAGATGGAGTACGAGGGAATAATGTGATGGGAATCACGTATACTCCATCAGCCTCAACTCAGAAACATCAAACAACAGTAGAAATTTGAAGAACAAAAGAAGTGTGAGAAGAGATGCCTGAAGGTTGGAAGACAGAGAAGCTCTCAAAAGTTCATTCAGACAGAGAAAACAATAAATCAGATTAAGACACATCCACGTGACATACATCTGAACTTAAAGCACAGTCGTTTTTAACACAAGTCAGAAACCTCAATATGCAAAACACAGCTTCAAATAATATAAAACGCAGAGTTGAGGAAGGATCTTTAATAAGTCACGTGGAAGCCACATAATACTTATCTGATTCATGCAAACACATCCGAAAGCCTTTGCATTTATCAACTATAAAAGAAACAACTCAAGCATCAGACAGAGTAGAGATACACAGAAACTTCATCTTTCACATTTCACATTGTATTCAATACCAAAGAATCTAAGAGTTTGAGTGGAAAAAGTTTGAAAGTGTGCTAGGGTACTTATCAATGAGTACTAGGAGAGTTAAAGACTCTTGCAAGTGTTTTGGGAAAAACACTCAAACTCTGTAAATTGTTTTTCATCCTCTTCATACTATTTGAAACCTCAAAAAGTGGGAACCTTAGATGTAGATAGTATTGAGGCTATCGAACTAAGTAAAAATCTTTGAGTTTTTTTACTTTTCTACACTTTACATATCTATAAATTAACAAGTCTTTATCAGTTTTTGTTTGAAAAAGACAGCAGTACAACACATCTATCCCAACAGATACGTAATGAAGCGATTTTATGATGACACAACTACTTCAAAATGACCTCCACATAATAGGCCTGACATGGAAAGTAGCCCATTAGCATCTTATTATTCAGCTTTGAGATCTAATTAAAAAAGTCTTCAAAATTTGTCATAGACAAGCATCTTTACATCTACTTTTTCAGTCTTTGACCTATACCTTGACTCATCAACTTGTGAAAAGAAGTCATTTTCTACTGGAAACAGTGTTTAGACAATTGCTGTAAAGAAAATTGTAGGTGGAACAATGAGGAGAATTGATGTGGTTTATGCTATGAATACTATCATAGAGATTTACTAGAGAAATCGGTTTTAAATAGCGGCATTCTGTAACATAACCTAAATGAATGAAAGCATGAGTGTATATAGATGCTCATAATCACTTACGGCCTGTTTGCTTTGATGGAATAGCCATTCTATTCCGTTTGTATTCGTATTTCATTTGTTAAGCTTGCGTTTGGTTAAAAATAAGTTGAGAATAGCTAATCTTACAGAATACGCATTCAGTAAATTTGAGGAATAGGCAATACCCTTCTCCACCACCCTTCTCCACCTATCTTTTTCTATTCCATGAAAATGTATTCTTTGTAAGACATCTTTATCCTTCCACGTCTTCACTTCTTCGAACCTCCCTCCCAACGCTTCTTCTCTTCTCCAGATTCACGGTTGAAGTCACGCTTGAACCCTTCTTTTCTTCTCGCCTCCACATCGTTCAAGTCAAACGCGTCTCTCACTTTGAAATGGCCTGCAAATCGCTACTATATCAGACCTCTCCGTTAGCTTGTCAACGAACGACTTCTTTAGGGACGATTAAGAGCAAGTTTGGCGTTGGTACTGTAAGGGGGTGTAGCAGTGGTAGTATTAGTAACTCTTGGATTGGTGTCAGCAGCTCGTTCCCCGACACCGCATTCGTAGTCCCTACCGACGATACGTATGGGAACAAGCAGATTATTAGCATCACTCCTCGCCTCTACAACTATATTCTTTCCAACGTTCGAGAGCCTCCGCTACTCGTTGCTCTGCCTCTGCAAACCCATTTTTTCTTTTTGGTCAATCAATTTGTTTATGGGTTTTTGTATGGCAGATTTTGCGGTAACTTCGCGAGGAGATGGCCGGTATGCGTGGCAGTCAGATGCAGGTATTCATTTATTTGGGTGTTAGTCAGTTCAGTAAATTGTGATTTGGATAATGACAAGTTGGTTAATTCTGGGTTATCTGGGATATAGGTTTCTCCCGATCAAGCACAATCGCTTGCGATGCTTGAGCAGGTTCTTGGTGCTCAACGCTGCATTGAACTTGGTGTTTATACAGTAAGCATACATGAGAGGATTTTTTTGTGTTAATTTAGGGAATAGAGAGGCACTTGATGAGAAAGCTAATTGATTATGTTAGAAAGACATGATTTGATTCAATGATGTTCTGTTGTTTAGGGTCACTCGTCGTTGGCTGTGTTGCTTAAGCATTACCAGAATCAAGTTGTTTAGCTGCGTGTGAAAGAGATGTAAAAGTTCTCCGGGTTGCTAAAAGCTATTACCAACGAGCTGGTGTTTCTCACAAGGTCTTACATTTCCCTTCTTTGATAAACTTTATTACGTTAGATATCTAAGCACGGTCACCAAAGTAGTAAACACTTGCCTTTGAGATTGAACAGCTAGCCTATCGCTTTCTGGGAATTGTGGAGCTATCATCACAAAACTTTGCAGTTTTATACATGTTTACTGCTTTTAAGGAAATGTGCATAATGCTGGAATATTTCTAAAAGTAGGTCAAAATGAAACATGGAATGGCAGCAGATATTCTAAAATCAATGATTATGGATGGTGAAGCTTATAGTTATTCTCTTCAATAGAATTTAGATCTCTGATTCTCTCCACTAGTTTCTTCAAAAACCAATGTCTTCTTTCTTTGAAACTAAAATTTTCTCATACTTTGTACAGCTATGATTTTGCATTTGTTGATGCTGAGAAGAGAATGAATCAGGAGTACTTCGAGCTGCTGTTACAATTGGTGAGACAAAACATAATGTTAGACAGGATAGTTTATTTCCACTTTCCTTGGATACATTGTCAAAATTTTTTGTCCTTACTTGGTAATAACAATCATCAGTTGCCTTGTAGGTGAGGACTGGTGTTGTCATTGCAATGGACAATGTCCTTTGGCATGGAAAAGTTGCTGACCCCTTGGTACGCATGTTTACTGTCACTCGTAAGATGCTGACCTAATATGCACTGTTGGCTAATCTCATCTTCTGAACAGGTTAATGATGCCAAGACTGTCAACATCAGGAACTTCAATAAGAACAAAATGGAGAACGAACGTGTAAGCATTAGTATGGTAGGTACCAAAACATTTTGTGTTGTATTGCGAAAATCATGTATTGCTTTTCTTCGCATTGATAACCTTAGGTACCTATTGGTGACGACATGACAATCTGCGGCAAAAGATGATCTGATCTGCTACTCAATTCCTTCACAGCTGAGATTTATCTCCTAGAAGCAAAGGGCATAAATATTTAAAGTTAAGTGAAGAAGTCCAATGAGGTATTATATTTGATTATGTAATGGCATTGGGAGGAAGTTGAATCTTGAGGTGGTATCGTTATCGGCGGAACTGAAACTCACTTTGTCGATGACCAACAGAAGAGAAACCAAATGTAATATTGTATCGGCATTTGTTGTTTCTCTAAGACAATATGGGCTGTTTCTTTTTTGTTTGTTCGATATGTAATTTGTTGTATTATACTGGGAAATTGTCCTAATGAGATAAGATTCACGATGTTTTGGGATCCAGTTGTTCATTATCAGAGTATATGAAGTGGGCGACTTCCTCAATGCTCATGGAGTAGATATTTACATTTTGTAGCATTTTAGAAGATGACAACTTTTTTGTTTATGGCTTTAGATTTTGGGTTGTTAAAACAGTAAAAATTGATTGAAGCACGGGAGGAAACACTTTGGTTTACACCCCATTTGCCATTTTCCACCTTCAACCCCAAAGGTGTGATATTTCATTCGGTGGGCATATTACTTTAGTTCTACTAATTCTACTACTTCTATTATTACTACTATTACTAATAATAATAATAATTAAATTAAAAATAATTGATAAAATTAATAATAAAAAATAATAATAAGTAGAAAATTTATAATAATAATTAATAGGACTAAGAATAATTAATAATAATAATAATAACAATTATTAATAATTAATAATAATAAAATAATTAATTTCGTATAATAAAATTAATAAATAATAATAAGAATAAAATAATAAGAATAATAATAATAATAAGTAGAAAATTAATAATAATAATAATAATAATAATAATAAAATAATAATAATAATAAGTAAAAAATTAATAATAAAAAGAAGAAGAAGAAGAAGAAGATCTTGATCTTTTTGTTACTTATTCCTTTCTTATTTTAAGTTTATATTTTCAAACTGAACATGGGAATAAAAATTATTTATCTATTCCGTTGTTTAAACCAAACAAAGTAATACTCATTCTATTTTATTCCTCATCTTTTCTATTCCTAAGAATACCTATTCTATTCTTTATCTATTCTATTCCTTGAACCAAACAGGCCGTAACAAAAATGCATCATCTTCTATTAGCATAATTCTCTTTAGCACCTTACCATTCCACCTACTTTGAGCTCATATTTGCATGAACGGATAAGTTGGACGTTTATTTAGGAAAAAAAACAATGAATGTGTTCTAGATTTTAGCTCCTTGATGGAATTTAATTGGAGGATAAACAACACCATCAATCAAGGTAGAAGAGCAGTGTTTAGGCTTAGCAATGGAAGATTCAGCAGACAGAAACTTACTCCAAGTTTTCTCAACCTCACACGAAGATGAGTTTTGTTTGGAAAACTCCCTTGCATTGCTAACAGCTAACGATCTTTTAATAGAGGAGAAATGGTTCAGCTTGCTTCTAAGAGAGTAGACTCTCCCTCAGAGGTAGCCATAAACCTTCCTAAAGCAGAAAATACCTAAAGAAAGCACGGGATAACGCCCAGAAATTTGCTTCAAAGTTATTGTTCACCCCTAAATTACCTTTAACATCCTCTTTTTTTATTTTTCATTATGTTAGCCAATTCTTCTTCAAAAATCACACTCAACCTTCACACAATAGTATGCAAAATTATCTACTAAATATTTACTCCTTTTTCTATTTAATTCAATGACCATGCTAATCTAAACACATTTTATCTACTCTACCTTCTCAAATGTAGAAAATCATCCAAAGTCTAAATAATTTAAGAAAAATCGCCTCTGTTTGTTTGCTAATGAATTAACTTCAAGTTATGTGAATTTATCTTGTAGCATCCAGTTGATTGGCCTAATGCTTCAAAATCCAATTGCTCAAATCTGAATACAAAATTTCTCTTATAAACAGAAGCCACTTAGCAAATACTTCGAAATTTACTGCCCAATATGTTTGAGAACAAGAGAATCAAATGAGTAAAAGGCCAATAATATCGTGATAAAACTGTAGCTATAATCCTTGATTACTGCTCCAACTAATCTAAGTAACAGCCAGTAAGTAAAATCAATTAATCGATGGCACTGCTATTAAGAAAGTTCAGTTTTCCATCATGTCCAACAATTCCCAGTTACATAAACTGAATTATTACTCGACAGAAAAAACTATCTTGCAATGCAGTTTTGGGTTGCAATCCATGTGACCAAAGTATCATTCTATATATCCAAGAGAAAAAATGTCTGTTCTCCAACAATCCTGGCAGGTACAGGAACAAATATGGTGTATGATCAGATTAAAGTCAAAACCTTGCCACTTATGGGAAATTCAAAATGGTAATAAGAGAAGGAACAGTGTGATTGTAAGAAACAAAAGACTTACAGAATTAAGCACGACTTATCACCCAAGAACTAAGCCAATAAACCAATCAAGTGTGAAGATAATTGGCAGCCATCATCAGTTCAAGAGTCAATTCAGGTTCAATTGGGAATTCAGTCTCCTTTCCACTAGAATAAGAGCACAAATATCCCAAGTCAATATGGTACAGGCACAGATAAGAGATTTAATTGTTTTGGCCAAATGCCAGCTTTTACACAGGTTTTATCAACTAGTGTCAACAGGCAAAAATAGCATAATTAATGCTTGTTAAGAACGCTAATCAGTGATGAGAGGTAATGAAGCCCTGAAGCTTTCTAATGTATCTAAAAAATTGAAGCTCTAATATTTGAACTATTTGACCATAATTTTATTTGGTATTACTAATCATTTATTAATAATGAACTTCTATAAGTCCAAAATGTAAAACATACAAGATGAACTACTCAAGGATGGGTTCCTTTTAATCTGTGGCAATTTCACTATCACAATTTGTTGTTAGCCACACAAATACATATTCAAATTTTTGGATAAAATGAAACACCAAAAGGGTGCAAGAAAATGAATTTGGGAAGAAACATAGGAAGTTTTTAAGTATACCCACTACAAACATCTGTATTTCCATAGCAAAATTTAATATGGAGCAAAATACAAATCTGCTTAATAAATTATACAATGAAAACCAAAATCTAGAATAATAATTAATAACCCAAAGTTTCGCATCCAAAAAAATTGGAAACATCAGATAAATTATTACTTTAGTACATAATTGACTGCTTAGAAGCGTCCCTACAACCTTTTCGCGTACCTACAAATCAATATATGATTTGTTGCAGTTCTTTCTGTTTTTTTTTTTGGCCAAAAATATCCCATATATAATTATTCCTACTCTCCAAATCTATCCATATTAAAGTCCCATCCCACAAAGAGTGCATCCAGCAGTGAACATTTGCAATTATCAGTAATACATCAAATTTACCTAACTAAAAACTTCTGTTCTCATGGAAGAGGAAAGAAAAGTTGAAGACTGAATACTATGTGCTTAACTTATAAAAGGCCAGTCGGTTTATCTATTAAACACTGACTTAAATCTCCATTACTTCACATTGATAAAGATGGCTTTGTTAGACTTTACATTCATATATCTATATTTGTTCCAAACAATCGACCAACACTTAAACGGATCCAATTTATTGCCACATCAACCCTAGATACTCACTCCTAATCACAATGAGCAGTTCAAAAAATTGATGTGAAAACAACAACAAATAGCATAAGGAAGATAAGGACAAGGAACTGAACTTGGCATACTGAAGAGACCAGTAGAAATACTGGCATATCTTCTCTAATATGGTAGTGCTAATTTCAGGGAAAGTCACCTCTCTGTGCTCTGTCTCCGAAAAACCTCCTGTCATAAACCACAATCCCCAAAAGTAAGAAAATCAAAACAAAAGGGCCTTCAGCTTAAAACCAAAGGCTTTGAACGTAATACTGGTATGACTAAAGTTAGAACCCATATACTAAAAACATCAAATTACAGAAACCACGAAACTGCGGTAAGCCTTTATTTCGAATTTCTACTTGCCACAGAGACGGAAAATCCCGTTCCGTCCAAATAAAACTGAAAGAGAAAGTTCCAACCAACCAATCGATCAAAAACAAAAAGACCCAAATGAGTTCAGAGAGAAAAGGATGGATTAATGGACACCTGGAGAAGTTAGCATGTTACGAATGGTCTGCGAAACCATAGCTGCCTCCTTGTCGATCACGAATTCGAACCCCTCTGCGCTTATCAGCTTCACTGTGTCTTCCTTTCTCATTTCTTCTTCACGTAAATTGAGGAAAGATTGAGACCAGAATTCTTCAACTTCCTATTTTCCTCTTTCAGAGGTCAAATGCGTAATGCGCTTACTGCTGATTAGATTCGGCTTCGCGTGTGGTTTGCACGCGCTGAAGATTGGTGGTTAGAGATGTTAATCAGCCAAGTTAGGCCTAGGATGTTCCTAGCCCGGCCCGGGCTACCTTAGCTTGTGACTTGATAGGTCAGGATAGTCCAGCACACGACTGGCTACTAGTAGGCCGGGTCAACCTAGCTCATCATTTTTTAGGAAAATAGGTCAAAAACAACGTCTCTAACTTATCATATATATATTTTTTTAAAAATCGATCAAAAATAATGATGTTTTTGAACTAACGGTCCGAGCCATAGACTTGTTAGGCTAACTATGGTTAGCTCGTAGCTCAGCCAACTTAGGTCAAAATTAGGTTGAGCTAAGCCGGGCTCTTTTTGTCATCCTTACTGGTGATCCTAGCATTTCTCCACTCATTTACTTAGTTATCGAGTTATAACTTAAAGCAAAAAGAAATAATCAACAGAATTTAAGATTTTATGGTTTTAATTATTTTTCTTTCTTATTTTTTTTGTCCAATTTGATTATTGAAACCAAAATAAAATGCAGTTCAAGATTCCCATATCCTTTTCAGAATTAAATTTCTATTTGTTGGCATATACGATTGGTTATCTGCCTATGACAATAATCGATATTCAAATTTAAATATTAGGATAAAGAAACTGTTGTTAATTAAAACAAAGTCTGAAAAGTGACTAAGTGATAGGTTATTGGATAATCACGATCTTTCATTATTGATTTGGCAAAGACTCTTGAATCAGTGGAATCAAGTTGAACCTCTTGTAGATTCAACATATTGTGAGTCAGGAATATCGTAAAAGAATAATCCATTTATTACTTTCACTGTTTACAGTAATTTTCTATGCAAATCTTTATTGGTGTCAGAGCCTAATCACGATTCTTCTCATGTTTCTCGGTGAATCTAGATATGTTGTGCATGATCTCATTAGTTCTTATGTGTGACGATGAATAACGTATCATTTTTGGCTTGAGTATATATATCTATAGTGAATCAATGTTTGAAGGAATTATTTGACAAATTATTTTTGTTAATTAATATATGAAAGTGGATCTTATTAGAAAGGAGAATTCACGAGGATTCTAATGGTATATTACAAGTGTAAACTGAATATATAGAACGTGAGATATGCCTTCTTAATGTATATCTATAGTGAACCAATGTTTGAAGGAATTATTTGACAAATTATTTTTGTTAATTAATATATGAAAGTAGATCTTATTAGAAAGTAGAATTCACGAGGATTCTAATGGTATATTACGTATGTAAATTGGATATACAGAATGTGAGATATGCCTTATTGATGTTAACAAGACATTTTTGAAGCACAAAAGGTCAATGTGTCCTGTTATATTTTACATATGTACAATGATGCGTATGACAACATGACGTCATATATGTTATTTGTTATTTGTGATATGATTTTGTGAATTTTATATCTATCAAATATGATTGATCTAATCTCTTATATAAAAAAGTTAACATTTCACATAAATATGTAACATATAAATTTGTGACATTATTCGCATAATATGATGTGAATTAGCCCATTTATATGGATGTTAATGAAAACTAGATTTTGAGATGATTCTAACATCTATTACATGCATAAATCAGAATTTTGGTTAAAAAGTTTTGGCTATTTAAATGTTTAAAGAGTATTGGTAAAATTCATTTTTACTACTATACCTTACATGATGATATGTGATAATAAATATGTTATAGGAGTCAAATGTTCCATTTCTTGGTAAAGAATGGATATTTTTTAAGAAAGAAAATAACTAGTTTTATTAACGTGTGATGCTCATTTTTGTTGATGTTACGTTAATGTTTACAAAAATAATAATTTTGAGCATAACAAATTTTTGGGAGTTTTAAATGTCAAATTATGCCTATGCCAAAATTTAATTATTGGTTTGTTTATGTATTTCTCATTTTCATGAAATTGCATGAAAATTGATATATATATATATATATATATATATAATTCCATAAAATTGTAAAAAGTATTCTTACTATTTTTGAATATTTTCTTAAGATTATTCTTCCTTTTCTCTTTTTTAATTAATTAATTTGTTTAAAAAAGGAAGTCAAAAGAAGAAAAATATAGAGGAGAGATAATTACTATAACCATACTCATTCCTAATGTAGTAGTCAACTATATGCTATGACCTCCCTCCCCCCAACACTTATTCAACAATTACTTCCAAAATCGATGAATACCATTTCAAATGCTCAACTTGCTTTATAGTAGGTGCAACAAAGAGGATAAATAACTAAGGCAAATGTTCATATTTTGGGTTCAAAGAAAGAAAAGGTTTTATATTAAGCTCAAACGGACTCACTAAGGATAACATTATGGTGGCTTTTTAAGCAAAAGGGGTAAATCCTAATTGGCTTCATCATTCAATGTTTGCAGAAGATTATATGATCTCAACTAGTATTTGCAAGGAAGTTTTAGAGTTCTTTAATCATTAAAGAACACTCTCAGCAAAGAATACTTGAATTTGGTATTGAATATTTTAAAAGGGCTCAAATTCTTACCAAAGAAAAGTGACATTCATCTATCACAACAAGCTAATGCCCTTTTAATCAAAATAAAAGTTAATCAGTCTAACTATGCAAGTATACTCATTCGCTAATATTATGCATTTCTAATCCTGATCGAGTTTGTCATGACCATGCATCTCTAACTATTAAATGGGGAAAACAAACACACAACATAATTAATAAATAATTCTCCCCCCCACACTTAAATATCACATTCTTCCTAATGTAATAAAAAAAAACACAAAGTAACACGAATAATGACAAGGATTAAAATTAAAAGACATTAAACTGAAAAGTAGTAAAAATAATAAGAAGAACAAGGATATAAATACGATACGAAAATGTAGATGGTGGCGATGTTGATGCGGCGTGAAGCATTGCATACTACATTAAGGACTGGAGAATAACTACGAGGAAGACAAATAGAAGAGATTGAAAAGTAGGCCTATACATAAAAACCAAATAGATTAAGTTGAGTTTCACTAAAAAGGACTAACAAACAATTAATTGAAAAGCAAAACAAAGATTATATGGGTTGCCTCCCATTTAGCACTTCTTTAATGTCTTTTAGCTGAACACCTTAACAGTTATGCTCAAGGTGGATCGCTTAAAGTGATTGATTCCACGACTTTCTTTTCTTTATTGAGATTCTTCTCTAAAAATCTTCCAAACATTTCCTCATTTGCGTCGACTAGCAATTGGCAACATTCATCACTCTCTTTGACCAGGTCTAGCTCCTTTTCTTCTTCTTCCTGCAAGGCAAAATCACAGTATGTAATGTTAATTTGATCAACAAAAGAACAATCTTCATAAACAGTAGTTATAAGAATAGATTCAATATTAAAGAACGAAAATTGTACTGTTTCTCCCAATATAGTCATGCTCAGTTTCCCGTTCTTCACATCAATCAAGATATTAGTAGTGGTTATAAAAGGCCTACCTAGGATGTTGGGCCTTGAAATTTTTTATTATTTTATTAAGCATGATATGAATAAACTTTGTGGCTTTGCTAGATAAATCATTTTATTTGGAGTTTAATTATTATGTCAAAGTTAGGAGAATTTATTACATGGATTGATAGAATTAAAGTATTAAATAAGAATGTATCAAGGGCAAAATTGGCAAGTCACTTAAGGTTAAAAGACATAAGGCTTTTATTGGAGGGCAAAAGGGACATCTTACAAACATTAAGAGTATAAATTAGAAGAAGAAAAATTGTGAGAAGGGAGAAAGAAAGAGAGTGTCATGGAAGGAGAGGAAAAAGAAGAAAAAAGCTAGGGTTTGTGAAGATCTTAAAGAGTTTGAAGATTTTAAAGCTTCAACAAGTAATTTATGCTTTAAATTTCATGGGTATGGTTAAATGAAACTCAAATGAAGTTGATTATGTGTAGGAATTTGTTGATGAATGATAGAGGCAAATGTTTTCTTTTAGGGTTAATGATCGAAAAATATATTATGATGTATTTGTAAATGATATTGGGTTGAAATGAGGTTGAAAATGGAGTAGAAGAGATGATTTAGGGTTAAGATGGGTTATATGTGAAAGGTGGGAAGTAAAAGGATGAAAAATGTAGTAAAACATGTTTTCGGAGTGGATTTCTAGACAAGTTCGCCGCAGCGAACTCAACTTTCCAGTACAGAACATACTTCAATATTTTAGGCATAACTTTTTGTGTAGTTATTCACATGGAGTAATTTTTGATTTGAAGTAAACTAGCGACATAGGGATATAAGGTGTTTGAAAAATTTAAGTCACAATTCAGTCTCTAAGAATTTCAAATTTTGGATGGAAGTTGAGCATAGAATACTATTTCAACATAAGAACAGTTTGAAAATATTTGGGGCATAACTTTTAGAGTATTCAACCAAATTGAATGATTTTGGTGTTATTAGAAACTTAAGACAAGGAGGCAAATTATTATAGAAGGAGGTGTTAACAAATTTCGTCATTTACCTGATCTGAATAATCATGTAAAATTGACCCGAACTTTTGGAAGAGTTTGAGTATTTAGAATTTATCTTGCTGAAATGCCGTATAATGAGCCCTCAAATTGTTTTCCCAGTGAATGGGAATTTTTGTCATTGATAAAAGGGAATCAAGGAAGGCAAGAGGATCAAAAGGAGATGCATCTTTAACCAAGGTTTAAGCAAGGATTTTTAAGGTGGATACATGTTTATAATAGAGTAAATAAGTCACTACATGTTTTCTTTGAATCAAGAAAGTTTAATGATTTCAATCGCATCATAAGTGTTGCATCTATTGTTTCTTGAATGAATTGAGAATTTGTTACATGTTTGCTACATGAATTGTGTTGGTGATTTTTGAAAAGGTTTTGAATATGATTCTTTTTGAAAGGATGCAAGTTTATGAAATCAGGCTTTCAGAAGTGGTTTTTGAAATATCTCATGTGCATTAAAAACAAGTTTTCAAAATGTGCCATTTGGGAAAACTGTTTTCGATTCATGAATTACAAGTTGTGTGGATTTGGTATAGTCCATTCAAGAATGTAATGTGCATGTTGACCAAGTAAAGGCTTGTCCTGCCTGTCTGCTAGTGGCACAGAGCTCCTTCATGGACTCCCTCATGTTTACGTCTATGCAAGACCACTACATGGGATTGCGATAGTACGTCAAGTTTTACTACTACATAGGACCATTATATGAAAATGTGCAGTTCGTCATGTTCATGGATCTACCCAAATCATTCTGATGTGCGTATGTGCTTATGAAGTGTTAAACAAGTTTGATGCATTCATGATTTGTAATTTGTGAATGCTGGTTTAGAATTTGAGAACAATACGTTTTATAAATTCAATTAGACTTTGTATTGACAAATGAACATTTCAAAAGTTTTGCTTATTTTTTCGTTATAAACTGTTACCCACGAGCTTTCAAGCTCACCTACCGTTCCTCCCCATCTTTAGGTGATGAGCAAGAGATCAAGTGATCAAGAGCACAAAGGCATTTGAAAATTACAAGATAGTTAGCTTTTGTACTAAGTTAGTTTGATTTTTGAGTAGCTTTAGCAACATATCAAACATGAGCATCTGTGTGTATTTTGTATAAAACGAATGATGTCATGTTTATATATGATTAAGGTTTTGTAAAAATCCTTCTTTTGAGGTTAATGAAATATGAATTTGCATATGGATGAGGTTGAGCTAAAATTAGATATACTTGAGGAAGTTATCATTTTGAGATTGATCTTTTTTATTACGAAGTGTTGTAACAGATAAGTGAGATTTTATGGAACGGAAAGATAGGAAATTATGAAGAATGAGAATTAGTTGTAAGTAATGAATTAAATGGGTAGAGATTAGAGAGTATGATGAAATAATATTGGTAGTTGAATGGTTATGTGTAACATCCTGTTATCCTAGTAAAGGCAAAATTAATAGATAAGAGAAAGTGCTGAGGAAGTAGGAAACACATTCCATGCTCATGCATAATATGGCATAGACATATATATTGAATAGTAAATGTTCCTGCACATAAAATAATTGTACATGCATTCATTGACAACTTCCAGGGATGATTGTTTTTGAATGTGATTTTATTGAAAATAAGAAGTAGAGGGAGTAGAAAGAGTGATCTAGAAATGTTCACTGAGTGTGCTTCGGTTTGTTAGCCATAACTTGTTCTCTAGTTATCCATATGTGATGATTTTGGATTGGGATTAAACTAGGAACCTATGGCTACATTTCTTATGAAGACATCAAATTTAAATTCGGTCTTTAAGAATATCAAAGTTTGTCATAAAGTTGATAATTGGGTGAAGTATATTGAATGAATGTAGAAAATTCATATTCTGTATTCGAGGGAAAATCTGAATTAATCTAGGCTTGATTAGAGAAATTTGTCTTCTCAGAAGTTGTAGGAATTTCTTTTATCTTTCGAACAACATATAGTGTAGAAATTTTGGACGTCTTAGCTGAAAGTCAGGGTCCTTGCAAGCGAAGATGTTTCTTCTGTATTTTGCTTCTTTTATGATGACGTCATCTTCTTCTGTGTTTTGTATCATCTGAGACTTGCTATCTTCTGCCTTTTCGTTTCTTCTGTATTTTGCTTCTTCTATGATGACGTCATTGATGACATCATCTTCTTCTATATTTTGTATCGTCTGAGTTTTGCTATCTTCCGCCTTTTCGCTTTTTCTTTATTTTGCTTCTTCTGTAATGTCAACTTCTTCTGTGTTTTGTATCGTCTATGTTCACGAACTCCTTCTGTGTTATTATTCATGAACTCCTTCTGTGTCACTGTTCACGAAATCTTTTTGTGTTACTGTTCATGAACTCCTTCTGTGTTTCGTTTCTTCTTAATTTTGTTCCTTCTATGTTTTGCTTCTTTTGTGTTTTGCTAGCGAGTCTTCTTCTGTGTTTTGCTGACACGTCTTCTTCTGTGTTTTGCTGACGTGTCTTCTTTTGTATTTTGTTGACGTGTCTTCTTCTGTGTTTTGCTTCTTCTGTCTTTTTTTTCGTCTGGCCATAACTTCTTCTCTAGACACCCAAATGAATTGATTCTTGAACCATAGGACTCGTAAGACATTACCCTACATCTCCACCTAAAAATCATAGCCATCTGAAATGAATTGAGAAAGATTGAGTGAGAAACATGGAACGGGTACAATGAGTGTGTTCTCAAATTTTATGAATTGGGGTTATTCCACTGAGTAACACTTCAGTATTTTAAGTATATCTAGACCTGTAGGATTCCAAATGAGACGATTGTTGTTTTGGAGTGAATTAGAGATATAGGCCTACAAATTGTCTCAGAAGTATAATTGTGATTCAATTTATAATATATTTAAGTTCTAAACAGAAGTTGGGCATAGTACACTGTTTTGAAATATAACAATCTGAAAATATTTTAGGCATGTCTTCCGAAGTATTGAACCAAATTAAGTGATTTTGGTGTCAATGGAAAGATCTAGAAATGGATAAGTGGCTAAGAATTGGGCAGGTGTCCTAGTTAAAGTGGAGTTTTAAATAACCTTGAAGGAGAAGTCACGGTACTTGCCTTCATTTCTTTCTCTCAAAGCTTCTTTCTCTAGAGCTCCTCCAACCCAGAGCTTTTCATCAAATATTCCCCGAAGTTAAACCTTGCTTTTCTATGTTGTCATCACTTTTACTCTAATATTTCTTTCTTCTATTCCAAGAAAAGACCGAACCTCCTGTCAACCTTCAAGATGAGGTACGTGGGCTGTATGAGAAACTAGGGTTCACGTGATTTGAAAATGTTAGGGCTTTGTGATGGTTGCAAGTTTTGGAGCTTCAAACAAGTAAGATTATTATGATTACGTAGTTTTTCATAAAATGAAGCATGAATCGTTAGTTCACTGCTAAATGGTTAAGAACAGTGATATTCAAAATTGTTGGAAAATGAGTGAGGAGATTGTGGGTATGCCATATATATGATTTTCTTGGGATTTAATGATTAAATGTTATAAGAAATTGTAGAAATGATTTTGGAATCAGAAGATCAACGAAAAAGTGTATGATGATGTTTAGAGCTGAGAAAGAAAGATTTAAGTGATAGCTAGAAAAAAGTGAAGTGAACGAAAGTGCAGTAATGCAGAAAATGAGATGAATGTACGTAATGAATGTTTTTGCTTTTGATGATTATGAAAAATGATAGATT
>JANIJH010000223.1:33400325-33418220 GCA_024520975.1 Erythroxylum areolatum | reverse complement strand
GAGAAAATTTTATGGTTTCAAAAATTAGTGATTTTCATATTGATGCTTTATGATTATTGATGCCATGTGAAGTGTTAATGATTGCTCGTAGCTCACTCTTTTCATAGGATATGTATCGGGATGACCTACGGGCGTCCCGGTGTATACCCTATGGTAAGGGGGTGCTACATACTAAGTCTTTGATTAATGTTCTTTATATTTAAGGGTTGATGTCTCTAGACTGGCCTTAATTGGTTTCTAGTATAATGCTCCCAAATTTTGATAGACTTAGCAGTCACGCCATTCATTTGTCTGGATGATTAAGCTCAATAATAGTGTTAAACGAGAATATGCAACATCTTCCTCGTTATGTACGAATGGGAGCTGTTAGCATATACGATTGATGGTTATCTACCCATAACGATAACCAATATTCAAATTCAAATATTAGGATAAGGTAACTGTTGTTAGTTATTATAGGATAAAACATATTATCCCAATCATCCCTATCTTTTTAACTGCCTGTGCATTTTTTACTCTATAAGTACGTATAGAGCATACTTGAAAAAAAAACAATTACGTGGCTGATTAAAAAACAAAATCTAAAAAGTGACTGAGTGGCAGGTTATTGGATAATCACGATCTTTCATTATTGATTGGGCAAAGACACTTGAATCGATGGAATCAAGTTGAACCTCTTATAGATTCAAATATCATGAGTTAGGAACATCATAAAAGAATCCTCCATTTATTACTTTCACTGTTTACAATAAGTTTCTACCTAAACCTTCAATATTTAACTCTTTTTAGAATCAAAAAGATTAATTGCATGAAAATTTGTTTATGTATTATTTTTATTTATTTATTAATAGCATTGTTGATTCTTAAATGATACATAAGAGGAAGATGAATGAAATGTGTTCGATCTTTAATTTGTCAAAAATTAAAGAATATAAAGTACTTATTTTAATGAATAGTTATAAAATTTTAGTTCATGACAATTAAAAAACTTATCGGTTCCTTTAAAAAAAGGTTTTGTACACACTTTTCTCCATTTTAAGAGTCCTTTTATTCCCTTTTTTAACTTTTCAAAAAATAATCATAAAAATGATAAAAGAGCATAAAGAAAAGAAAGAAAATTTTAATTTATATTAGTATGACCAAATAACTATTGACCTAAGTTTAAATCAAGTTTTACTTAAAATTTTTACTATCTATTCTCCTATAATGGGTGAAAAGAAACGTTTTATACAATATTTTCTTTACCAAATATGAAGATAAAACTTTTACAATCCTTTTACTTTACTAAAGAAAAAAACTAATAAATCATTTACAACTATTGTTCATGGTCAAAAGGAATCTCTATAATATGTATCTCATGCAATTCTTCTTAATTGCTATATTAGGCATAATCACATATAACTCACCCATGATTTGTTGCTTTTACAAGTGAACTAGGACTTAATATATGCATTATAAACATTCACTTAAATGTGTTCTAACCTCTTAAGGCCCATAGCAACATTCTAGTATGCCAAAAAAAAAAATTCAAAACTCAATTGCAGTTTATTTATACCAAAGCCAACTTCAACTTATTGTTAGACATATAAACTAACTATCAAGATGACTAAATTCTAAGCATATTCGGCTAGTTGACCACATAACTTTGGTTAGCCTATGTCTGTTTGGCTAAGGATTTAACTAGCCTATACCATAACCTAAAAAATTTTCCCCATCCTCTAAATTTGTGTTTCTAGATTAGACTAACCAATGAAAATCTTGGACTACCCAGACCCTTAAAAAAAGCATTTTAAGTCACAATTTTTAAATACTTAAAGTTTTAAAATTATTAAAACACCTCATTTTCATTAATGACTCAAACTCATTTTTAAAGTTTCTCAAAGTTTGTTTGATGATTAAGAATTTTTCTTTAAAGTTCAAAATAAATTTCCTTCTGATTATAAAATAATTTATATATTTTAAATGAAAATCATCATATAATGATTAGATTTCTAGACCATTGAAATGATCAAGATAAGATTACTAGAAATATTACAATGATTTGTTACATGTTTAAGTGCTTGATTCCTTCTCATATTTGGTTCTTCAATTAAATTTTCTTAAAACTCACTTGAATTCTATTTATGCTTCTCTTTGCTAATTTTGTTCATCTTTTGATTGATTAAATATATAATTTGCTCATTTTTCACTCGATCCTTCTATTAAACTCAATCTTTTACATGTTAAAATCCATTATAATGGCTATTACTATCACCAAAGTAAAAATATTACTAAGAGTATATTTTATTATCACTAAAAATATAGATTTGTACCTCACTTAATTTTTTCGTGGATTAGAGTACTATTTCCTATTAAAATTTTCCTTCTAAACCATTTTTAATTTATCATGAAGAACTTAAGATTAAGAAAAAAACATTAATTGGAAAATATTCATTAACAAAATTTGTTGAAGGCATGCTTCGTCGATGGATGCACTATGCAATTAACTTATAAACCCTGATTATTTTTTGATAGCTAACTGAAGATTTGTTTAGAACAAAAAGAGCAAGAAAATCATAAGATTATTGGAAGGGTAAGAAAATCATAAGATTATTCGAAGGGACCGTAGCTTTGAAAGGGCTATAAAGTTAGGCTATTAAAATAATGAGAGAAGAATTAAAGGCTTAAGAGGTGATTAATTAAGTCTCTATAAGCTATTAAACTAAAAAGAGGTAATGTTCACATTAACAATAATAAGAAAGTCAGAAGGTGATGAGAGGTAGACAAAGTCACTTAATAAGAATAATGTGGTTAAAATTAAAAAAGCTAGTGAAATTTCTTACTTAAATTACCTCTTTATTCTTGTTAACATAAAGACTTAAGATGAATTCAAACTCCAAGAGATAGTTGATAAGCACTCTTATTAAGCGAGTATTATCATGAGAGAGCAAAATAAAATTGTGATATTGATAAGAAGGTACCATCTTAGAGAATATTTTTATGGAATTTAAAGGGAAGAGTGGCAATATATTTTATAACAAGAAGGTTTATAACCTTTAAGCATATAATAAAACTACGAGGTAATAAGGGATCACCTTATTTATTATTTTTGACACCTTTAAATAATTGAGATGGTTTTCTATTAGCTATGATTAAGAATGAGAGAGGGGTGTTAGAGAGTTGATTTAAATGAATGAATTCATTAAGTGAGGCATTCTAATTGCACCAAAAATAATTTATTTATCATAAATACTAACAATGATTTGTAGTAGTGGAGAGTAACGGTTAAATCTAAGAGAAATGGTTATTAATCTATGTTAAACATCTAATAAACAAGTAGTTTATAGGGAATGTGTGAATTAAACTAATATAAACTAACAAAATGAATGCAATAGAATCAAGCAAATTATGATACAAAAATAATCAAATTAATAAGCAAAATTCTTAGTTCAGTTTTCACCTTCACTTAGATAACATGACCAATTGTAATGATATCTTTACCCTCTTCTCAAATTTCTAGTCATATGAATCAACAAGCTTTATTAACCCTAATTTTCTCTTAGATCATTTTTAAATCAAATAAGCTCTTCGATTAGATCTAGCTATTGGATAACCTAAAATAAGTTATCTAGAGTTAGTGTAATAGCATCATTAAGAACAAGGAAAGTAGGTTATTCTAAGCAATAATTACACAAGAATTTTTTAACATAGGTTCTATTACCCCTAATGATACATGACTACAAGTTTGCTAATTGTAAATCAGGAATAATAATGATTATAGGTTAAAACCCTAATTCTAACAATAAATTTGTGTATAAATAACATAGTAGGCTAAACTAAATAAAAAGATAAATCATAAACATTAGTGCCATAATAACATAATCAATTCTAGATAAGAGTAAATAATAATGTTACTATAATCAGTTAATGCATAAATGAGGTTTTAGGCTTCTATATCCCCTTAAACTAGAAGAAGTAGGCATAGCCTTAGGGTTTTCTATGAAATTAAGAAAAATAAAAGTCCTAAAATAACCCTACCAAAATCTAATAAATTAGGAAAGAAATTAGAATAAAATAAGACTGCTAAATGATTTAGGAAAATAATTATTCAACTAAATATATAGTGTCTAGGAGCTCCATAAGCTTCTAAAATAATTCTTGTCCAATATGGAAACTTGTGATAGTAGTATTTAAGTGGGATTTCTACCTTAATACTTATTTATTCTGAAAAAAAATTAAAAAATAAAAATTGTAGTTAGCTTCTAAGCTTTCCATGTTATATTAAACCTTCTCAAATAAAGTTTGGATAAGTAACCTAACGCCAAAAAAAGACCAGTAATCAAACCATCCATAACTGAAAACTTAAGCCCATTTTACTTCTTTTGGCTACCTAAATCAAAACATGAAGTATAGTATTTTAGGTCTAAAATAACCATTAAAAACTAAGCATTAAGGAATAAATAAATAGTGAATTAAACACTTATCATTAAGCAATTAAAAATCACAAAGACAAGTTGTTAAGAAATTCAATACAATTATGTAAAAAGTTTTGCTAAAATCAATTTTTAGCGTGCACCATTGGTGCTAATGTTCTTGTGGTGGTATCTCACTAACTCATATGCCAAGAGCAATTTTTTACAATTTATTTATTAAAAGCAATTTTTTAGAAGCATGATAGTTGATGGGAGAGAGAGGTTAAACCGTTATATAAGCATCTTAGAAATGGTTTTTTAATTAATGTTATAATAAGAGATTAAGCTAAAATCAAATAACGTGGAGGAGTTTGGTTGTTTTTGAATTAAATTAATGTTAGTGTTGTTAATAACTTTCAATAGTTCATCGCTATGGAAAATTTTAGAATTACATATGATAAATTATCCCTTAAAGTATGCCAAGACTTTTAAAGGAAGTTACTGTTAAGTTTATCATGTTGAAATGTTTTATTAGATTCTATACTTAACAAAATAGTATTGACATCATGATTAGTGAAAGGTTTTGTGGGAAAGTAAGAAGAATTTGAATTTCCATCCTTAAGCCAACTAATTTTTCTTATGTAAGAAATGGCGCCTATATATTGCTTTCAAATAATGGTCCAACTAAAAATTAGGGATAGCTCTAATGTTAATATTCCAACTCTTTGATTGTATGACCAAAATCTTTTTAAGAGCATGCATTAAACTTTTTACTAGTATTTGTTTAATATAATAATTAACATAAGAAATTTCAAACATTCAAATTTATAAAATTAAAATAAAAGTGAATTCGAAAATTTTTAAGATATTAGGTCTCATTATCTTGGATTCAATATTTAGGAGAGTTCCCTCCTTAATTTATCAAGTTTATATTTTATGGGAGGGATAAGCAATATTGTGTTATAGAGTGTATTATGCATAATTATGATTTTTATTGTTTAGTTTTCATTGAATAAACATTTTTTAATTTGGATAATATTTTTCATTTTGTCACTTCAAATTAGAAGTTCTAGCCTCATCATCCCTTGCCTACCTAGTTTAATTGTTATCAACGTTGATGATTGACATTTTTCTATCTCCTATTAGTGATACTAGCAAACAAAGTCATCTTTTTCAAAGCATCTTATTATACCTCTTATTTTCTTTTTAATTATTAGAAATTTGTAATATAATAGATTATTTGATCATTTTGAACTCTTAGTTTATTGAGCTAATATTTTTTTTATAAAATGAATATATTAATGGTAAAGATAAGATCATCCAAGGATGAACCAAATTACAATACTTTAGCCACCAACCACAATTGCTTTGTATTGATAGAAAATTGCTTTTAATAGCCTTCATCTAAACATGACATGCCTATAAGACCTTTAGTGATTATCCATATGTCTTATCCAAAAATACTCTATTTGACTAAGGTTCCAAGGGGTTAATAAAGAGATCACAAAATATCCCTTTACTATTATCTTCTCTAGCATGTCTTCCAGTAGTTAATCCTCTAATTATCCATCAAAGTAGAATTGAAGATTAGATCAAGGTGGTAAGCTAGTAGTTGCTCTCCAATATTATATATTATAGAATGAAGGAGGTCAAGTTCACAATTAGATTTGAGTTTAAAATTTCTCTTCTTCCTTTCAAGCTAAGTGAAACATATAGTATTAATTAAAGCTAGCTAGAAAACAATCTAGTCTCCATCTTTTTTCTTCTTGTTTTGACAACACTACTATAAGACATCCCTCCCTTTCCTAAGTGATAATTTGTTACACATTCTCATTATAATACTCTAAATACTAAAGGAAACACTATGAAAAAGAGATGCTTTATAAATTTATTAGTACTTTGCACAAGATGCATATTTCCAAAATGACCTTGGATTTCTTAACTCTATCTAAGATATTCAATTTCCTCTTGATAGCCAGCCACAGAGTTAAGGATGTTTGTGGATAAAACTATTAAACTAAACCAATTGATATCAAGGAACCTTAGGGGATTGCTCTATGATCATATTCCTACAAGAATGCTTTGTAAAGTCCTTACAAGAGTCATACATCCATTAAATATGATCAGAATGACCTGGTATAAACTGACATTTTATATAAAGTGGCTTTACAAGTTTGAATAAATTTGAATTTATTACATCTTTGACTACATTTTTTGGAATCAAGTTTCTTATAGAAGTAAGGGAATTTACCTCACCCAATAGACTAAAAGATAGCCAGTTATCATGCCAGAATGAGGTTGAAGCTCCATCTCCTAATTTTTGAATGATTTATATCCTTACTTTTTCCTCTAAGCTTAAGTAAGTCGAGCATAAAATATGAAGAGTTTGGCTTTGGCTTCATATTTTGAAAGCTATCCCTAGTTATTTAGTAAGCATAAATCCATCTTACCCAGAATGAAGTTATATCTTTCATTGCTCTTTAAATTCTTTTTGTAAATTGTATTTAGTTGGTAATTTTGATAAAATGTATAAGCAATCCTCCCTTTTTCTTTTGTATACAAATTTCATTCCACTTCATCATTTAAGAGGTAGGACCTAGCCCACTACTAGCCTAAATGAATTATATCAACAATGTTTCTATGGTTTTGATGATGGATTTGGGAAACCATGTATAAATAGGCCAATATACATATAAGCTTTTCATAATAGAGATGATTAATTGAACTATCCTAGCCAAAGGCAAGCTGTTGATACATCAAATTGCTATTATCCTCTTCATCCTTTCAATAAGGAAGGTAAAGGATTGGATGTTTGGAAGACTTTAATCTTATGATATATTCCAAACATCTTGCATATCCTCTAGCACTAGAAAAAAAAATGAAAATTTGACTCTTTTGTTTATTAAAGCTTGAACCAGAGAGGATACTGAAGGAGTTTAATAATGTTATAAAGGTGCTCGCTAAATCAAGGTTCACTTTGGAGTATAGAATTAGGTCATTAGGAAAGGACAAGTTCGAAATCTTTAAGGATTTGCACTTTGAGTGGTATTTGAATTTCTTATCTAAGATAATTCAGTGTTTTATTAATTAATCAACACTTCCGTGCATAAGGTGAAAGGTAAGGGAAAGAGGGTCCCCCTGCCTTAATATTTTTTGTCTTTGAAAGAGTTTTATAGGTTCACTATTAATCAATACTCTATAGGAGGCCATTGTCATACATTAGCCAATCTAATCAACATACCTAGAGGGGAAAATAAAATAATGTATAATATAAATATCCTATTTAGTCATTCATAAGCCTTTTGGAAGTCAACTTTAATAGCAGAATTCTTGCTATAAGCTTTCTTAATATAGTTTTTAAGTAGTTCTCATACTAGCCATATGTTATCTCTAATCATTCTTCCTTTCGATAACATATAAGAGATGATTTTATTGATTACATTGCAACATGATACATGTATATATTCACTTATAGAGCTAAGAGATTGAACCTTGGGAACTAAGCATATGATTACATTGCAACATGATACAGGTATATATTTACATATAGAGCTAAGAGACTGAACGTTGGGAACTAAGCATATGTAGGTATTATTCACCTCAGTTAACAATCTACCATTAATGAAAAATTCTAGCATACAATTTATTATAATGGTTTTTATGATTTTCTAGGATTTATGAAAAAATAGACATCTAGAACATCAGGTCTTAGTGCCTTAGTTGGATTCATGCCAAAAAGAGCTTCATCCATTTTTATAGGAGTAAATTGTCTAATTAAAGCATTTACCTCCTAACTAGGAATTTAAGAGCCAATCACAGGCTTTACTAATAAGATGCTTGATGAAGCTTTAGTGGGGTACCTTAGAGACTTTATAAAAAAGGTTAAAATTTCTTAATAAAGTTTGGTTAATATCATATTATCTTGATTTTGAAGAGTTGTGATTCAATTAATATTTCTCTTTAAGAGTTAGGAGTAATAAAAAAAGATAGTGTTTTATCACCTTCTTTCAGCCGTAATATGTCTAATATTTACTTAATTAAGGAGAAATTTACCTTAGCTACTTGATTGTATAGTTTCAAAGGTTTTTTTAGAACTGATCAAGTTTTGGTCATTAGGGGATCTATATAATGAGCTTTAGATTTTAACTTAATTCTTTATCTTCCTTATGGATGAGCACTGCTCGTGCCCTTGTACATTTAAGTTTAGACCTTTTTAAATTAAATTTAAAAGGATAATTCCCTTTTTCAAATGAAAGATAATATAGCAGAGTGATATAAAAGAAGTGGATTCCTAAAGCTTGCTTTGCCATTAGAAAATTCCTTTTACCAATTTTCATTCACCAAGGCTCTATCCATCTTCTTCCTTAGTAACTAATCCTCTTATCGTTTGTTATTCCAAATATAGAATGATCCCACCATACTCAGGTCAGTCATTTAAATTTAGCTCATATAATCCCTAAGGTCTTCTGAGTAACTTCTTTGGCTAATGTTCCCCTCAACTTTTACAGGAAGCATAGTTGTGCTGAAGTCTCCAATTATCATTTAAGGGGCTCGTATGAAGTTTGTTAGTTTCATTAGTCAATTCCAAAGAGGAATTCATTAGAATGTTAGATTAAAAGCAAAGATAAAGGTTATACTAAATGCATTCTTTTAATATTTGATTCTTACTTAAAGGCCAACTCCTATCTCATTGGCAAGTCTAACACCTATTTTACCTCCTTTACCAATTTCTTCACTTTTTTGACATATTCTTTTATAAAGTTGTTGTTCATATTTTTATCTTCCAAATGACTTTAAAAGTTCTTCATTTGATAACCATGGAGAACGTTGCACTCAGTTTTATGTTTCCTTTTTAAAATTATCACCTACAAGGAAATAAAATAAATATAGGTAAAAATTATAATGTCTATATTAAGCATGCTACAAAAGTGTTAAATATTGAGTAATTCTATCCTAAATAACATGAAAAATATAGACCTATCATTTTTCTTCTCATAAGCATACTTTAGAATGTGACTAAAGGTCCCATTTAGGGGCAATAGGTCTACTTGGCCAAATCTTCAACTATCATCATGTCATTTATCACCCCTTCCCCTTCATTTAATGGTTTGTCAGACTGATACATCGTAAATTTACATGCACTTCTCAATTGTGTGAAATTCACTCAAGCCTTTCATTTAAACACTCAACCTCCTTCAAATCAATAAAATTTTAGGTTCACCGATACACTTTATTAAAATTACTTGCCTTATTCATCATAAAAGATTTCCACAAAGGTTGTGCTACCGTAAACTCCTTTTTATAGGCAACTGCTATCACAGTTTTGTTCTTCATGTTATATTAGCCAAAAAATAGTGTGAAAAACATTCTATGTCATATCGAAGACAGATTTTAAATAATATTGGCCTTTTTGGTAGGTGTTGACAAATACCTTAAAATACTGACATAATACCATATTGAAAAATATGAATTTGTAAGAGTTTTAGGAATAAAATGGAAAAATAAAATCTACCTTCTTCCCTTTAACGCTCTCACAGTCTTACTCTCAGTGTCTTACAAATCACAAAACTTTCAATCTTATCACTACCTTCTCCCGTTTGTCTCCTTTATTGCCACCAATTATTGTCGTCCCAATCGCCATAGTTCTTTCCTTCTCTCTCATTGTCTTCTGTTCTCTATAGGCTAATAGTAATCTTTTATTACTCTACCATCTATTGTTATTTTTTATGGGTTTAGTTTGGTTATTTAAGTGCCAAATTTTATAGATATAGTATTGGACCATCTACTTCTTGATATAAATATAGTTTTGTGAAATGTTATTTTTTATATTTATTAAATTTTTATATTTTTCTTCTTTGAGCATATAATTCTCCAATTATTTTTTTTAGATTTTCATAGTGGGGTAGTTTGGTCTTATATGGTTTAGATTTTTTTGTTCAAAATATATTTTAATATTTGTTAACTATTTACTTTATAGGTTAATCCTAAAACTTCTAATAAAGTCTAAAGTTTCATTAACAACAATCAATGGAAGTGGTCATTTCATAGCAACAGAGATGCAAAACTTCTAATGAACAATATGCCAATGATTCAAATAGTAAGGAATGATGAGATAGTGTGAAAAGTGAGTAGTAATAAGGTCTTCATCACAAAATCTTGTAGGAAGTATCTATAAGAAATGTCAAAGAGAAGAGAAAAGTGGGGTATCGTGGTCTACAAAGCGGATATCCAACCTACACATGGGATAATCCTCTGGCTAGGAGTTATAGGGAAGCTAGATACAAAAGACAAAATAAAGTTTAATATTGAGAATCCAAACTATGAATTATGCAATGTTTAGAGGGAAATAGTAGACCATCTGTTGGTAAACTACAAGTATACGAAACCGACCTGGGGTAGGATATAAGTTAGGTTGGGGGTCTAATTGCTAGCTTAACGGTTGGAAGAAGTGGTAGACCCAGTCACTAGACTGAATATGGCCAGAAGTGCAGACTATATAGCTTTAAAAATATACATTGCAATAGTGATGTATTTCATATGGCATGAGAGGAATAAAAGACTTTGCAGCGAGGAAGAAAGAGAAATAAAACAAGTTTACCATAAAATAATTCTACATAGCGAGCTCCCGATGCTATCAAAGGAGTAGTAGACAACCTCTCCCCTAACATCAAAGTAGCATGGAATTTTGAATGAGAGTGTTATAATGAGAAATTTGGATAGTTATGTTTTTCTTATTCAATAGTTAAAAAGAGGTCCTTCAATCCTCTTCTAGTCTACATCTAGTTTGTTACCACTTAAGGATGTACATTTTTATATTTAATATACATTAATTACTTTTCAAAATAAATTTAGGAATTATGTAACACTACAAAGGGAAAATTTATAGGGACTGAGTTATATATAATTTTCCTACTACTTTAGAACTTTAATGATGTTTAGTTGAACTTCAACACAACTCTTAGATAGTAGCATTTAACTATTTACCTAACTCTATCTTGCTACTATTTAATTAATAGAATTTTTAATATTTAGTATTAATTTACTACATAATTTAAATATTGACAATTTAGTGTCCACACTTCACTTTTAGTTTTAGATAATTTTAATGGGGAATTTGGGACCTAGTGCATCTTTTATGATTGTGTATAAAGGCTCAAAAAAATTTCTCATTTTTAAACTCTTGTCTACATTTTTCATTTAATGGTTAATGTGTGGTTACTAGTTTTACAATAAAAGCTTCATTGATTGTTTATTTAATTTATTGTGCTTATTTAATTATATTTATTTTAAAGATAAATAGAGGGAAAGTTCAAGTACTCATGATAATTTAACATTTTCAAGAAGAGTTAATATTCTAGCTTAGGTTTATGACAAATTGGTTATTAGTATGAAAATCCATACCATATATTTATATTGTGACAAAAATTTAAAAAGTCGGAGAATCACCAGGTTAAAGAAATATTTAGATGGCATCAAAGTTGATTGAAACCTTGCAAAAAAGTTAGCAATAATGTCAAATAGTAGATGAAAATTTTACTTGAAAAGTATAAGATTGAGAAATAAAGAGATTTAACTATGAAATTAGTCATAGTTAGTAGTACATTTTTCTTCAATGACGATGATACTAACTATAGTAAAGCTAATATTCCTACCTAAAATAAAGATTTGGAGTAACTAATATAAAGAAAAGAGCCAAACAATTGCCTATATTTTTTACTCTACCAACGAACTTTAGAACTCAAGCTTCTCTCTATAATCCAAAAAAGTAGCTCATACTGTGAAAATCACTATAGTTATATTATGGTATAATGTAGGCTTGTCACTTAATGCTTTCTAATCTTATTGTTACTAGTTTATAATGGTTACTTTTGCCTCTTATAGTCAAAAGTTGAAAGCTCCTTCAATTGATAACTATTAAGGCAATCTTCTAAGCAATTAAAAATTATTTGAGTGAAGAAGGACTTAGTCAAATTATGAGTATTCAATCATGTATGAAGGATCGAAAGTAGGAGACGAACTTAATCCAATTATACAATTCTTCATGTAATTACTTGTTTAAAAATAATCGTCACTTCATTTTGGTTACTTTTATTATCTTTTAATTCTTAATTGGACTAATTTGGAAGCAGTATCTTAGAATTACAAAGGTTTATAATTTGGTCTTAGTCAATATGTAAGTGCAATTAGTTGTGAATGTAATTAGAGCATATTTAATCATATTCATTAAAAAAGGAATATATTAGAACGTAATAGGTTAAATGATCCAGTATTTATGTTATGCAACTTAAAGCTTATAAAAAGGTAATTTATTTTCGCTATTAATTTGAATATATTTATTATAATTTCATAATAATTTAATTATATGATTTTATTTGTTTACTTGGATTCTTAATAGAACACATAGTTTTATTAATCCATTTTTTCTTAATCATTTTGATATCTTAACATATTGGATTTCAGAGGAACCAAATTCTATAAAAGAGAGTGAAGTGGAAGAAAATATTAGATGAGGAAGTATTAACATAATGGTTAGTGGATTAAACTTGAATGATGTTAATAATAAGACTCTCTCTAATGTTGAGGATTTTATACTAAATATTAGTTAGGGCTAATAAGATTTGAATAGATATGTAGTGGAATGAAATTTCAGTTTTCTTTTTTACTTTTTACTTTTGGTTTCACTAATATTTGATATATAAGTTAAATTCTAAATATGCAATATAAATATGACACTAATAACCGTAAGTATTTTTATTTATGTTTTAGTTTCACTTTATTATGTTTATGGCTACGAACTCTTATTATTGCAATGCGTTTATTATGCGATGCTTTTGATTTCATGTATTATTTGTTTGGCACAAATCTACATTTTTGTATTTGTTATTTTAAAGAATTGGGTATCTAGTTTGACTGATTTTAATCTTACTAACGAGATTTATTTAATGCACTAACCACACTTCACTTAACTAATTGTTTCATGTTTATCACTATTTAAAAAAAGGAATAATTTCATTGAACAAAAATTTTACGTATAAATGTAGTAAAATGCTAAGGGCAATTACATTGAAAGATGTTTATCTCTATATTTATTTCCAAACAAATAGGACACTGTTACTTACATTGATTAATACTACAAATTGATTTTGAATTGTTAGTAGATAAGTTTTTATAGTTCATTTTGTTATATTGTCTAGTATATCATTTTAGACAAACTTGTCTAATTATAACAACATAGAAATATTGTTTTAGTTGTTAGGATATAATAATTTAAAACATGCAAATAAAGGATCTTTCAATTCCTATTATTCATGTACATAACTTGTAAGTTAACATCTTGAATTTTATTTTCATTATCAAGTGAACAAAAGCTATCTTGTAGTAAAAACAAGGAATGATTATATACTTTAGAAAGAAAAATAAGAGTTAAGATGATCTTTGGTATCCAAATAGTAACAATTGAATGTTAAAGTTGACAATAAGAATTGTAATTAATAAGGGGACTATTTTATAATTTTAAAGAAATTATATAAAATAGTATTTGATATTGAGTAGAACCATTATTGTATGTTTCCACAACCAAAATTGATATTAACCCTAATATAATATTGATAACCTTAACTGTTGTTATAACAAAGTTGATGCTGGGATCATCATGGCCTCCATACCAAATCTTTAGGTATAGTGTCGCAACATATAGCCTTATTTTGAAACAAAATCAAACAATGATGTAGAGATCTTAGGCCTACGTTAATTCTTAATGAAATAAGACTCAAAGCAAGAGATAGACTATCTAAAGCTGGTTATTAACCTTTAAGGGATGGTCTGCTACCATTCCCTCTCTACTCATATTAGTATCGATGAAAATGCTTAATACTTCATCATGTTTTTAGCTCCATACAAGTTTATAATCTCTCAATAGAGCATCATATGATCTGTTGGATTTGTCTGGCCATTATATCCTTCATCTTATTAAGACAAATATGAGGAGGTAGGAAGGTAGCATAGCAACATTTTGCCCAACGTGACATGTGAATTATTGATTTACTAGTTGTTCTACTAGGGCTTGGGTATTTTCTCCCGCACTAACATTATTAAAATGCAGACTTGTCTGTGTGAACTTTCTAACATCTATATATTAGTCTAGGGATGATTATATTGTGCAACACTTTAAGACTTTCTCATAGGAATCAATTTGCAAGCACCCGAATAGAACTATGAAGACTCAAATTGACTACTTCCTTATAAGGCAAAGTGATCGATCTAGCTATAAATACTAAAAGGTGATACTTAATCCTTACGAGTTAACTCAACATAGATTGCTAGTTTTGGATTTTTCTATTAAGGGTTAGAGGAAGAAGAAAATTCTTAAGAGGTATCCTAAAATCAGATGGTGGAATTTGAAAGGGGATACTGTGAAACAATTTAAGGATAGAGTAATTTATACAAAAGAATGGAATTTAGTAGGAGATACTAACCAAATATGGGAGAGAGTTGCAACTCTTTTAAGGAATATAGCTTTAGAGACCTTAGGTGTTTTTAAAGGGTCAAGGGGTAGTAAAAGGGAATCTTGGTGGTGGAATGAAGATGTTCAAGAAAGATTTAAGCTCAAGAAGGCTACCTATAAAGCTTTATTAGATAGCATCACAAAGGTAGAGAGAGTTAGTAATCGAGAAAGGTATAAAGTGGTAAGAAAGAGATGAAGATGATAATCTCAAAAGCTAAAAGTATAGCTTGCGAGAAACTATATCAACGATTTTATACTAAAGATGGTCAAAGGATATTTTCAGTTAGAAAAAGCTAGGAAATAAAACAAAAACTAAGAGATTTTTATTAAGTGCAATGTATAAAAGAAGAAGTAGGGTGGGTGTTTGTAGCTAATAATGACATCAAGAGAAGATGGCAGAGGTACTTTTATAGCCTTTTTAATGAAGGTATAGAGGATAGCATCTTCTTAGGTGACCTTAGCTCATCCAATAGGCTTCGTAATTTTACTTACTACCAATAAATTATAGGGGATGAAATTAAGAAAATGTTAAGGGAGATGAAGACTGGTAGGGTAGTAAGGCCTGATGAGATATGCATAAAGGTGTGGAAGAGCCTAGGTGAAGAAGGTATTACTTGGGTAGCCAAACTTTTTAATGTGATCCTTAAGTCTTCCAAAATGTTGGATGGACTGGACATTTAGTATGGTAATTCCTTTATAAAAAAAACAAAAGGGACATCCAAAGTTGTAACTACTATAGAGGCATCAAATTACTTAGTCACGCTATGAAGTTATGGGAGAAGGTGATTAGGAACAGAATGAAAAAGGATGCTTCCATCTTGGAAACCAATTTGACTTTATGTCAAGAAGGTCTATGATAGAAGCTTTACATCTCCTTAGGAGGTTAATGAAGTACTACAGGAAAAGACAATGTAACTTATAGGTGGTTAACTAAGGAGGTTCCTATGACTTATATACAAATTATTAGAGAAATGTATTAAGGTGTAGAAACTAGAGTAAAGATGATAGGAGGGGATAAGAGCATTTTCTATACATATTAGGCTACACCAAGGCTCCTCATTGAGTCCCTTTCTATTTGAAATAGTAATTAATGAGCTCACCAAGAATATTCAAAGGGTTGTTGTTGGACACTCCGCCCTTGTGAGTCAGGAGCCCAACGTCCTAATTGACATCTGAACACATATCTCACAAGGATGGTGTGCCCCCACCAAGAAAAACTTCAAGACAGCTTACTACTACTATTTTCAAACAGATTTTGACCTCAATCAAATTGCACCTTCCTTGGGACAATTAGCATAACTATCATTAAGGACATCAGGTTAAGATCATGTTAGGATGATTTCAAAGAGGACTTTGAGATCTACAATTTTGAAGAAGACCTTGAGGTCAGATTTTATCACCCAGAGGGTCAAAATGAACCAGAAAGTAGGTACAGACGAAAATAAATGAAAAAGCTGACTAATGGAAAAAGATAGATGAATGGGGAAAATTGCTATAACTTTCCCTATAGATATTGGATTAGGGTTTTCTTTAGATGGTTCGAAAGAGGGTTTCAAGATCTACAACTTTTTAGAAGACACAATTGCCTAAATTAACCTAGATTAATCCAGATTTTCCCCCAAAATTAGAATACAAAATTTTCCGTTATGAAAACTTAAAAAAAATGCAACGTACAAACTTGAGAGAGAGTCATGGGCAAAAATGCAAACATATCCCATTTGCATCAAAAGATAAAATTTTTGCAAAGCTTTAGTGGGCATTTCAAGCCACAGATACATTAATACATCAAAATCCCAAAATACAAAAGATACATGAACCTTGATTTGCTCAAAATGCAACTAAAGCTTTACTTTACAAAACTTGCTTCAAATACAAAATAACCAAAACTAGGAATGTTGCCTTACCCCTTGACCTACTCGATATCCTACTCATCACCTGAATGTGTGGGAGGAGATTGGGGGGTAAGCTTAAAGCTCGTGGGTAACAATCTTATAATTTGGAACAAATAAAACATTTCTAAGTCATTTTCAATGCAGAAATTCATGTATATGCAAATCATGAATGCATCACTGATATCAATTTGTCATGGACACATAAACAGATCAAATGATTTAGGTAAGTCCAAAACATGACGCACTACATATTTCCAATATAATGGTTATGTGTAGTCGTGAATTCTTGAGGGAGTCCTAGAGGGAACTCCCTGCCACTAGAGGCAGGCGGGAGAAGCCTATACATGGGTCAACGTGCACGTGACGGTTCTTGAGGGACTACCACAAACCCACATAACATATAGATTTCAAAATCTTGTAAGCTTGATGCCCAAAATGGCACATTCTCTTGAAAATTTGCTTTTCACATGCTTGTTATACCTTAAAAACCATTTCCAAAAGTATGGTTTCATAATCATGCATCATTTTAAAGAATCATTTTAAAAACAACTTTTCATAAATCATCACACAAATCATGTGTAAGCATGTAGCACAATCTTGCAACATTTAAAAACATTAAATGCACATGAATGAGGTAGTTGCAAAATTAATTACTGTCATTTCTTGACAGAAAACTTTTATTGGCTTATTACTTAACTATAGAAGTGAAACCCACCTTAAAGTCCTTTATTATGGCTTGTTCAAATATGCCTCTCCTCTTGCTCCTCTTGTCCTTCTTAATTCCCTTTTTGACATAAAAACAATTCCCATATCAATAGGAATTTCCAAAAGAGAACCTAAAGAAACTAATGTATAAATTGATCCTAGAACACTTAAACTCATGCATTTACTAAGCTCTTAAAACCAAAACCCTTCCAAAAATCCAAAACCTTAAAATGCTCTTACCTCAAATCTTCTCCAAATGAAGAAATGCTTGGTTCAAAAGACAGCTCTTATCTTCCTCTACCTTTTTCCCTTCTTGCACAACACCTAAATCTCTCTAGAAGGCTTAGAAAAGATGAAACCCTAGCTCAACTCTCTTCTTTCCTCTCAACCACCGAAACCTCTC
>JANIJH010000223.1:33386660-33400225 GCA_024520975.1 Erythroxylum areolatum | reverse complement strand
CTGTTATGGCAGAATTATACCTTATATATGGTGCATGTGCTAGGTTTAAGTCTTTACGTTTGCATGGGAGTCTTCCACCTGCCGATGGGCTGTGAAGCGTGGGCTGGGCTTGGAGTAGGCATGAGACTGATCTAAGGAGAATCGACCGATCGGCCCTTGGGTTGCTGTGTTTGGATTTGGGCCCAGCATGACCGGCCTGACCAAGGCATATATCAAGTTCATCCACGCTTAGCTTTTGATCGTTCTCTGGCAAATCGTCAAAATCAAAAGCACAAACCAAAACTCTTACTCATTTTTCATATTTCCTAATAATAGATTATCATAAATAAAGATGAATGACTTTCAAAACCTATAGCAATAACTCAAAATTCAAAGCTTCTACTTATGATCAATTAATATTCATCACCCTTAAAAACTAAGTAACCTTGAGGTAGACTTGGATAAATGGTATTTAAATAAGATATTTTCACGGGTACACCCATTCATGATCACAACAATTCATAACTTTACATATCACTTCATTTCTCCAACACTAAAAGTCACATGCATAATCATAAATCAAAGGACTTTTCTAGGGTTGTAATTTGGGAAAGGGTAAGGTGACATGTATTTTAGGTAATGTAGTATAAAAACTATCAAGCTAGTGAAGCAAAAGTAACACTCAATGGGATATCAAGTCTACAATTTAACATTCATTCAAAATTGGGTACCGTCAACTATATCAAATGCAACAATTATATTTCACAACTCAATTCAACTCTTACACCATAAACCACATGAACATAACATAAAAAGTGCTCCATCCAGAACAACATCTAACTCATATGCAATATATTCAAACCACCTATTCAATACAACTTAAGGAGGCTAAACCATTAATTAACAACTTTTGAAGCAATTGTATTTCCTCCTTGATACTTTTATTCAAACACACAAATTTTTTTCTTTGTTTTCCTCTTTTTTCTTCTTTTGTACAATCATAATCATCAAGAATTAACAAATGCTCCACAGGCTTTAAGGCTTGGGTAGCACATTTGGTTAGGTTTAAAAGCATTTAATGTGGTTTATACAAAAGGAAAGGTTAATAAAGCTTAAAGGGGGTTAGTAAAGGAAAATTCACAAAAATTGGCAAGCTATTTTGCTAATATAGCTGGTAATCAACAAAGAATGCCTAATCATTTTCATAAAAATGCATATGATAAAAATGTGGTCCTGAATAGAAAATTAAATAAAAGTAAGGATGTATATGTCATGAAGGTTACAGATATCAAAAGACAATAAGACTAATACAAATGTGTCAATCTAATACGACTCAAAACATCACTATTTTTTGTCTACCACTAGTCATCGCTCTTCTAAGGATAATGCACGTTAACTAATCACAATAGCAAAAGTACATGCTAAGGTTGCCATTAATTTTTTTGTAGTCGATTCACACTTTAATTATGACTAAATAATCTTAAAAGCAATAAAAATAAGAAAATTTTTTATTTTGTTTGATTTATTTTAAAAACTACCTAAGAAGTCACATAAGCTACAATTAAGTTAAAAAGTACATGCACAAGAACTAATATCCCCACCCTCACACTTAAAACTTACATTGTCCTCAATGTAACATCAAATGCAAGAAATAGAGCAGTTCACAAAAATAGTAAATTAAAAAATGTAAATAACATAAATTAACTACCCTTAGGTTTCCTCCCAAGCAACGCCTTTGTTTATTGTCATTAGCTCGACTCCTTATTGCTTGTCAAATGACACCAATCAAGTCTTCTAGCATCAACACTTTCAAATCTTCTATTTGGAAGCCTTGATAATAAGGCTTCAAGCGATGACGATTCATTTTGAATGTCTTGTCAATTTTTAGGCTCCATATCTCTACTACACCAAAGAAAAGACATGAGTAATAATAAAAAGATCAACCCAATGGGAGCACATCTTACCTAGAAATAGTTTGAGTTTGGAGTGATATAGTAACACTTTCTGGCCCACCAAGAAACTTTTCCTCAAAATCGTCTTATCATGAAGAGCTTTCATCTTCTCCTTATATATCACTGTAATCTGTTAGGAGTCATTCCTCATCTACTCCAACTCTTAAAGTTGCAACTTCCTATCACACCGCATCATCCAAATTCATATTGTATCTTCTGATAGCACAATATGCCTTGTGTTGTAATTCCACCGAAAGATGACATGGCTTCCCAAACACCAGTCTATATGGAAACATCCCAATTGGTGTTTTATAAGTCATCTTGTCGGCCTATAGTGCGTCTTCCAATCTTACGCTCCATTCCTTCCTATTGGGTTGAACTGTTTTCTCTAAGATCAACTTGGTTTCTCAATTTAAGACTTCAACTTACCCGTTAGTTTGGGGGTGGTAGTGGTGGAAACCTTGTGTGTGATGTGATAGGTTTTGAACATTACTTCCATCAACCTATTGTAGAAATCGGTTCCTCAATTGTTAATGATTGCTCTTGGTACCCTGAACCTAGAAAGAATGTTAGCCTTCAATAGCCTTCAAAAAACTGCAACAACCTTTGCATCATTAGTTCTAGTGGCTTTGATTTCCACTCATTTAGAAACATAATCAACTGCGAGTAATATATAAGTACAGACAAAAGACAAAAGGAAGGGTCCTATAAAGTCAATACCCCACGTGTCAAAAATTTTACAAAAAAGTAAAGGAGTTTGTGACAATTGACTTTATGGGACAGGTTGTCTGACCGTTGGCATCTATCATATGATTTGCAGAAGGTATATGCATCTTTGAACAATGTGGGCCAGTAGAAGTTGCTCTTTAGAACTTTATAAGTCGCTCTTTTCACTCAAAAATGTCCTCCACATGCATACAAATGATAGAAGGGTAGGATCGAGGGTGCTTCACTTTCGGGTTTGAACAAATGATTAATTTAGCACCAAGTAAATACGATCGAAATTTTTCTAAACCAAAAACCATAGGTTCTTTTTCAATAGTTGAATATTTCAATTGCGATAGGTTTAGAGTCTTGGAAGCATATTAGATGGCACGCAAAGCTTCTCCCACTTTTTTTCCTATAATTTCCCCTATTGTATAATCGCTAGCATCACACATGATTTCAAAGGGGAGGTTCCAATCTAGTGGTTAAATCATCAATGGGGATGTTAGAAGCTCCTTAAGTTTGTTGAATGCGTCCTTACACTTCTCATCGAACTTAAAAGAGACATCTTGTAGTAAGAGCTTACGTAGTGGTGTGGCTATCTTTGAAAAATCCTTAATTAACCTTCGATAAAAACCTGCATGCTTAAGAAAAGAGCATACTTCCCGCACAATAGAGGGGTAAAGTAAAGAAGAAACAAGATCAACCTTAGATTTGTCTACCTTCTTAACCCTAGCATATATACATGGCCTAAAACTATACCTTGATCCATAAAATGAAAATTTTTCCAATTCAGCACAAGGTTAGTTTCTATGCATCATTCCAAGATAATAGCAAGATTCTCAAGGCATTCATCAAAAGAAGAGCCATATACACTAAAATCGTCCATGAATACCTCTATGATCTTCTCAACATACTCAGAAAAAATGCTTACCATACATCTTTGGAACATAGAAGGGGCGTTACATAATCCAAATGACATCCTTCGATAAGTGAACATACTGAATAGGATGTGAATGTGGTCTTCTCCTGATCTTCCGGTGTGATCAAGATCTAAAGATAACCTAAAAAGCCATCTAGAAAGCAATAATAATCATAGTCATCCAATCTCTCAAGCTTCTAATCAATAAAGGGAAAGGGAAAGTGGTCTTTACGAGTTGCAGAATTTACTTCCTATAGTCAATACACACTCGCCACCTAGTTTGTACTCAGGTGGGAACTAACTCACCTTCCTCATTTGTCACAACCGTGATTCCAGAATTCTTAGGAATCATTAGCCAGGACTCACCCATTGACTGTCGAAGATCAAGCAAATAACCTCAACATCAAGAAGCTTCAATACTTCCTTCTTTATAACTTCCATCATCGGAGGATTTAGCCTATGCTGAGCTTGCCTTGTGGATTTTACATCCTCCTCGAACAAAATGTGATGTATGCATATATACGGACTTATCCTTTGGATATCATATTTGGCCTTCTTATGTTCTCGCAACATTCGAACTAGCCTTTTCTCTCGATTCGAAGTTAACTCTGCCAAAATGATGATTGAGAGAGTTTGCTTATCTCCCAAATAGGTATACATAAGGTGGTTAAGGAGTGGCTTCAGTTCCAATTATGGTGCCTGTACATCAAAAGGTAACAACTTCTGGCAAGATTCAGATAGCTTTATAAAATTCAAATCATACCATTTTGGCGAATTCTCTAATGAATCCAAAGCGGGCACCGCTTCCATTAGCTCTTCTCCCATTTCACCATCAATGTTGGCTTCTGCTTCCAATTCCTTAGTCAAAATTGTTTGTAAATGATGTTTACAACTTAATTTAAACATTTCTTATACCAAGTGATCAATCACATCAATAGAAAAAAAATAATGATCATCAGGAGGATGTTTCATAACATCAAAAATATTAAAATGAATTACTTCCCCATCAAATTTCATCGTAAGGGTTCCCTCATAAACACCTATCTTAGTTTGAGTTGTATTGGGAAGCGATCTCCTCAACAAGATAGGTATTGGATTGTATAAAATGTCATCATTCATATCCACAACATAAAAATCTACAGGAGACACTAGCTTATTTACCTGCACCAAAACATCCTCAGCCACACTATCAGGATAAGCATTAGTGTGGTTAACCAAATGTATGATTATACTCGTTTCTTTCAAAGGACCCAAATTCAAAGAAGCATAAATCAAACAAGGCATCACATTAATTGAAGCACCCAAATTCAACATAGGTCTATTATTCCCAGTATTACCAATTTTGCAAGGAATGGTAAACATACATAGATCCCAGCATTTTGGAGGCATGTTCTTTCTGAAAATTGGAGACACATTCTCATCCACCATCACTTTCTCATTACCCCTCAGTTTCTTCTTATGTGTACACATTTCTTTAAGGAACTTAGCATACCTTGATACTTGCTTAATTGCCTCGAGCAAAGGTATACTAACTTCCATTTTCTAGAAAGTCTCTAATATCTCTCTGTCCTTCTCATCCTTGTTCAATCTTATTAATCTTCTCGGAAAAGGTAGAGGATTAGTCTTAATAATATTGGGACTTTCAATTCTTATCTTTGTACTCGATGACGGATTTTCCCCCTTTCCCAATTCCTTCTCGATCTCTTCCTTGATAGCAATCCTTAGTGAAGTTCTTTTGGGACCCCCAATCTCTTTTCCGCTCCTCAGGGTTATGGTATTAACATTCTTTGGTTTCACCTCTGGTTAGGATAGCAGCTTTCCTTCATTTTGTGATTCTAGCCAATTGAGCCTCACTATCATCTGACCCATTTGGTTTTCCAAATTATGTACACTTACCTTTGTCTCCTACTAAATATGTTGTATGCCCTGTTGAAGCTACTATTGTATGCTTTGTTGAAATTGGAGATTGATAATAGTAAGAGTCTTGATCGATTCTTCTAGAGAATTACCTGAATTGGAAGAGGAGGCTCCCTATGCTCCTTATGGCCTTGGTTGAAATCCTTGTACTCCTTACGACTGATTCTGGAAGTAATTTTGTTGACTGTTCCCTCCGTAAATTATGCTTTTACTTTCAATACAATTATTGATGTGATTAATATTAATATTGCTTAGGAAGTTAATTTTAGGATAACTTGACTGTAATTGTATGTTAATTTGACTCAATATGACATGATGATGTATAGTGTGAATGGAAAAATTGAAATTGATGATGGATTGAAGTTATAAAACTTATAATTTTGATTATGATTTGCTTGAAGACAAGCAAAAACTTAAGTTTAGGGATATTTTATAGATGCATAATTGATCACAATTTTACCTCATATTTGATGTGTTTTTGCTTAATATTTTATACTTTTAGTATATATTTTATACCTAATTCATTTCAAGTGTGTTTACAGAGTACAATTTCCTTCACGATCTTAAAGGAGAAGAATTTGAATGAAAACACAGCGTAAAACAGGGAATTAACAATCTGGAAGGAGTGCATAGTTATGCACTTTCACACAATCGTGAATTTTTGCAATACTCGGCGAATTTCGATAATGTAGGGTTTGATGTGTGACTGTGCAAGAGACCGTGCATAACCCAAAAACCTAGATTTTCATATAAAATTGACATTTTAGAGGCAAATCAAATGAGGAGACTTTGGCAAGGTGATTTCTAGATGTGGAGTCATTCTTTAGATGTGATTTTGGTCCAAAAAAGTGGAAAACATGAAGATTTCATTGAAGGATCCATCAGAATATAAGATTAAACCTCTACATTGTAAGAACATTCAATAGCAGACAATTAAAGAGATTTAGAATTATGATGTCATTGTTTTTTATTCATTTTTCTTTCATTGTATGTTTGATTTCGTGTTTGATAATGTGTAACTAAACGTCCAATTAGTATTTAGGTTAAATGGACCTTTGATATGATTTGATTCTTTTATTAATGTAATTGGTTGTTTGAGATATTATGATCTAATTACGTGTTTTTCTTATGTTCTAAACATTGAGAATATTATGTTATAATCTGATTCATACTTAAAGATCGAGAAATTTTAGTGTGAATAGATCTACTATAATTAGGAGGAGTTTATTGCAACCCTAGAGATAGGATGGCATAAATATTTTAGACTACAGTCAAACCTGAAAGAGAGACTCATAAATAGTAATGCAATCCTATAAGATTTAACCTAAGTAATTTGGTTAGAGATCTTAGGATTAGTTGTTTGTAGACTTAAGGTCAGCTACTAACATACCATAGGAGTCTCCATGATCCAATAAATTAACAAAACAATTGTACGATAAAAGATCAACATGTTAAAGGTTTAAGGGGATTCGAACCTAGATATTAATTTTTGTTAACGATAGTTTTCTAAGTGAATTCTACTATCTCCCATTCATTATCGTTTCTTATTTATTTAATTGTGTATATTTTTATTTTCTTTTTATTAAAAATATAAAATCAATTCGTAAATTAGATAATAAAGGAAGGGTAATTATTAGGATTCATAGTCTTTGTGAGATCAACTCGTACTTCTCTATACTAGCTACAACTACGCCGTGCACTTACAGTTTATTATAATATTAACTAACACGAAATTAAGTCAATCAATACTATTAGAAAAAAGGTTATGGAGAATATGTCATGATAAGGAAAGCCTTTAGGTAAAATGGGTGCATATGTTTCAAGTCAAACAAAGAAGCATATAGTTTATCTCTAAGAAAAGTAGTCATTCCTATTCTTTTCAACAAACCTTAAACACCAAGTTAGTCTTGCATTCTCATATCAAGGACTCTGTTAGAGATGGAAGATGTACTAAATTTTGGTTTGACAATTGACATTCTCTTGGGCCTTTATGCTATACACAATATTTCATTACTCTTAGAAGGCTTATCCCTGAAAACACTATAATGTAAGAACTTATTCAGAATAACAACTAGTATTGGCCATATCACACATGAAGGGGAATCAGGCCAATTGCAAACAATATGCTAGATTATTTATCAGTTCAAGAGCTACAAGATGAAATTAGATGGAAGTTATACAACTTACGCAAGTTTAATGCTCTGTCTTGTAAAAAGTTGCTTCTTGGTCCATTCATTAGGTTTCCCTTTTATAAATTGATTTGGGGTTTGGAATCACTAAAGCTCATGTGCTCCTTCTCTAGTTAGGAACTATTCAAAAGTTAGGAACCAAAGGTAGCATTAACTTTTAAATTCCTGATAAAAATTGTCCTTTATGTACCTATGAAGTAGAATCACTTGATCACATCTTTTTAAGTGTTGTCACACAAGTTAGTTATGGAGAAATTTTCTCAATTATTTGATCGACATGATAGAAGCCTCACCTAGTTGGAATGTTTATCTTGGATTATGGGTTTGAAATAGAAGAGTAAGGAAGATTGTAAGGTGTTTAGGGTTGATTTTACTATGCTAGTTTATTATGTTTGGAGGATGAGAAACACCAAGTTATTTGGGAAGTTTGAACATATCAATAAATTAACTTGGATGGGATTTTACCTCAACTTTAGATTGAAGATTGCGACACTCATCTCTACTTGATTAATAACTTCTCTTAGAATTATCAATGCTTCACATGAGTTGTCTTAATATGTTGTTTGTTACTCTATTATACTCCAGTTGTTAGGGATGAATTTCATTTCTCTTTGTAATGTCCACCTTTTTTTGAATGAATAAATTACTTATTTTCAAAAAAGAAAAGTACTAGGTATGTAAGGTGAGAAGATCTAAGCACTCGATTAAATCTAAAACATCAAGAAGTAGTGAGGTCGGGTGTTCGCATAATAGATGAGGAATGAGATTGAACATGAATTTCTAAGAAGAGCACAAGTGTTCCAAGGTGAGAGAAAAAGATTGTTAAAAGGCTTGAACAGAGAAAAGATAGTCATAAGGTCGAGAGGGAGTGTATTTCATACAGCATCAAAATTCAAAAACATAATATACTTACATGATTGATAATCTTGATATAGTATCAATTTTCAAAAGCACAATATACTTATATAATTGGTATTCTTGAAATTTCTCTTACTATTAGTTATTGTTTATTTTAATATATCAATTCAGACTAATTTAATTTTAAAAATAAAGTCGTAGATTTAATTGGATAAAATAAGGTTAGGAATACTAATCAAAGTTTTTAAGTAGAATTTGATAAATGACTCAAACTATTTCTTTTAACAAAGAAATCTGAGTTGCTTTAATTTGATATGTCAATTAGTTGACTGGTTAAACTAACATTGAACTAAAAGAACAAGAAAATGATAACAAAAGACAAGTGCTCAAAATCAATGACGGTGGGAGCATCGACGTGTAATTCACTAAGGGGTGCTTGGTTAAGGGGTATGAGAATAAATCAATAGGAAATGAATAAATGGTAATGGTTGATTATTTATTATGATTGATTGAAAGTTTTTCATACCCAAATTTTAGGTAATAGTCTACACCCCCCATGTGTGGGAGGAATGGTTTTGATTCCTACCAACACTAATTTTTTAATTTTTAATTAAATATAATTAAAATGTAATTAATTAAAATATAAAATGTAATTAATTAATTAAATTATTTAAAATATAATTAATTAAAATATAAAATATAATTAATTAATTAATTAAAACCTAATTAAAGTGTAATTAAATAATTATAATTAATTAATTAATTACAATGTAATTAATTAAAATATTATTCATTAATTACTTAAAATATATCATCATTTACATTATTAGAGGAATGTAAATTGTTAAACTATGTTATTTGATTATACTATAGCAATGAAATGGTGGATATTATAGTTGTGTCAATGAATTGTACAATATTTTGGATGATTAAACTATATTTTGAGGATATTATGTAATTAATGATATGTTTATACAAGAAAATATTAGAATATTTTTTCTTCAAAAACTATTAGAAAGAAAAAATTACAACATATTTGATTTTAAACATTCTGTCATTATAAATAGAATGCATAAATTAAAAATAATCAATTAAAATATATTTAAATTTTGATATAAAATAAAATTTAACAAATTTTTATTTCTTAATATTTTTAATAAACCAACTATTATCAATAATAATTATTATTATTCTTTTATCTTAACCAATCACCATAATTATAATGATTATATTCATTCTCGTTAGTTACTATATTAATTCGCACTCTTTTTTATTGGCCTCCGTAAGCTAAGCATCTCCTAAAAAACCTTCACCAACGGGCCAGTTAGCCTGCCACCGCTAAACGACACCGCCTCACTATCTTCCCTTAACTGACGTAGTTACGACTCGCACTCCCCTGCATTTGTAATTCTTTTTTCCGTTTTGAAACATCACCACCAAAACCCTTCCGTTATATTCTTTCTTATATGAACCTTTCTCCTTCTCTCCTCCCAAACACGAAAAAAGAAAAACAACAAAATTCCCATATTCTAAAACTACGACTGCAGTATCTCAGTTTCTCATATAGGAGGAGACATTAATAAGAGGAAAAATAAAATCAGGATCAAGTTTTTTCTTGATCTATTCGCCTTTTTTGCTCGTAAAGTTTTTGGCTTTTTGTTGTTTAGACTTGAATGCTCTTTAGATCTGCTTTGGTTGGGTAGGCCTCAGAGATCGGAGACGAAGAAGGGCATAGGTAGAGAGAAAGAGAGAGGATGGCAAATAGAGTGGACCATGAGTACGATTACCTTTTCAAGATCGTGTTGATCGGTGACTCAGGCGTAGGCAAATCCAACATTCTTTCGAGGTTTACGAGGAACGAGTTCTGCTTGGAGTCCAAGTCCACTATTGGTGTCGAATTCGCCACCAGAACTCTTCAGGTCTCTGCTTTGCTATACCCATTTGCTTCTTTCTTCTGTGATTTTCCGATTCCACCAAATGAAGGAGAGAAAATTGGGTCTTTTTTCTTATGTTGCGTTCATCATTCTTTGGGATGTCATTTTATTGACGGGTTCTATTAGTTGGTTGAGCTGACTGTGAAGTAACCTTTGTTGGATGCACCTGTTCTCTGATTCTAAGAGTAATTTAACAATTATAGCTTGCAATTCCTATGTGTCCGAACATAGGACTAGAATTGGGTATCAGGAATCGTATTTTCCAGAGCTCATTATTGGGTTTGTCATTTGCTATTGATGGATACTGTTTCCTATATGTGGACTACGGATCTTTTTAAGTGCATAGTCGTATAGATTTTGTTAGTTGAAAGTTAAAGCTGGGTTTGATAACAAAGTTTGGAACTTCATCGACGAATCACGGTTAAAGGACAAGAGTTGTCCATTTACAAATATGAGAATGTGTATGTTGCGGTTTTTTCTGGGGTTCATTTCTTGATCTTGTTCTGTTACTGATTTGGTATATAGGTTGAAGGAAAGACGGTCAAGGCTCAGATTTGGGATACAGCAGGTCAGGAACGATACCGAGCAATCACAAGTGCTTATTATAGAGGGGCTGTTGGTGCTCTTCTTGTTTATGACATAACAAAGAGGCAAACATTTGACAATGTCCAAAGGTGGCTGCGTGAGTTAAGGGACCATGCGGATTCCAACATTGTGATTATGATGTCTGGAAACAAATCTGACTTGAGTCATCTCAGAGCTGTTCAAGAGGAGGACGGTCATAACTTGGCGGAGAGAGAAGGTTTATCTTTTCTCGAGACATCAGCACTGGAAGCTACCAATATTGAGAAGGCATTCCAAACCATATTGACAGAAATATACCACATTATTAGCAAGAAAGCGTTGGCTGCACAGGAAGCTGCTGCTAATTCCACACTTCCAGGACAAGGAACCACTATCAATGTTGCCGATACATCTGGTAGCACAAATAGAGGCTGTTGTTCTACTTAACTACTTAAGGCAACGCATAGAGTGGAGAGAATTTCTAGCGAGCAGTTTTTGTTTTTGTTATATTCAGTATCTTTACCTCTTTCTCGCATCTTGGTTGAGGGAGGTGGACAGGTAGAGTACTTCTTACTCTTTTTAACTTGATTGTGTTTGTGCAATTAAAAAACAAGGACATTATTGTTAGAAGTAATGTGCTCTTGCTAATGCTTCTTATTTGCCTTAAAGATGGGCTTAGCTCAGATTTGGGCTATACAGCGGGAACGTACGATCCCTACCGGAAAATTTGTGTCAATGACCCATAAATGTTCAGTACATGTAATCCTGTTTGTTTTTTGTTAATAAAAAACTTATAGATGGTGTAGTTCAAATTAACTTCTTTTCTACTGCGACTTCAATTTTGGTCTGCTTATTTTGGTTTCACGTCAGGATCTCTTCTAAACTTCGCATTTCCACCCTCCTGACGCGTTGTGAAATTGTTTTTGTTGGTACTCCTGCGTAAATCATTATGGAAATATTGAAACTCAACAGAGCACAAATTTTTTTGTCCCTGTAAAAGAAAAACCAAGTCGTTTCTAGTTTCGTTGGCTTAAAGAGAGCCTCTCAAAAGTGACTGCCCTCCATGTTTATACTATTATCCTCTCTTTTGTTTGCCTGAAGTATTCAGATATCTTCCTACCCTGTATTACACCTTGGCACGCTGAACAGTTGGCCAACATATTTACATTTTAGGCCATCACTTCGGCAGTGTTTTTGGTTGTGCAAGATCAGGGCACCAATGTTCACCTTGAGAACAATGTCATTGATGTTTTCTTCAGACGCATGAGAAGTGTAACCTATCTACCCAAAGCAAAATCAACAACTAGAAGATAAGAATTGCAAGTGTTTTGATATACTTGGGTGATTAAATGAAAGGATTTAATTTGTGATATTGTCAATTTTAGTGTCTAGATATTTAGAACAGAAAAGGACTGAGAAACTAGATTCAACAAAGTCGATGTATGACAGTTATTCTGAGCGAACAGGAATCATAACATGTGTCAAGTTCGTTCTCTTTCAATAGATCAAAGAACTTCGTCCTCTTTTTGCATCGCTCGATGTTTCTGCTCTCATCTCTCACAATACGTCGTCGCATGATTCATTCCTCTCCTCCTACACCGTCGTATGGACTACTACTATCCACTTTACTTGTCACAAGGGGTGTTCATGGTAGAGTACTATGATCCGTTCATAAATAACCTGAACTTAAACCTGAATGTCAAGTTCGGTAATTTCACAAACCTGAACCTGAACTTAAATAACCTATAGGATCGGTTAACCTATTTTCAGGTTCGATTATCAGGATAATCAGAACCTATTCATATCAATATATATGACAAAAAATTATAAAAAAATAATAAGTTCTATTGAAAGTTTATTAAAAAACGAGATATTACCATAAAAACCTTACGTAAGGTTTTGTGTTCAATTTTTATTAATATAATGAATAGCAATCATTTTTATATTTAAATTGAGAATAACAATGTAGTTTGTTCTTATATAAATCATTGATATAGCATTGTAGTTTGTTCTTATATGAATAATTAATAAAATTGCTAAAATCACTTATAAATTCAGTTCTAAAAAAAGGTAATTCAATCCAACAGTCTTAATACAAACCTTATAAATTTATGGCTAACATCACATTAATCACAATTGATTTTTTTATCAAATATCGCAATATGACTTCTTATTACTATGAATCAATGCGGGAACGAACCGCTCTACTAGATCTCATTGATTAAAAAAATAGAACTATTCTTCTAACATCTTTAAATCTTATTTTATCATGTTAAAATAATAATAATAATAAACTAATAAACTAATAAACACAAAAAGTATCCTTTTTCTTATTGCAACTTAATGTAGAAAATACAATTAATATGATAATTAAAAATTCAAATATTATATTATATAAAACCCAGTTGTATAAATAAATATAATTATATAGTCTATTACTAGATCAACTCATTTTTTATTCCTTTCTAATAAATAAAACTATGTTTGTATTTGTACAAGACAATATTATTATATGCTTATTATTTATTAACAACTATATTATATA
>JANIJH010000223.1:33370235-33381157 GCA_024520975.1 Erythroxylum areolatum | reverse complement strand
ACATAATTCATATCCGAAAACACTTATTGAATTCATTTCATATCTCTAAATTGCCACTTAAGGATCGGGGTCCAACAATAGGGTTATAACGCAACTGTTATAGTTTGACACTAATGGTGTCTTCATTTCGAGACTATAATGTCTCCATATTTTGATACTTTTGGGTATCCATAGTTTTGATAACTTTAGATATTCGCAACTCCCGTTATCCGCAGCTATGGGAATGTGCAGGCTTAACACAAAAAGTAAAGTACATAGTTATAAATAAGAAATACAACCAGACATCATAAATAATTATTATTAATGAGCATTTGCATTTGTATTAACAATTTGTATCAATGAGTGTTGAATATCAATGTTGGTTTATGAATATGAATTTATGGTATATGAGTTGAGATATTTTTGAATTTATGTGCTTGGCAGATGATTGCTTTAAATAGTCATCCAAACTAAGTGTTTCCCCACAAAACTTTTAAGCTTAACATAGGTGTTAATCCATGTAGGTCTAGGTTATAGGAATGCGGTACAGGGAACATCTTTAGGGACTAAGGCCAACAGCTAAGAGTAAAAGTACCTTTGGAGTGTGTTTTGGGTAAAGATGACTATACATGTAAAAAAGTAAAGGAAATTGTTTGTTTTCTTTTGGATTATCAACCCAATATAAAGATGTAATACTACTTTTAAATGATAATGTTAAATGATGTGAAATTTTATAATGCGTATATGTATAGCATTGAATAGAAATGTATTCCATGAATGTATGTATAGGAAATTGGTTACCATGTATGTGGGTGGTTGTAGAATCCATATAGGGGTGTTACATTTTATGGTATCAAAGCTCTATTTAGGTAGTAATATGTGATATGGTTTGGTGTTATGTTGACCTAATATAGATGTCTCTTATAGATAATAAGGATGGAAAGATCTCATGAAGCTGAGGAGGAGTTAATTGATAGTGTGGTAATAGGAGGCCAATCAGTTTTGCATCCTTTTAAGCCTCCAAAGGGTGAAGTACTGGTACCATTAGTACCTGGGGAGATGTTTCTAAAGCACTCCCTTGATGTGTTAACACAGTTAACTCCGAATAAAGCTCCAGTGTTGACACAGTTAACTCCGAATAAAGAGTATGCCATATATAGTGATGCTTCTAGGAATGGTCTAGGTTATGTACTGATGCAAGATGGGAAAATAGTGGCTTATGCCTCGAGACAGTTAAAGCCGCATAAACAGAACTATCCTACACATAATTTAGAATTAATAGTAGTGATGTTTATTTTCAAAATTTGGAGGCACTGCTTATATGGTGAAAGATGTTAAGTCAAGAAGACTTCATTTGTTCTATTAATTTTGATGAAAATCAAATAATAGTAATCACAGAAGTGTGTGAATTGTTTTTATGAGTTTGTTAAGTACGCAAGTAAATGTAAGTAAGACAAATCATCAACTCAAGACGATATATAATACTCAAGGTCAACTCAAAATGATACTTAAGACTTAAGGTCAACTCAAGACGATCAACTCAAGATGATACTTAAAAGCTAAATAAGACAAAGCATCTTAGATAGACTAGAAGAAAGTGAGAAGCGCTTGGTCTACGACACCAAATGAAGTATAACACCAGATGAAACATAATACTAGACGAAGCATAATACCAGATGATGCAAATGAAAAATATTCTAAAACGTCAGTCAGTTAGTTAGTTGGAGTTAGTTACAGGACTCAACTAATAACGGTTTGTAGAAGATTCAAGAAGCGGATTTCTTAAGAAGACAGTTGAAGATTTAGGTTATAAATACTAGTTATAGTCGTAAACAAACAACAACAATACAAGAGAGAAAATCTGATTGAACAAAACTTACTTAGAGAAACTCTATACTCAAGTGCAAAAGAAAGAGAGCAAATACAAATGTAACATGAAGTTCAAATAATATCCTTCCAAACGAAAGAAAGGCTAGAGCCTGGAGAAGCTAAAGAAGTAGATAAAGAATACTTTGTGTGAGAGACCTGAAGAGGCTCTTTAAGTGTAGAAATAATACTTGTAACATTGAAGAGTATAGTGAAATATCAGACAAACTCTGAGGACTGAACGTAGCCAAGGTTAAGGGTGAACCAGTATAAATCACGATGTCATATTCTCTATACCTTATCTCTTTAATTTTCTTATTGTTAGAAGAATAGATAATGATTTTCGTGGTTGCATTATTCATCAAATTAAGTGAATTGTTTTGTAATCATCTGAATTTGTAAACAAAACCAAGAACATTCTAAAGATTAATATCTTAGACAATTTGACACTATTTAACCCCCCTTCTTGTGTATTCTACATATTATACGTGATTTCTATATTAACAAGTGATTTACTTTAGTTGGTATCAGAGCAAGGTTTCCAAAAAACACAGTTACAAAGTGAGGACAAAGATCCATGGCTAAATCACATGTTTTTATAGCAAAAGATGCCTCGGTCAGAAGACCCCCTGCATTCAATGGTGAAGATTATCACTATTGGAAGGACAGGATGCGGCTCTTTATAAAATCCACACATATTGATCTTTGGGATATCATTGAAAATGGTCCATATACACCAACAGACAACAAAGGTAATAGCATCTCTTGTGACAAATGGTCAGTTGATCAGAAAGCTCGCTTTTAGTTAAACTCAAAGGCCAAGTTCTTTTTAAGTTGTGCTCTAAGCATAAGTGAATATAATAAGGTTCATAGATGTGAATTTGCAAAGGAAATGTGGGACACATTAGCCATTGCAAATGAAGGCACAAATCAGGTGAATGAATCCAAGATTAGCATTCTTGTTCATCAGTATGAGCTGTTCAAGATGAAAGATGATGAAACTATTGATTAGATGTTTGGACGATTCCTAACAATTGTTAACGGACTTAAAACTTTGGGGATAATCTACGATAGTCAAGATCATGTCAGAAAGATTTTCAGAAGTCTTCCAAAAATATGGAGACCCAAAGTAATGACAATACAAGAGGCGAAGGATATAAGTAAGCTAAAGCTAGATGAATTGCTTGGTTAGCTGAAAATTCATGAAGTAGAGCTTGATGCAAAATATAAACTCAGAAGAGATAAATATATTGCATTAAAGGCTGGTCAGAAGAATCAGAAGATATAGAAAAATAGAATCACATCTTCAAAAGCATTAAAGATTGAAGAAATCAAGAATGATGAGGCTAGTGAATCTGATCAAGATTTAAGTGAAGATGATGATGAACTATCCTTCATTTCAAGAAAGATTAGGGGGATGTGGAAAAAGAAATCAAGGGGAAATAAAGACTTCTCTTTTAAAAAGAATTTCAAAGGCAATTCAAAGAATGAGAAAAGTTCTATCATCTACTATAAGTGCAATAAACCAGGACATTACAGGTTTAAATGCCCGTTGCTCAAAAGAAAACAAAAGAAAAGTTAAGAGAAAAAAGAGAGCATGATGACAACATGGGAAGATCTGGATTCATCTGAATATGAATTCGACTCAGAAACATCAGAGCAATCAAATATATGCTTGGTAGCTAAAAGGGAATACGATGATGAGGTAATTTCTAACTTTGATGATCTTCAAGATGCTTATTTAGAATTGTTAGAAGATTCACATGTTATCTTAAAACAATATAGGATATTAAAAATGAAATTTGCTGAAAATTTGAAGAACAAAAAACTTTTAGAAAAATAAAACGTCTGTCCTAAGAAACAAGTAGATGATATTTAAAAAAAAATAACTGTAGATAGATCTGAGAAAATTAATCATCTAAAACAAAGGATTAACAATCTCTCAGTAGATTTATGAACATTTATAGAAATTACAAAAAGGATGAATGATATGATGGAAGATATAGACATCTAAATGATAAGAGCAGTTTAGGTTTTAAGAATATTGTAGATAATAGTAATATTCTTCATAATAAGAGTTTTGTTCTTAATAGAAAGAAAAAGAAACAATATTCTTATTATTCGATGAAAAACTGTAAGGCTAACCCTAAAGGACCCAAGAAAATATGGGTACCTAAGAAGAATATAATATATACTGCAGATCTCCTTTCTTGGAAAAAGCAACCAGCACTAATGGTACTTAGACAGTGGCTGCTCGCGACATATGACGGGAAGAAGATTTATGTTCCTAGACCTCCAACATAAGCAAGGAGGATCGGTAACTTTTGGAGATAACTAACAGGGTAAAATAGTTGGAATCGACAAAATTGGTAAATATTCTTTTTCGTCTATTGATAATGTTCTACTAGTTGAAGGCTTAAAGCATAATTTAATTAGTGTAAGTCAATTATGTGATTCTGGTTTTGAAGTATCCTTTAATCAAAATTCTTGTATAGTCAAAAAAAGGACGGTTCCATATTTTATAAACCAGACTATGTCTATAAACTTCATAAAGCTTTGTATGGATTGAAACAAGCACCTCGTGCTTGGTATGATCGTCTGAGTTCGTTTTTGATTAAAAATGATTTTATTAGAGGTCAAGTAGATAAAACTTTATTTAGAAAAAGTATTTAAAATGATTTTATAGTTGTACAAATATATGTAGACGATATCAGTTTTAGTGTAACTTCTAAACAATTATGTTCAAATTTTGAAAATCTTATGAAAAGTGAATTTGAAATGAGTATATTAGGTGAATTAAAGTTCTTTCCTTGTTTACAAATTAAACAAACTGAAGAAAAGATTTTTATTCATCAACAAAAATATATCAAAGAACTTTTAGTTAAATATAAAATGGAGAATGTTAAACCAATGTCAACTCCTATGCATCCTTCAATCCTCTTATCTAAGGATGAAGCTAGTAAGAAGATTGATCAAACTCTTTTCAGAGGAATTATTGGTTCTTTGCTTTACCTAATTGCAAGTAGACTTGATATATTGTTTAATGTTTGTTTGCGTGCAAGATTTCAAGCAGATCCTAGAGAATCTTATTACAATACTGTCAAAAGAATATTGAGATACTTGGCAGGTTCTACTAATCTTTGCTTAATGTATAAGAAACATAAAGAATTTAGATTAATTGGCTACTGTGATGCTGATTGTGCTGAAGATAGGATTGATAGAAAAAGTACAAGTGGAGGTTGTCACTTTCTTGGTCATAAGCTAATTTCTTTGTCAAGCAAGAGGCAAAGTTTAATTTCTTTATTTACTGCAGAAGCTGAATACATGTTAGCTGCAAGCTGTTGTTCATAGATGTTATAGATTAAGTATCAATTAGAAGATTGTTCAATCCAAGAATATCAAATTCCAATCTTCTGTGACAACACAAGTGCTATTAATCTCTCAAAGAATCCAACACAACACTCAAGGGCAAAGCATATTGAAATTAGACATCATTTTATAAGAGACTATGTACAAAGAGGGATAATCAATCTACAATTTGTTGAGATGAATCAACAATAGGCATATATCTTCACCAAACCCTTAAGTGAGGATAGATTCAAGGAAATCAGACAAAACTTGAATATGGTAATGTTAAATGACCATTCATCTGACACTCAATGACCTAGACAATTCATATAGAAGAAGCTGACAAGTCGTAAGTTTTCAAGTAAAATAGTAACAGTAAGATACGAATGGTAACTTTTCAAGAGTATGTATAAAAAGAAAATCTTCTCAAGATTCTAAAACACCTTACACTCTAGAATTTTCATGAAAAAAAACTTCGAAACCAACTTGTTTAGTGCTCTTAACAAAGACAATCCAACACTCTTTTCTAAACTTCAAATTCTTCTCATTTCATACTTTTTATACTAACCTCGCTTTGTTAAGCGAAATATATTTCTGTGTTTATTTTTTATTTGTTACAAATAAAAAACGTGGAAATCTCTTATCTATGGGAGACTCGTCGATTTCTCTTACTTGAAGAAAAATCAGATGGATATTGAACTAGAGATTGAAGCAATTGGTTGGAAAATTTTCTTCAACATCTACGAGATGGTATATCTGAATGAAATATATGAGTTCTAGAAGAATGCTAAGGTGGTGGACAACACCTTGGTATCAGTGGTAGATAGGTTGTCGGTAATAGTCACACAAGATTCTATTGAGCAGGCTATTGGGTGTCTAAGTATTGGAGCAAAACTGTTTGACAATACAAAATGGATCACTCAAGGTCGTATAGACAAAGCTAACATCAATCGATAACTATATGGATGCAGTAATCTAGAAGTCAAGAAGGCTTCAACCCTCATTCCGAAGGCTAGGGTTCTTCATTCACTTCTTCTCCATTGTATTCTATTAAGAGTAGGATCAAAAGATATGGTGACAATGAATGATGAACATTGTTTGCTTCATCTACTTACTCACCAACCTATTAATCTCCCGTTCTTGATTATGAAGAATATGATAAAGACTAAGGAGGATTATTATGTGAAAAGTAGCTCTTTACCTTACAGTATGCTGTTGACAAGATTCTTCAAAGAATCTAGAATCCTACTTTATATAGGAAACAGAGTCAAGATGAATATTAAGAGTGTTATTAATGCCTCTACGATTCAAAAAATGAGAGTCAAGACTGAAGCTGAAGCGGATATAGATTTTACACCAAAAGCAAAGTCTGAGGGGGAGCTTTTAGTGAGACGAAGCAAGAGTGAACATGTTTCGTCTAAAATACAAGCAAAACCTCGATCGATAGGAAGAATATCCGCAGAGGAAAAGGTTGAACAATCGTCTGATGTGTCAATAAAAGTTAAGATGGTTCTACAGAGGGAGGAAAGCAAGGTTCAACAATCAACTCATCAAGTGACTTTAAAGAGGAAGGTTGAGATGCTCTAATCAGAAAGGCCCAAACAGTTAAGAAGGTCACCAAGATTATTGACCTTATAACAATTAGAACAGAAGAAGCAGAAAGTTTTGATTCTTGGTGGAGATTCTGAGAAGAAAAAGCAACAACAATAGCCAACCAAATCAATTATCTCTGTCCCTCAAATTCAATCATCACAATCATCTGGAGAGATAGAGATAAAAAGGAAGTTAGTATTTGAGAGGAAGAAGCCTCAACAACAACTCTCTTCCAAACCAGCAAAAGAAAAAAAGAAGATGAAACTTAGTTAGAAAAAGGTTTCTTCATCTGATGTTCCACAAAAGACACAGACTGTTGAACACTAGCTAGTACTTTACAACCCTCCTCAACCAATAAAGAAAAAGGATTTAAAAATGAAGGTCATAGAAGAATCAATATTTGATCGAAACAGAAGTTCAATTATTATCAGAGAACGTTCGAAGTAGACAATCAAGGTACAATTTGAGCCTATACCAGTAAACGATTAGACGATACATCTTCTAAGTCATGAAGAACAAAGACTATATGGTATTCTGTGAGATGAAAAGTCAGAACCATACCCAATGAAGATTACAAAAGATTGTTATACAATCTATCCGACAACAAGTAGGACAACAATCAAGATTGTACCAGATGTACAACCAAGATGTCCAACACCTTTAATAAACAAAAGAAAAGGGAAGAAGAAGATGTTTCCTGAAGGGCATGAAAATGATCTTACAGAAGAACAAATTCAAGTGGCAGTGAAGAAAACAGACGATGCATGTCATGTAGCTCAACCTATAGGTGTCTATGTATCACATCACAGATGTTTCCTGAAGGGCATGAAAATGATCTTACAGAAGAACAGATTCAAGTGGCAGTGAAGAACACAGACGATGCATGTCATGTAGCTCAACCTATAGGTGTCTATGTATCACATCACATATCAGGGGCATCAGGAAGTCAATTTGGAGTTTCTGCCAAAGAAAAAAGTTTCAAGGTAGTTGACATAGTTTCAGAAGGAAGGTACAAAAGTATCACAGTTGAAGGTATCAATTTTAACTTAGAAATCTTTGTGCATTTAATCATTCATTTCAGACCCTTAGGTTTCATATCTTTAGTTAAAAATGTTTTACACCTTCTTGGGCAACCAATTTACAAACTACCCAGACGTAATGATCTTGATATCCCTGAAGGAAAACAAACCTTCAAATTACCGTCAATCAAAATCATAGAATAAGATGATTCACCTAAAAAACCATCTGTTTTTGACCACCCTCATCCACTTAGTGAAATACTACAAGATGCTACTACTAATTTAAAGTTCTTAAAGCATTTCATCAATTGGACTGAAGCTAGTTAGAAGCATACGGAAGTTCAAGAAGCCTTAGCTAAAAATATTGAGGAAATTCATACTAAGGCTGATGAACTAGGTAATGCAGTGAGTGATCTTCATAAGGAAATAACACTTCTACGTGTTTCTATTAAACAAGACCTCAAGACAATCCGCAATGATATTCAATAAATGTATTATGAAATTCTAAAGCATTTAAAATAAACTATCTTTTTGATTAATAACAAATAGGTGGAGAAAAGTGGAGTACATTAGAAAGCATTGTATATCTTATGCATATCTTGTGTATTGCTTTAATCATTATTCGTCTGAACATTATTTGTTTATTCGTATGTCATCTGAATATTATTTTATCTTCTAATATTATGATTATTTATTATCATAAAACAAGGGGGGATTGTTAAGTTAAGAAGACTTCATTTCTTCTATTAATTTTGATGAAAATGAAATAATAATAATAATAGAAACGAGTGAATTGTTTTGATGAGTTTGTTAAGTGCGTAGATAAATGTAAGTAACATAAATTGTCAAATCAAGACGATACACAATACTTAAGGTCAACTTAAGACGATACTTAAGACTTAAGGTCAACTCAAGACAGTCAACTTAAGACAGTCAACTCAAGACGGTACTTAAAAGCTGAATAAGACAAACATCTTAGATAGACCAGATGATAGTGTGAAGTGCTTGGGCTGCAACACCAGACAAAGCACGACACTAGACAAAGTATAACACCAAAGGAAGCGTAACACCAGAAGAAGCATAATACCAGACGATGCAAATGAAAAATATTCTAGAACATCAGTCAGTTAGTTAGTTGAAGTTAGTTACAAGACTCAACTAATAACGGTTTCTAAAAGATTCAAGAAGCGGATTTCTTAAGAAGACAGTTGAAGATTTAGGTTATAAATACTAGTTATAGTCGTAAACAAACAACAACAATACAAGAGAGAATTCTGATTGTACGATACTTACTTAGAGAAACTCTGTACTTAAGTGCAAAAGAAAGAGAGCAAATACATCTATAACGTGAAGCTCAAACAATATCTTTCTAAGTGAAAGAAAGGCTAGAGCCTGAAAAGGCTAAGGAAGCAGATAAAGAATAATTTGTGAGAGAGACCTGAAGAGGCTCTGCAAGTGTAGAAATAATACTTGTAACGTTGAAGAGTATAGTGAAATCTCAGACAAACTCTAAGGACTGGATGTAACCCAAGGTTAAAGGTGAACTAGTATAAATCGCGGTGTCATATTCTTTAACCCTTATATCTTTAATTTTATTGTTATTAAAAGAATAGATAATAATTTTCGCAGTTGCATTATTCATCAAATTAAGCGAATTGTTTTGTAATCATTTGAATATGTAAAGGAAATCAAGAAGATTCTAAAGATTAATATCTTAGACGATTTAACACAATTCAACCCCCTTCTTATGTATTCTACATATTATACGTGATTTTTATATTAACAAGTGATTTACTTCAAAAGATGAACATTTACTGATCATAAGAGTCTGAAGTACCTGCTTAAATAGAAGGAGATAAATTTGAGGCAATGACATTGGCTAGAATTGTTTAAAGAATATGATTACATAGTTGACTACTACCTAAGAAAACCTAATGTGGTAGTAGATCCTTTGAGTAGGAAGTCTATTTTAGCATTTTCATTGCAACCTAGATGGAGATTTGGACCAAATAGAGATTTGATAGCTCAGTTAAAAGTGAGTCCTGACTTAAGACAGATGATACTACATCTATAAAAAGATGATGCCAAGTTGCAACAAATTGTACAAGAGATTCAATAAGGGAAACATACTAATTTTATAGTAAAAGATGACAAAAGTCTGTACATTAAAAGTAGATTATATTTATCGACAGTAAATGACTTGAAGAAGTTATTACATAAAGCCCATAATACTATGTTCATCAGGCATCCTAGGGGTAAGAAGATGTACCAAGACTTGAAACAACATTATTGGTGGCCAGGAATGAAGCAGAATATCAAGTCCCATCTTACCTATTAAATCCCATTCCTATTCCACAGTGGAAATGGGTAATATCACTATGGACTTTGTTACAGTTTTACCCCTCACATAGAGAAAAAATGATGTGATATGAGTCATAGTGAACAAGCTCACCAAATCAGCTCACTTTATACCGATCTGACATGATTATTCTATGGATTAGTTAGCTGAGTTGTATATGAATGAGATTGTTAAGCTACATAGAGTGCCATCGTCATTTGTTTTTGACACCCACATCTTACATTGAGATTTTGGAAAAGTTTGCAAGTAGCTTTGGGTACTCAACTGAGCTTGAGCACAACCTTTCACCCACAAACAGATAGGCAATCTAAGAGAGTTATACAAGTGTTGGAAGACATGCTTAGGGCATGTGTTATGGAATTTTTAGATAGTTGGGATTGATACATTACTTTAATGGAATTTGCTTACAATAATGGTTATCAGACTAGTATAGGCATGTTGGATCGCGTACAGTCCGAGTATTCACAATACATTGCGGAAAAGACCATATAACAACATGATGTATAATCAAAAATACCAAGGATGTACGAAAATACCTTATTGCCGTGGATAGGTTGCTTCTTTTTTGGATTCCAAGACACTGCAAACAAGAATGCCCTCTACCGGTATCCACACGAGTATGCATGATCCAGGCTGCGGTTGTGGTGTGCTAGCACGTCCTGAAACTCTTTCCGAACGCCGCACGTTTTTCCTCTCGGATGGTGGCTAGGGTTTCGTGACAATTGTGTCTCTCTTCTAATGAGACCTAAGCTTCTCTA
>JANIJH010000223.1:33347859-33370135 GCA_024520975.1 Erythroxylum areolatum | reverse complement strand
TACATGCATATATGAAAGGAATACCTCATAATATATTATTAACAAGTCATAATGTTAATACATGAATCACAACTATCTATTGGCCTAGGGCATACTACTAACAATGCATGGCACCATGTGAAGCATTATTTAGCAAAAAATGTAGAGCCTTAGTTTGTTGGATAGAACTAATTGAGAACAAGATGATTGGGCATGACATAGCTAAAGACACAAAAGAGTAAGGGTTATTCAGTAAAGATTGAAGGCTATAAGTGATAGACAGAAATCATATGTTGATTTGAATAGGAAAGATATTGAATAAGCGGTAGGTGAAAAAGGTTTCTTCAAATTTTCAACCTAGATAAAGGTGTTAAGACTCAGGAAAAAGGAAAACTTAGTCTTAAATTTGTTGTTCTATATGAAATCCTTGAAAGGATTAGACCAATGGCATATAGGTTATCTCTCCCTACGGAACTATCCAAGTTGCATGATGTATTCCATGTCTCAATGCTACGGACATACCAATCAAATGATTCACATATGTTACCAACACAAGAAAGAAAGATCCAACCAGACTTCTCATATGATGAAGAGTTGAAGGAAATCTTAGCTAGAGAAGTGAGACAGATAAGGAATAAGCAAATTACTCTTATAAAGGCACTCTAGCAAAATTATGGCATTGAAGATGCAACTTGGGAACCCGAATCAATGATGAGAATTCAATACCCACAGCTATTCAATATAGGTATGAATTTCCAGGACAAAATTCTTATTAAGGGGGAGAGAAATGTAAGGCCCCAATAAAAACCCTATACGTAAAACCCCAAATCTTTTCCATTCGTTAAATATAAATTTTTATGTCCAGTGAATATTGTTTTATGAATAGTAAATCTAATTGAATTGTGATTTTTGGGGGACCTAACCCCAAAATATTGAAAATTATCCAGAATAAGTATTAGAGTCCAATGATACTGAAATGAATCAAAAATAAGTTTGATCGGATGAATTTCGAGAGTTCAGAAGTTTAGGGATAAAATGCCCAAAAATAATGGGTATTAATGATTTTAATCATTCGAATTGTTTTGAAGGCATCCAATCAATTAATATTAACCCTAATTAGAGTATTTCACGATCAATTTGATGGTAAGATGGTTGCGAAATGTTTTCAGAATTTAATTCAATTAGTTGATGAATTAAATTCAATAAAGGGCAATTTGGTCTTTTTACATGTCATTAAGAGTAATTTGGTCTTTTTACAAGAGGTGAGTAGATTCAATAAAGAGCAATTTTGGGAAGGTCAAATATAGCTGTTGTGCTACCAAAATTTTTAATAAAATGGTTTTAAGAAAAAAAAACTCTACTGTTTATATTTATGAATGTCTAGTTAAAGCTTTTTGATAAAAAGGGGCAGTAGACTTAGCTCCACGAGAACTTTCTAGTTAGATCATATATCAACTAGAGGGTCATCATGGGGTGCCAGGCATGCTGTATAGTCATTTCAGGATAGGGGCCTATCAGTGTTGGTATCAGCACCTGATTTTTAAAAGTGAGATGCTTAATTTTTTGTTTAATGTTTTTACGTTGTTTCAAAAGCAAGATTACCAATAAAATGTTGTGATTTACATGCATATGATTTCATAAACTGACAGTGTTACACATTTTCATTATTTTCAAATGCACAACGTGATGTACAAACGAGGCTGTGCCCGAGAGAGCCATTCCAATGACTCCTGGTCTTGAGGCATCTCCATCACGGGAGGATGACCACATTCTAGACTCAATAAGTCCCTCTATGAACCAACATTCCCACTCATCAGGGCCGGTGGAATCAAACAGAGTGAGCTTTAATGTGGAGCAAGTGACTCAAATACTCGTTGCAGCAATACGACAACCACGCGAGAATGTGGAAGCTTCATGATGTATGATTGAGCACGTTTCTAAATTGGGCGCAAGGACTTTTGATGGGAGTGAAGATTTTGAGAGTGCATTTATATGGCTATACTAGGTGGCGAAGATATACAGAGTTGTGGGATTCATAGATGAGTAGAGAGTTGTGTTTTCCACCTTCTTCCTCGAGGATAAGGCGAAGGATTGGTGGGAGGCCATTGAGAGGCGATTTCCAAATGGGGTATCTTACGTAGAATTTAAGAGAGAGTTCATAGACAGATTCTACCCACATAATTATAAGGATGCAAGGGTAGAGGATTTCTTTTGTCTAGAGTAAGGTTTGACATAGTGATAAATTATAAGAAGAGATTTTTCGAAACTTGTTAAAAGTGTTATGATTATTGCTGACAGTAAAGAGCAGAAGTGTAAGAGGTTTGCTGCAGGCTTGAGTCCTAGATTGCAGATCCATCTATCTCTAGCTTCACAAACACACTACAGGGAATTAGTTGAAGGTGTAATAAAAGTGGAGAGAAATGCAACAGCAATCATTTAGAGTTCAAGATCAGAATAGAAGCACAACACACTAGCTAGTTCATCCTAGGATTCAACCAAGAAAAATAAGTCAAGATGGATGTTTGGCAATATGTTTAGTATAGGAGGATCATCCAATCAGGGATCTTTTAGATCACCCATTAGGCTTAGAGATTCCCACGACAATAGGACTTTAGTGCCAGTGTGTACATCTTGAGGAAAAAAGACATATGGATGAATGTCAGGTTAATATAACTGGTTACTTCCACTATGGTCAGGAGGGACCCTTTATCCGAGATTATTAGCAGTTAGTCACTATAGAGAGGTTGATGGCTAGATCTTCAGCACCTCTACAAGCTAGAGGGGGTTATAGACAGGGAGGCCAAAGTTCTCAAACTAGAGGGTCAACTTTTACTGTATTCAGCAGAGGTTCAAGTGGTAGGGGAGCAGCCCCTATAGGACAAGCATGTAGACCTCGCGCATAAGCTCGAGTTTTTGCAGTCACTCAATAGGAAGTTGATGCCATACTAGATGTAGTCACCAGTATGATTTCTATTTTGAATCATGATGCATATGCTTTAGTAGATCCCGATACTACATATTCTTTTATATCCATGAATTTTTTAAAAAAATTAAGTGTTGAGCCTCAGTTGTTAGACACTAGGATGGTAGTTTCTATCCCAACTAGAAACTCACTCTTTGTTGAAAAATGTTTGTAGATAGTAGAATACTAGTTAATGGTAAGGAGTTTCTAGCAAACCTGATCATATTAGATATCAAAAATTTTGATATCATTTTCAGAATGGATTGGTTATCCATACATCGAGCATTGGTAGACTGTTTTAAAAAGGACGTTAGGTTGAGTTGATTAGGGAAACTAGAGGTGATATTTTAGAGAATACAGAAAGTCCTTCCCACTAGTATAGTAACCACCATAATAGTTATTAGAATGTTCCGAAAAGGATGTGAGGGATATCTAGCTTCCATGATTAAACAGGGTAATGATGAGGTTCAATTAGGAGATATTCTGGTGGTTAAAGAGTTCCTTGATATGTTTCTAAAGGATCATCCAAGATTAACCATAGATAAGGTAGTAAAGTTTGAGATATAATTACCTCCAGAAACCTAACCGATTTTAATTACTTCATACATAATGGCTCTAGTGGAGTTAAAGGAGTTGAAAGTGCAAATGGAGGAGATGCTAGAAAAGGGTTTCGTGAGACCCAGCAATTGCCCATGACAGGCTCCAGTCTTATTTGTTAAAAAGAAGGATAGGAGTTTAAGGTTGTGTATTAACTATAGACAATTGAATAGATTGACAATATGCAACCAATATCCCCTCTTGAGGATTGATAATTTATTCAATCAGCTATAACGATCTAAGGTGTATTCGAAGATTAATCTACTACTAGGTTATTATCAATTGAGAGATTATAGAGAGGATATTTTGAAAATTGCCTTCAAGACTAGGTACGAGCATTATGAATTCTTAGGTATGCACTCTGGAACAAATGTTCTAGCTTCTTTTATGGATTTGATAAATAGGGCGTTACTAGAGTACCTAGATAAATTTGTGATCGTTTTTATTGATGACATATTAGTGTACTTGAGCAGTCATGAGGAGTATGTAGAACACCTTTGGATAGTATTACAAGCCTTACGAGAGCACCAATTAAGTGCTAGTTTTGGCCAGACAAGGTTGCTTACTTAGGTAATGTCATCTCAGCTAAGGGACTTAGTGTGGATCCCCAAAAGATTGAAGCTGTTACTAATTGGAGACCATCCACCATTGTGACAGAAGTTAGGAATTTCCTTAGATTAGCAGGATATTATAGGAAAGTTGTTGAAGCATTTTTCAGAATAGCACCCCACTGACCAAGTTAATGTGAAAAGAGGAGAAGTTTGAGTGGTCAGATGTGGGTCAACAAAGTTTTGATGAATTGAAAGAAAGGCTAATGATAGCTTCTATACTCACATTACCAACGGGGACTGGTGGATTTGTTGTGTATAGTGATGCCTCAAGACAAGGTTTAAGGTGTGTACTCACGCAAAATGATAAGGTTGTAGTCTATACTTCTAGGCAATTGAAGAAGCATGAGCAAAACTACCCCACCCACGATCTAGAGTTAGCAGTAATGGTTTTTCCATTGAAAATATAGAGGCATTACTTGTATAGTGTTCCTTGTAGGATTTTCATGGATCACAAAAGTCTAAAATATTTGTTCACTCAGAAGGAACTAAACATGAGGGAAAGGAGGTGGTTGGAGTTAATAAAAGATTATGATTCTATGATAGAGTACCTCCTCGAAAAAGCCAACGTAGTGGTTGATGCCTTAAGTAGAGTCAAGGAGACCTACTAGTTCGATAGCGCAACTAAAGACGATATATCTTCCACTTCTAGTGGAAATAAGGTCTCTAAGAGTAAGACTGGATGTGACAGACTCAAGGGCATTAATTGATACCTTTCATGTTTGACCCATTTTGGTGGATCAGTATAAAGAGGGGCAGAAACATGATCTAAAGTGGATAAAATTAAAGATCTAAGTTTAAAATAGGTAGAGAATAGACCATACAGTAAAGGAAAATGGTACAGTGATGAGGGGGCAACGATTATGTGTACCAAATATAGGAAACTTGAAGAATGAGATCTTAGAGGAAGTTTACTCCTTAACTTATGCTATACATCCGGGCAGCAAAAAAATGTACCACACTCTCAAAGAACAGCAATGGTGGAAAGGGATGAAAAAAGAAATAGCAGAGTTCATTTCCAAGTTTCTAACCTATCAGTAGGTAAAAGAAGAACATCAAAAACCTGCAAGATTAATGCAGCTCCTCCCTATCCCATAATGGAAATCAGAAAAGATTACTATAGACTTCATAGTAGGACTTCCATGAAGTCAAAGGGGGCACGAAGCTATATGGGTAATAATGGACAGGTTAACAAAGTCTGCACATTTCCTTCCGACGAAGAGCGATTCTTTATATGGATGAGATACTGATACTCCATGGTACGTCAATTTCTATTGTCTCAGGCTGTGACCTTAAGTTCACATCAAGATTTTGGCTCATCTTACAAAAAGCTTTAAGTACACTTAAATTTTAGCACTGCCTTTCACCCCCAGACGGATGGACTTTAGAGAGGACTATCTAAACACCTAAGGATATGCTTAGGTCCTGTGTCATAGAGTTCAGTGAGAGTTGGGACACACACCTACCACTAATAAAGTTCACGTACTATAATAATTATCAGGTCATTATTGGCATAGCCCCTTTTGAGGCACTTTATGGAAGAAAATGCAGAACACTAATATGTTAGGATGAGGTAGGTGAAAGGAAATTGATAGGTCCCGAACTTGTACCAATGACAAAAATTAAAATTCAAGTTATTTGGGACATATTAAAGATAGCCCATGATAGGCAAAAAAGCTATGCAAATAAGAGATCTTAAGTTTGACATTAAAGATAGAGTATTTATTAAAATTTCCCCTTAGAACGGCCTACTTAGGTTTGGGAAATGCGATAAGCTAAAGTCCATTTTACATGGGCTTATATGAGATCACAGAAAGAATTGGGTCAGTAGTGTATCGATTAAAGCTACCAAATGAGCTCATAAGCATTCATAATGTCTTCCATGTATCTATGCTTCACAAGTACCTAGTAGACCCTTCGAATGTAATCATAGCATAACCAGTGAACCTAAAGGAAGAATGAGCTCGTAAGGATTCACAAAGTCTTCCATGTATCTATGCTTTGCGAACACCTAGCGGACCCTTCGAATGTAATCATAGCATAATCGGTGAACCTAAAGGAAGATTTAAATTTTGAGGAGGAACCAATACGAATCCTTAACCGTAGAGAACAAGTTTTGTGTAACAAGATCATTTCTTTAGTTAAGGTACTATGAAGGAATCACATGGTAAAGGAATCTACATAGAAGCCCGAGTTGCAAATGCGTACACTATATCCCCACTTGTTTTAAACATGTATGTTTAGTTAAAATTTTAGGATGAAATTTGTATAAAGAGGGGTGATTGTAAAACCCCGAACCTTTCCTTTCATTGACTATAAATTTTTATGTCTGGTGAATAGTATTTTTGGATGAATAGTAAATCTAAGTAAACAGTAATTTTTAGGGGACCTAACCTCGAAATATTGAAAATTATTTAGAATAAGTATTAGAGTCCAATGATACTGAAACGGCTTAAAAAGAAGTTGATCAAATGAATTTCAAGAGTTTTGAAAGTTTAGGGTTAAAATGCCCTATTTGGAAAATAATGGGTATTAATGATTTTAAACCCATTCGAATTGTTTTAAAAGCATCCAATCAATTAATATTGACCTTAATTAGAGTATTTCACAGTCAACATGATGGTAAGATGAATGTGGAACATTTTTGAAATTTAATTCGATTAGTTGATGAATTAAATTCAATAGAGGACAATTTGGTCTTTTTACATGTCATTAAGGGTAATTTGGTCTTTTTACAAAAGGTGAGTGGATTAATAAGTCATTAAAAGAGGACCAATTGGAGAGTGATATGTGTAAGCACTAAAGGGTATAAAAGGGCCAAAGTAAGACAACTTGCTTCATTCTTTCAATATAAATGTGAGAGACCAAACAAAAGGGAGAAAAGAAGAGAGAAGAGGGGCATTCAAGTAAGGAGGGAGAAGAAGAGTGCAGCCACCATTTTCCATGGTTTTGGAGCATAAATTGGAGAGATCTTGATCAAATGGAGGTACTCGTCAAATACCCAAAAGATTGGAAGATAAATTGGTAAGTTTTCCTAACCCAAATTTCTAGTTTTGGGACTTTTAAGTGGGATAGATTCATGTAAGATAAATGATGATTTTTGACTTGCCATGGAGTAGATAATAAGTTTGGAAGCATTTAAGAACAAGAGAAAGAGTTATGTTTAGTGAAATTTTGTCTTTGGTTATCGGTTCACTTAAACTAGTTCTTTTGTTTTGACCATAACTTATACTAAAGACTCAAAATTAGGTGATTTAATTGGATCTGAAACCTAAGATATAGTACTAAAAATATTTAGAAGATACCTAGACCTAATTCTAGCTGAATGATATTGAAAATTGAGATTGAATATGGTAACCTGATATTGTCCCTACTTTAGCTTTTGATATTTAGTACATATTTCATCATTTAGAAATTGAATTGACATTATTTTCGATGCTATAGAACTGGAGACACAGGATAATAAATGTTTAAAAGAATTTAAACCTAATTTGAACATTTGATATGGGAAAATTAAGGAACAAGTGGAGGTATGGATTCTGCATATGGGTCATAACCATGATTCATCATACATGATTGTGATATGGTGAATTAAATTGGGTGAGAATGTGTTTTGAACAAATTAGTAAGTTAGAATTGGTAAAATATGGTATTTAAGTGACTTTTAAGGTTATATTTGGAAACGGAGACCAATAGGTTAGCTTATAGAAGTAAGCAGAAATACAAGTTGTGTACGTGTTACGCGATTAAATACTAATATCAAATTTAGTTAAACCAAACTATAGTTTTAATATCTTATTTCTAAAATTGGAACTAAATGCCGAAGAGAAATATGTTTTGTGTAGGTAAAGGAGAGGCACTGAATGCATGAGTGTGCTTGGCGATAAGTTTGCAAAACAATGAGTGTTCTTTAAAGTGATTTTATGCAAATAGTTTATATTTATAGAGGCTAGCAAGTTGTGAGTGTTCTTTAAATTGATTTTATGCAAATAGTTTCTATTTATGGAGACTAGCAAGTTGTGAGTGTTCTTTGAATAAACTCTTTGCAAAAGAATTGATGACTAGTGACTTTATATATTGTATGATTATGAGTTTTAAAATAAATGATGCATTGCTAGTATAAGTGTATGTTTTAGCAATATATGAATTGAAAATTGAAAATTGTATTTCATACCATGTGAAGTTACATAGAAATTATATTATAGGTTAATAAAGAGGAAAGATGATTTTTTAGTATATGGTACTCTTTTATGTTTTATACAAATTATTATACCAATGTATAATGGTTAGTTCGTACAAGTAAGTGATGTAGAATCAGCTCCGTACTAAAGGTTAACTAGTTATAGGTAAGCGATATAGAACTAGCTCCGTAACTAGTGGTTAACTAGTCTTAGGTAAGCGATGTAGAACCAGTTTTGTGACTGTATACCGAAGGTTTCCATATGGCAAAGATGTTAGTGGTGGGCTATGTCATGTAAGAAAGTTCATGATAATAATAATTCCGCCACTAGTTACTTTAAAGGTAACTTGAGATATTTAATTTCAGAAAGCATATATGTTTTATATTGGTATTATCTCATAACAAATGAAATGATTTTGTTTTAGGTTAAAATTGTTAGATGTGATTTGCATAGAAATGTTAACACTTACTGAGCTCATTTAGCTCTCACTCTACTTTCTGATTTCAAAATAAAACCTCCAAGGTGCACCCTCAAGGGTTTCAGGAGTAGGGACTCCACCTCATGACTAGTTAACTTCATCACATGCTACTGTGTAGGCATTTTTTCCTTGTGAACATTTGCATATTCATGAATATGTTTTGGAATGTATTTTGTGTAAAGAACGCATGTATATGAATGTTTTAAAGTTAAATGCCTGAATATGTTTTAGTCTTTTTTAAGATTATTGAAGTGATTCTTGAGATTGCTTATGAAAGGACTTGAAGTCCAAAAATTATAATGGGGATTTTGATGTGATTATAGAAGTGTTATGAACTTTTGCATTGATTTTGAAAATTTTAGGAGGGTCAAAATACAACCATTGTACTACCGAAATTTTTAATAAAATGGTTTTAAAAACTCTACTATTTATATTTATGAATGTTAAGTTAAAGCTTTTTGATAAAAAGGGGCAATAGGCTTAGCTTCACAGGAACTTTCTAATTGGATCAGATATCAACTCAAGTGTCATGGTGGGGTGCTAGGCAGGCCGCCTAGTCATTTCAGGATAGGGGCCTATCACTAGAAGTATGATAGCATGTCTAAGGTGTAGTAAGAAGTGAACATAAGAAGGAATTAAGTGCATCTAAGTATAGCAAGAGACATAATGGTACTTAATGTAAAAGAAATAGGTAAATGGGTAATTTGTTCATTTCAGCATAGACCTACATACTTAGACATTAAAAGTGGATAGGAATTTTGGATATGGTTGGTAGGATTTATAAGCTTGATGTGATGGGAATTGATAAAAGAAGTATTCCATAAGCAAATGAGATGATGTTTACATTGGATGTGTATTTACGTTGCTCTTGCATGATAAGACTAAAGTTCGTTGATATTAGACTCTGATTTCAAAGACCAACATTTAGACTCATAAAGCATGAGCATATTGCCCTATAGGGTTATTTTAAGGAACCCTCTTTAGTCACCATCCCCTATGAGTGGCTAGCCCACACCAGGACAAACATCAAAACAACTCCCTTCTCCTATTTCAGGACAGACTTTTGGGAAACCTCAATCTAGAGTTTTAAATATGACTTGTTCAGAACATTTGGGGCTCTATGTCTCTTTTTTATTTAGAGACAAGAGTCATCTCATTTGGAGATCCCATAACAAAGTTATGGCTAAAAGAATCAAACATGGTTTTGACCTAAATCATATTGCACCTGTCTTGGGGCAATTAGCATAACTATAATTTGGGATGTCAGATTAATACCATCTTAGGATTTTTTGAAAGAAGACTTCGAGATCTACAATTTCTATGAAGACCTTGAAGGCAGATCCTATCGTCTGAAGGGTCAAAAATAGAGCAGATGATAGCATCAGACGAATAGTGTACAGAAGGAGGAGTTTAGGTCACATAGGCAGAAAGCAGACGAAGCCAAAATGACAGACGAAGCGAAAAGACAGAAGAAGCAGAGAGGCAGACGTAGTGGAAAGTCAGACGAAGCAGAGTTAACTTAAGATGAAGCAAAGTCAACTTAGGATGAAGTAACTCTTAAGACGAAGCGGAGTCAACTTAAGACAAAGTAAAGTCAACTTAAGACGATGCAACTCTTAAGATGAAGCGGAGTCAACTTAAGAAAAAGCAAAGTCAACTTAAGATGATGCAACTCTTAAGAAGAAGTAGAGTCAACTTAAGATGAAGTAAAGTCAACTTAAGATGATGCAACTCTTAAGACGAAGCGGAGTCAGCTTAAGACGAAGCAAAGTGAACTTAAGACAATGCAACTCTTCAGATGATACGTCTTTACAAACGATACAACCCTATAGACGATATGATATCATCACAAATAATATGATGTCATTATAGATGATGTGACATCATTATAGACGATGTGATGTCATCATAGATAATACATCTTTATAGACGTAATGACATCATCACAGACGATACGTCTTTACAGACAATACATCTCTATACTCCTAAGCATCTCCTCTTCTAAGGACCATAACTTTCAACCCAGATGTCCAAAAATTCTATACTATATATCGTTGGAAAGCTAAAGGAAAGGCCTACAACTTCATAGAAGGCACATTTGCCTAAAGCAACCTAGATTAATCCAGACCTTCCCCTGAAGTCCGAACATAAACTTTTTCGTTATGAAAATTTAAAAATGCAATGAACAAACTTAAGAGAGAGTCTTGATCACAATGCAATTATATTCCATTTACATCAAAAGATAAGAGTTTTACAAAGCTTTAGTGGGCATTTCAAGCCATGAATACATTAATATTTTAAAGTTCCCAAAATACAGAAGATACTTGAACCAAGATTTGCTCAAAATGCAACTAAAGCTTTGCTTTACAAAATTTGCTTCAAATACAAGGTAACAAAAATCGGAGTGATGCCTTGACCCTTGACTACTCGATATCTTGCTCATCACCTGGATATGGGAGGAGAATAGGGGGTGAGCTTAAAGCTCGTGGGTAACAATTTTATAATTGGTAACAAGCAAAACCATTTAGGAAGTCATTTCCAATGCAGAAGTTTCGTTATTGCAAATTATGTATGCATCACTTTTGTCAATTTATCATAAGCACAATAAGCATATCAAAATGGTTCGGGTGCATCCAAAATAGAACGTACTACATATTTTTACATAATGGTCTTGCGTAGCCATGAACTTATGGGAGTCCATGAAGGAGCTCCATGACATTAGTAGGCAAGCGGGAGAAGCCTTTTTGTCAAAGTGCACTTGACTTAACTTAGGGGACCACTACAAACCCACATAACATGTATTTCAAGACTTGTAAAACATATTGCCCAAAAGGAACATTTCGGAAACTTGATTTCTTAAGCTTGATATCCTTTCATTAAACAGAATTTGTATGCAAAATATGCAGCACATTCTCAAAACATTCAAAGAGTAATAAATGCACATTTTTGAAGTAGTTGAAAATCATTTATTTCCCTTTCTTAAAAGAGACATTTATGGCTCATTACTTAATTATAAAAATGTAACCCACCTTGTATTCTTTGGCTAATAACTTGTTCAAATGTGCCTCTCTTCTTGCTCCTCTTGTCTTTCTTGATTCCCTTTCATAGGCAAAAATCACAAGTTTAAAAGGGTTGCAAAATTGAAGACCCATACAGTACATTTACTAAAATTGGTCCTAGAGTACCTAAACTCATGCTTTTCCTAAGCTTCATGAACCAAAACCCTTCCAAAAATCCAAGACTTTAAAAATGTTCTTACCTTAAATCTTTACCAAATGAAAGGATGTTTGGTTCAAAAGAAACCCTAGCTCAAAATCTCTCTAGGAGGCTTAGAAAAGATGAAACCCTAGCTCAACTCTCTTCTTTCCTCTCAACTACTGAAATCTCTCTTTTCTCTCTCTTTAATCATGTTTTTGGCTTCTTCCAACTCAAGCCCAACCTTTACCTTCTCTTTTTATACCCTTAATGATTGCACAGTGTCCATTTGGCCCTTCATTTAAAAGCCTTATGGTTTCTAAACTTATGAAACTTACCAAATTTGCCCTTACACACTTACTACTTTAATACTTCAATTCCTTTAACCTATGTCATATTATCTAACCCACATAAGTAAGCTCATTAATTCCAATATATATTAATCTAGTGAGACCCCAAAATTAATTTAATCATGCTTATTTATAAAAAAATTCAGGGGCCAATAGTTGATTTAGGATGATTTCCTCATTGGATGGATAGGATACACTGAGCAAACTTTTGTAATTAGGCCATATCTTTGCCTGTAGACCTTCAAATTGGAGATTAAACTAAAACGTAGATCTAAAACCTCTACTGCCTCAAAGAATTTTGAATTCTGGCTTGAAGTTGAGTTCTAGATGTTGTCCCTATTTTCGAGCAGCCTATAGTGTTTTAGCTATATTTCCCTTAATAATTAATCAAATTGCATGAAATTTATGCCATTATAAAATTAAGACAAAGGAAAATGAAATTAATTGATAATATTTTAGGTCAATGTGGGAATTAAAGGAAGAATAAGGACCAATATGCAATTTTTCTAAACTTAACACATAGACTAATTTCAATCATTTGATCTAAGAATACAAGAGGAAAGTGATCATTTTTAGTTACTTTATTGAGTTTACGATAGTTAATGCAATCTCTCCATCCTATGATGGTTCTTATGGAGATAAACTCTCCACTTTCACTCTATATGACTATCATACTGCCTTTCTTCAATATGTATTATACCGGCTGACTTATCTGCCATCAAATGTTGGGATATGATACATGTATCTAAAATCTTGACTACATTCTTTTTAAACACTTCCTTTATTTGAGGATTCAACCTTCATTCATGCTCCCTCACTACTCGACTTCCTTCTTAAAGGTTTATCCTATGCATACAAGCATTTGGGCTTATACCTCAAATGTCGAATATCTGCCATCTTATGGCCTTCATCTACTTCTTAATAACTACTACTACCTTACTCTTTTGTTCCCCATCTAATTGGATTGACTGTTGCACCATCTGGATGATGCTCAACTTTATCTCAAAGTTGTTAGCATTGATAGTCGAACTCATGATGTTAGACTCTACACCAGTCAAGTCTAGTCTAGTGTAGTCAAATACGGTTTTTGGTTAGTCAGGCATATTGTATGATTCTTCAGTGTCTACTTGACCACCTAAGTCTTCTATTTGACGATCTAGCTCAAACTCTTACAATTATGTCCTTCGAAGATTCCTGTGCGTTTTTCCTTCGATCTTTGGGTCTACATCTTTTAATCTCTCAGAAGTGCTCTGGTTCATAATCTGACTAAGAGTCTTGATCTAGAAATACAAGCAAATTAATCAAATAAAATAACGTAAAATAAAAACAAGAATAAAACATAATAAACTAAAAATTCTAAAATAATAAAATTGAGGTGTTCCTAACAACGATGCTAAAAACTTAATTGATATTTTTCTTTATATCTATATCAAATTAACCGCAAGTGCAAGGCGTAGTTGTAACTAGCACAGATAAGTACGAGTCAATCCTATAAAGACAGTAAGTATTGGTAATTACCCTTCTCCTCTTGTCTAGCCAACAAATTGAATATATATTATTTTTGATTAAAAAAATGAAACATCAAAAATAAACTAAAATTGGAAACAATAATGAACATAGAAGGCCAAGGAAATCATGAACATAGAAAACCAAGGAAATCACTTAGAAAAATCAATATCAAAGATTAGTGTCTAAGTAATGAATCCCCTTAAAAATCATTAATCAATTATCCTTTTATCAAGCAATTATTTAATTAATTATTGGACCGTGAAAATTCTTATCTTATGTTGATAGCTCTCTCGAGAATACTAACAACTAATACATTGATTAATTATAAAAATCTTTCTAGTTAAAACCCTAGGATTACATTATTGATTTATGAATTCTGCTATTAAGTTTGATCATAATTCAAAAGATTTATGTCAACCTATCTCTAGGTTTGCAATCATCTCATTTCAATTATAGTTGGTCTATTAATACAAAGGATTTCTCAATCTTAATTATATGAAATCGAATTAAGCACTAATATTTCAGATATATTAAAACAAACATAAAACACATAATTGAATCACAACAAACCAACCACAATAATTGCATTCATTAAAAGATTAAGACATATTGTATCATAAATTAGGGTTCATCACACCTAGACACTAAAAAGTGTTTAATTACTCATAATAGAAAATGAAATCAAATATAAGCATGCATAAAAACTAAAACAAAATAAAGAGTTCAAAATTCTAAATCTCTCTTTCTATTTTATTGAATCTTCTTGCAAGTATGAATTTGATGTAGCCTTCTATCGGATCTCTTTTGATGTTGATTTTGCATTTTCCTCGTCTCTGGATCAAAATCGTCACCTCTCTGGATGTTTCACTTCTCAAGTCTACAACTAAATTTGGCTCCCTTCTATTTGCCTCCACTTACATCCTTTTATAGTAAAATTTAGGATTTTTAGGACATACACGGTCTACTACATAGGCGTGTAAAAGACTGTGTATAATAAAAAACTTACGCATTCTCGATTCTACACAAGCACTAAGACTTACACAGATAACATACATAGCCGTGTATCTCAAAACTTCAATTTATGCCATATTTTCATCTGAATTATTCTCTGTTTGGTCCATAAAGGCAATTATAACCTATAAATGCACTTGGAGAGAATTAAGTACCAAAAATACAATAAAACTACAAAATATCAAGCAAAATACGTTAAATATCGGTGTATAATTATAGTCAAATATGCATATATTATTAAGGCATGCTTCAACTAAGTATAGCATTATTAAATCATTAACTTTAACTCTTTCAAAGAGTTAACGTTTTATATCTAATATGAAATCTTGCTAATTGATTCAATTGGAGTTATTGAAGAAATGTCGTCGTACTAAGCATAGCTATAAGAAAAATGATATTGCATCATACAATATCTCATATTATACTTTCCTCATTACATAAATCTATGCACTTATGGAATTTTGTTGTAAATGTATTTACCAGAGAATCTAATTTAAAACTCACCATAACAATCTCATTGAAGTGCTTCAGCATTCTCATGCTTAATTTATACTTAGATTCAAAAATTTTAAACTTTTCAAAATTTTAATTCAACATTTCATTTAATACATATAAATATATCACATAAAGTCATTAGTAATCTAATGTTATTACATCCAATACATCACATGCATAAATTTAAATATTAAATAACATCATCATTGTTGATTTATTTAATCTACAAAACTTAGTGATTAATTCCTTAAAAATGCTTAAGATACTCACTTCAGTTCATATTTGATTTTATGTACATTTTGAAAGTGAAGGAGCTAAAGTGACCCAAAATCATATTCATTGAGTCATCTTCTTAGTGTTCATACTCTATTGATTCATAGAGCAAGAAGAAGAAGAGGATTAAAAGAAGAAGAGATAAGATAGAACATGAAAGTGAAGAACAAAGCAAGGAAGTAGCTCATGGCTAGCTAGTGAAGTTGCACAGTCGTGAGCAATCTCATAGTCATGCAACCAACTGCATGGGCATGAGTGTGATACACCACTCACACCCCTGAGGAGCCATGCACGACCGTGAGAGGCCATGCCACCTATTTGTGATGGAGGACAGAGGGAGAGAGGAGATAGACATATTTCTTCACCATTTTACTTCAATTTTTAGCAAAGATGGAGGCAACAGAAGCTACTCCTTGGTACTTGATGGAGAAGATGGAAGGCTAACTTTCCGATACCAGCTTAAGGGTGAAATCGACTCCTAGGATGTACGGTTAAGCTTATCTTATCTTTGTTTAATGTTGGATCTCTCTCTTGGAATTGTTTAGGTTATCCTTTGCTTAATCCATTTGGGTTTTCATTTATGCATAATCGTACTCTTGTTATCGTTATATTGATTATATTGTGAACCCATTGCTAGAATCATTAATACAATTCGTAATCATTGTATTTGGATTCATTACTAGAATAATCAATATAATCCATAATTTTTAAGTTGAGGTTCATTTGTGGCATGTAATGGTTTCAAATCATTAGGGATAACTTAACCTAGGTTAAATGATCTTTTACATTAGGTTAAATAATCTTTTACATTGATTATTTTTTAATTATGAGAATTAACCAAACATTCCCTGTAGATATGATCCTGACTCACCACAGCTATAAATTTTTAATATGCAAATTGATGTGAGCAGGAGTAAGGATCACCATGGAGATGGCGTGCGTGACGGAGGTGAGCTTGTCATTCCAGTTGGACCTATGTCCAGAGCTAGGACCGAGAGACTCAAGGAGGCTTTCTATGCTCATGTGGGCCAATTTGTGAAGAGGATGAAGTGCACCAAGCCTATTAGAGGAGAGCTATCTGAATCATAGCCCAAATTAATTCATTTATCTAAAATCCATGGATTGGACTCACTTGGAACTTGAAGACCATTGTATTGGGCTACGCATCATCACTTAAACCCAAGAGGATAGATGCGCCTATGATCAGACTTGGAAATGTGTTGGACCATGCCTAAACGTGTTTTTATTATTTTATTTTGGTCTTATCTTAAGTTATAATTATATTTTGGGCTTCCATGTATTTTAAGCCAAAGTCTTTTAGCATTAAACCTAGTTATAAATACTTATGTTTTAGGCTTTTTGGAAGACAACTTTGATCATATTGTTTTCTGTGAGCCGTCGGCCATATTGAGAGGAGAAAACCCTCTTGTTCTTTTTAACTTAGGAATTAAATTTCACTTATCAATTGAATCAGATTGTGGTGTGATTTTGATCCTACCAACTTTTTTAGTTTGTTCTTTACCCATTACCTAGGTTGCTCGAGACAAGTTTTTCATGAGGTCTAGTAGGTAAATTTGAAACCCCACATATCAGATTTAGTTTTCGTTAATTCGAATCTATCCTCTTTTTCCTTCTTTGAATATGAATTTTTTTTATATCTTTCAATTCCATGGAGCACGTTCTTTGGTATCAGAGCCTTGGTTTGGAGGATAATTCTTATTCAACTCCATCAAAACTCAAGAAAAAGCCACCCATCACCATCCAATTATTGTCGGTTCATTAATTCAGGTGTGATTTAACCTTTGACCTAGGGTCTTCTTGTTTTATTTTAGTTAGGGTTTTCAATTACTTGTTGAAACTTTCAGTTTATATCTAAAAAAGTCTTAAAAATTTAAAAAAAAGTCGGAAAAATCTTTAAAAGCAAAAAAATTGAAAAAATTCGAAACAATCCAAAAAAGAGAAAAGGTTCAAAAAAGTTGAAAAAAATGAAAAAAAATCCGAAAAAAAAGAAAAAGATAGAAAAAAAGAGTCAAAAATTTTCCAAAAAAACCAAAAAAAATTCTTTTCTTCATTTGTTTTCTTTGTTTTGTCATACGCGTACTTGCTAGTTGTTTCGAAATTTTCACACCCTTTTGATTATTTTGATTAGTTGAGAATTGGTTCCAAGTGGTGAATTGAATTTTAGAGGAGTTTGAGTGGTAAAAGGCAAGAGTGTGTGAGCTTATTTAAGGGAGTCATTGTCGTGACTTAAACACGAGGGGAGTGGCACCATTTAAGTAAAACACGTGAGGGAGTGTGTGAGGTTGTTTATCGCTAACCTTGTTTTTCAGGTATATCATTTTATTTACAATGTCATAGGAAGATAGTAATGATGACAACCAAGGGGGAGATGCAAATATCGCTTTCATTTTGAGAGCCATGCAGCAACAATTTGAGAGGTTCAATCTAGCCTTAAATGAGGTTAGGAGACAAATGGATGAGCTCAGATAAGAGAGACGCGAGGAATCTCAGGGTAGGCGTGCAGATGTACGTCAGCAATAACCACCACCTCAGTATGAGCCAGAGGAGGATGACTTTGAGGAGGAGGAGGAGTTTGAGGTATATAGACCTAGGAGAGCTCAGAGAGTTGAGCCATTTATCAGGAGAGATGGAGACCTCAAATCCATCAAAATGCAGATCCCAGCCTTTAAGAGAAGCAACGATGCAGAGGCTTACCTAGAGTGGGAAAGGAAGGTGGACTTGGTTTTTGAGTGCCACAATTTTTTTGAAGACAAAAAGATAAAACTAGCCACTGTTGAATTTACAGATTATGCACTAATATGGTAGAATCAGTTGGTGACATCCAGGAGGAGAAATAGAGAGGTTTCAATTACTACTTGGGACGATATGAAGGCTTACATGAGGAAGCGGTTTATACCTTCTTACCATTACAAGAAGATGCACCAGAAACTTCAGAGACTCACTCAAGGGTCTAAATCAGTGGAGGACTACCACACCATGATCCGAGCCAACATCGAGGAGGACTCATAGGCTATAATGGCTAGATTTTTTAGTGGACTCAATAGGGAGATAGCCAATGTTGTGGAGTTGTAGCACTATTTAGAGATTAAGGACATGGTGAACATGGCTATGAAGGTGGAGAGACAACTCAAAGCTAGAATTACAGCGAGGAGTGGAGCAAGCTCTAGTTACTCAGGGAACTCCAAATGGCCTAGAAAGGGGGGAGAAGTCCAAGGATAAAGGAGTGGACTTCAAGGAAGCACCTAAGAAGCTGATTAGGGGATTTGAACAGAAAGGTATTTCCAACACCCAAGCTACTTCTAGTAAAAAGTCATCTATAAAATGTTTTAAATGCTTGGGTACTAGCCATATTACATCTTAATGTCCAAATAAGAAAGTCATGATTATGAGGGATAATGGGATGATTGATTCGGAGGATAATGGTAGTGAATCTGAGTTTGTTGTTGATAATGATTTTGAGGATGATAGTTACTTTGAGAGAGCTATTACAGGGGAAGCACTAGTAGTTAGGAGGGTATTGAGTGTTAGGGCCATAGATGAGGTTATAGATCAGAGAGAAAATCTTTTCCATTCGAGGTGTTTAGTTGGTAGGAAAGTATGCAATTTGATCATTGATGGGGGTAGTTGCACTAATGCAACTAGTTGGACTATGGTATAGAAATTGGGTTTGACATGCAGGAAACATCCAGAGCTATACAATTTACAGTGGTTCAATGATAGTGCTAGTGTGAAGGTGACTAGGTAGGTTGTAGTGCCATTTTTAGTAGGGAGATATGAGGATGAGGTGTTGTGTGATGTGATACCAATAGGGGCTAGTCATATGTTACTTGGGAGACCTCGGCAGTTTGACAAGAGGGTAGCACATGATGGGTATTCCAATAGGTACTCCTTTAAGTTTAAGGGTAGCAACTTCATTCTACTCCCTTTATCACCTCATGACTTGTACCTGGACCATATCAAATCAAGTAAAAGTAAGGAGGGTTCGCGTAATGAGAACAAAAAAAAGTGAAGAGAGAAAAGAGGCCCAAAATAAAAATGAATTTGGCCCAATGGCGAGTGATTGCATAGGTGAGGAAAAGAAAGTAAGATGTGCAGGAGAGAAGAGCTCAAGAAGAGAAAAGAAGAAAGAAAAGAAAGAGAGAAAAGTGTGCTTGTTTGTTAAGAGAAAAGACTTTAGGAGATTAAGTGGAGAGAAAAGAGCACTAGTAGTGGTGAGATACAGAGAGTGTTTAGTTTCTGACACTAACTCTCTTGATGCTTTGCCTAGTATTTTTGCTCTGGATCATAGGGGTGATGGTCTGTTCTAGGTGTTGGAGAATATAAATGACAACACCTACAAGATTGACATGTCAGGTGAGTATTACGTTTCTGCAACTTTTAATATTACTGATCTTTCTCCTTTTGATATGGATTTACATTCGAGGATGAATCTTCTTGAGGAGGGAGGGATTAATGTGAGCAGGAGTAAGGATTACCATGGAGATAGCGTGCGTGATGGAGGCGAGCTTGTTATTCCAGTTGGACCTATGTCCAGAGCTAAGACTGAGAGACTCAAGGAGGCTTTCTATAGGCATGTAGGCCAATTTGTGGAGAGGATGAAGTGCACCAAGCCTATTGGAGGAGAGCTATCTGAATCACAACCCAAATTAATTCATTTATCTCAAATCCGTAGATTGCACTCACTTGGGACTTGAAGACCATTGTATTGGGCTGCGTATCATTACTTAAGCCCAAGAGGAGAGACCCGCCAATGATAAGACTTGGAAGTGCGTTGGATCGAGCCTAAGCATGTTTTTATTATTCTATTTTAGGTCTTGTTTTAAGTTATAATTATATTTTGGGCTTCCATGTATTTTAAGCCCAAGTCTTTTAGCATTAAGCCTAGGTATAAATACTTATATTTTAGGGTTTTTGGAAGACAACTTTGATCGTATTGTTTTCTATGAGCCGTCAGCCATATTGAGAGGAGAAAACCCTCTTGTTCTTTTCAAGTTAGGAATTGAACTTCACTTATCAATTGAATCAGATTGTGGTGTGATTTTGATCCTACCAACTTTCTTGGTTTGTTCTTTACCCGTTATCTAGGTTGCTCAAGATAAGTTCTTCGTGAGGTCTAGTAGGTAAATTTGAAACCCTTCATATCATATTTAGTTTTCGTTAATTCGAATCTATCCTCTTCTTCCTTCTTTGAATCTGATTTTTTTTTCATCTTTCAATTTCGTGGAGCGCGTTACAAAGTTAGGTAAATTTTGCAACGCACTCGACACATATTGGCAAATTTTGGCGTCGTTGCTGAGGAGTGTGGTGATTTAATTTTCTTTTTTATTTTAGTTGGTTTATTATGTATATATTTGTTTATGATCGTTTCTTTTCTTTATTTGTTAATTTTTAAACGTTTGTAAGTGTTGGTGTATATTAGTGACAAGATTTGACGAGATCTCTTTATGGGGAACCTGAACAACTTGATCCGGAGATCAAAAGGACATTGCGGAGGTGAAGAAGGGAAGCAAGAACCACTCCAAGAGTAGAACAACTGTTTGAATTCGAAGAAAAATGACAAATCCAAGAACACTACTAGAGTTGGTAGCACTAGACTTAACCCAAAAGCCCTTATCCATTACATTTCATATTTTTGTTGAGTATGTTACCTTTAAACTTAAGTATGGGTTAATACATTTACTGCCTAATTTTCATGGCCTTGCAGGTGAGGATGTGCATAAGCATCTTAAAGAGCTTGTTCTGGTTTGTGTAAGCATGAAGCCTCCAGGGTGATAGACGAGAAAATCATATTAAGGGCTTTTCCATTCTCACTTAAGATGTTGTAAAGGACTGGTTATTTAATTTACCTACTGGGAGTGTAAACATGTGGATAGAGATGAAGCAGTTATTCTTGGAAAAATATTTTTCAGCATCAAAGACAACGAGTATTCGGAAGGAAATTTGTATGAAGAGTCCCTTTATGAGTACTGGAATCGCTTTAAGAAGTTGTGCGCCAGATATCCCTATCATAATATACTTGAACAACTCCTTATCTAGTATTTCTATGAGGGATTGTTGCTTATGGAGAGGAGTTTGGTTGATGCAGCGAGCGGTGGAGCATTGTGTGAAAAGACTCATATAGAGGCTCATATTTTGATTGAGAGAATGGCCGCTAACACTCAATAATTTGGCACTTACAACGATGTTCGTCGTCTGAACAAGGTAAATACTTCATCCATCAAAAAACGTTTAAATAAGCTAACATCTTTTGTTAGAAAACTTGCAGTCAAACTGTAGCGCCCCCTTACCGTAGGGTACACATCGGGACGCCCGCAGGTCGCACCGACACGTATCCCACGATAAGGGTGCACTACTGAGCAACCAACTAAAATCCACATGGCATCAAAATGAATATCACTAAAAATTAAAACCAAATATACTTTTTCATTTCTCAAATCCATAAATACATCATCTTGTCCAAAAGCATAGTCTAAACAATATACAAAGAAACTTATAACACCTATCTAGGTCATCCCAAAAAGATCCCAGTTGACCCACCTCTGCGCCATAACTTCTCTTGCCGACACGGTCCACAAGGCAGAGAAGACTCTAACAATCTGGAGCTAGGAAGACTACTA
>JANIJH010000223.1:33311395-33327619 GCA_024520975.1 Erythroxylum areolatum | reverse complement strand
ATGATGGTTCCTCACTGAGTTCGCAAACTCACCCAAAATTGCAATTTATTTTTCAGGACCGAGAGAGTAGACTCCTAGCTCCAGAGGAACTTTTCCTACCGTGTAGATCGTGTTGGTAAGAGAAGTCATGGCACACAGGTCGGTCAGCTAGCTTTTTTGAGGGATGACCTAGTTAGGTTTTTGTAGTATTTTTCTTTGAAGCTATGTACAGACAATGAAAAATTGACAGTTATGTACATTACTGCTTTTGATGATATATGTGAGAAAAATTTATAGTTTCAAAAATTATTGATTTTCATATTGATGCTTTATGATTATTGATGCCATGTGAAGTGTTAATGATAGTTCGTAGCGCACCCTTATCGTAGGGTGTGTATCGGAATGATTTACGGGCGTCCCGGTATATGTCCTATGGTAAGGGGGTGTTACATTTTCAATAGTTACTTTGATTATCAACATAATATAAGTGTTCTTCAACTCATGGAGAATGCTTACTGAACTTATTAAGATATTACTATGTTTGGTCTTAACAAAGTTAAACTCCTCTATTTTGAATGACTATAAGCCTGTTCCCCATTGTAAGATGGTTTACAAGTTGGTCTCCAAAATATTGCATAAAATTTGAAGGTTACTCTCTTATTAACCTAAGTTAGTTTGCTAACATAAGTAGAAGATGCATCAAAGTTAATATTCTTATAACTTAGGAGTCATTAAGGGGTTATAACTCAAACAAAACTACTAGGAGTTATGCCTTAAAAATTGATTTTACCAAAGTTTTAAACTTGGTGCATTGGGACTTCCTTAAGGAGACTCTTTTTTGCCTTTGGCTATCCTGACAAGTTTGTGAACTAGATTCTAACATGCATAACTTCTGCTTCTTACTCTGTCATAGTTAATGGAGAACTTATTGTAATATTTAAAGGGACTTAGATAAGGTGATCCCTTATCACCATATATATTCACCATTTGCATGGAGATTCTCTCAAGGATTATAACTTTGCACATCAAAAGTAAACCATATTTCAAGTATCATTATATATGTGGTAAGCTCAAAATTTCTTTGCTCTTTTTTGCAAAAGACATGTTAATGCTATGTGGTGTTGATTAGTCATCTATCTCGACTCTTGTGGACTCCTTAGAGGAATTTAAAGCTACTTTTGCCATTACTTTCAATTCTAATAGGAGTTCTCTCCTCATTTCTTTTAGTTATATTGTTAATAACATTAGTCTTATAGCCTCTCTAGGTTTGAACATTATCAATCCCTCTTTCAAGTACCTAGGAATTCATATATCTGCTAAGTGATTGAGTGTAGAGTATTGTTCCCCCTTAATCAACTCTATTAAAAAAAGAATGTAAGCTTGATATAATAGATATCTTTCTTATAGAGGTAGACTCCAATTAGCTACTGTCATTCTTTGCAACTTAGAGAACTAATGGTGCTCTCATATTGCTATTTCCAAGCGAGTTATGAAGATCACTGATAAGTCGGTTAAGGATTCCATATGAAATTTCCCCTATTCCTCTAATAAAGTATGAAGAGGAACCAGATTTACCAACCTAAACATTTAGGAGGTTTGGGACTCACTTCTGTCAGAAGAATGAGTAAAGTCCTTTTAGTTAAGAGGATTTGGAAACTATATAATGAAAAGGAGAACCTTTAAGTAAAGTGGATACATATCTACTACTTGAAAAGAGTAAGCATTTGGACCATTCTTCCTAGATTTGCTTACTTTTAGGCTTTCCATCCTAGGCATAAGATAGCTGGCTCAACCTATAATTGTCTATAAAATAACAATTTTTTATATGCTCGTTAGCATGGATTAGGTCCTTTGTTTGTGTGCAATAGCACCTTACATCTTAATAATATTGCCCTAGTGGAAGCCAAAGTTCAAACTTTAATTTTAAACAATAGGTGGACATGGCCATATACTTCAAGATGAAGTGAAACCATAATCAAGAATTGGCCAGCTTACTCTCATGACCAATCAAAGAAAGACTAAATTACTTAGATAACAGAAAATTCCATGAAATTTACCTCTTCCTCGTATAGGAAGCTGCTTCTAGACTCATCTCCCCCTTTTTAATGGTACAAACTTGTTTGGGGTCTCACATTCTACCTTCACACTCTTTCATCCTTTGGTTAGCTACTCAAAGTAGGTTAAAAACTAAAGAAACACTGAAACCTTATATGAATAACCTATAAGGTGTTTTATGCTCCTTTTCTCTTAAAAGTGTGAATCATTTATCCTTTTAATGCACCTATTCCTATACACTATGGTCACGACTGTTTCATTTATTCAACCTTCATATCATATCCTCTAGTTGGGCTAACATATTGGATTATGTGCTAAAAGTAAAAGTAAGCTATACTGGTGATCTAAAACTTTTCATAATGGCCTTTGCTACACCAATATGCTTTCCATTTGGACTTTGTATAATCCCTATAAAATGTCATTAGATCCACGGTCTCCTCTCTCCTTTTGATTATGATAGTCTAGCTTCTACTTTGCTTTTTTATAAACTTGGACAATTACTTACTCTTTAAAAAGGATATTGTAAGGAAATTTATTCTTATTTAAATATTATTACCAAAATAACAAGTTACAGTCCTTTATATTTAATTTCTTTAATAATTATCTAATTTTATTTCACTTATACTACATTAACTAGAACAAGTTTTTTTTTGGTAGTTTCTAAATTTTATTCTTATCGTAAAATTATTTTAAATTGATAATTTTATAAATCATTGAAAAATAATTTTGATTAATTACTTATAAAATGAAAAATATTTTAATCATTTATTTACAAAATATATCATATGAGTAAAAAATTTCCCGTCGTTATTCCTGATATTTGATACCATAACTATTAAGAATATGTACAAGTGAGTTGCGTGAAAACTGAAAAGATCAGTCCACAAGAGAAGACGGATATTTAAAAATCTGCTTAACTTGCTCCTACGAATTCAAATCTTGATAGGTATCATTTACAATTTATATATTCAAGGAATATAATGCGTTACGCCCAAGTATATGCAAAGTCAACTTCTCCTTGTATTTTATTATTCTAATTGACATTGACAACCAATTCAATCCCATGATTGGATTGGAAGGAATATTTGTTTAATAACTAAAATTTCATTTAAAAAAGTGCAAAACTTTATTATATTATAATTTTTAAACTAAGTTTCGGCTAAAATGAATAGCCTTATACGATATTCAGCCCATAGAGACGAGACGCAAAGACTGTCTGGCCTGCTATACATATGTGGTGGTGGTCCCACCAACTTCTCCACTTCCCAATCGTAGTCCTAGTCTCGTCTCGCCCCATCACCTTTGTTTTGTTTTCTGGCTCGCTGCGCAGCGGAGAGAGAGAGAGAGGTTGTACATACTACTACTTCACTTCTCTTATTTTTCATGGCTTCCATTTTGCTGTCTTGCTGGCTGGTACACTTTTCTCTCCCTACGCCATTTTTTTTTCCCTTCTTGTCGGTTCACTTTCGTTGAACTGTTCCATGTGGTCTTCTTTAGCTCTCTTTGGATCCGTCATCTTGTTTACGGAATTTTCCCCTCACCCAGTTTTTAAGCTTTGCAAACCTAGCTTCTTTTACTTAAGCTCAGGCACCTGCATTTTTCTTTTGTCAGATCTTTGTTTGTTTCCCTATGGAATAATCAGCAATTATGCTGCTGATCTTTTTTTCCTGTTTTATTTAGTTGATTGGAGAGTGCTGGTAGTGCCCAACATTCTGAGATCTCCATTTCTTCTAAAGCTGACAATTTTGTTTTGCCTTTTCGCGTTTTTGTAAATCCTCAATTGTTGCGTATTGGTTTCATTTTGATGCTAATTTCAATGCCTTCTTTCGTTTGATTAAGTATTGTATTTTAGTACTACGATATATATGTAGAAGTCTTCAACGATTTCTGTTTTCTTGTTAATGCAGTATTTGGTCACGCATTTTAGCGACTTTCAATTGGCATGCCTTGGAAGTTTCTTTCTTCATGAGGGTGTGTTCTTCCTATCTGGTCTTCCTTTCATATTTCTTGAGCGAGCGGGGTGGCTGAGCAAGTACAAGATTCAGGTTTTCCTTTGTCTCCATAGTAATGATGCACTACCCCTTAATTTTTATGGTCTGTTGAGTTTTTGAATTAGTGCTGCTCTATGACTACTAGACAGAACATCTACTTTTGTCACCATCCTATAATTGTGAAAGGTGTTGGTTTCAATTTTAGGAACGGAAAAATATTTGCCATATATTCAACCTTTAAGATTCAGCTGATAGCTTGGTAACTTGAGTTGAAATAAAATTAGGCAGCTTGTCTCAGTTAGTGCTGAAAAATGGTTGACTGGTTTTAGCCTTTTTTCTTCGTCAATCCATGTTACATTTGCACATTTTCCCCTGGTATAGGATTTGTGGGATAAACTGATGTTTCAATCGTCTTATTGCCCTTGAAATATCCAACATATAGTTGGACAGGTTACCCTTTCAAATATCTAAAGTTTTGGAGGACCTTTATTTGTCCTATTAACATTGTCGCTGACTGATCATTATGTGCAGAGTAAGAATAACAGCCCTGCGGCTCAAGAGAAATGTATTACTCGTCTGATTTTATATCATTTTGGAGTCAATCTGCCAGTCATGCTACTCTCCTATCCTATCTTCAGACACATGGGCATGCGAAGTAGTCTTCCATTGCCATCCTGGTATTTTCAGGTTCTTTATATGCTGAATCTTTTTCCAGAGTGATGCAATAGTTGATACAGATACTTATACTTGACTGTATTTCTTTTTCTGAACATAGAATCTATATCTTTAGGTTATATTTTCTCAGTACCTAGTACAATTATCCATGAAGGTGCGTAGCTAAATATAATGATTTTGGTTCTGCAGGAAGGTAGTTGTAACTCAGATCATATTCTACTTTATCCTGGAAGATTTTGTTTTCTACTGGGGTCATCGGATATTGCATACAAAATGGCTGTACAAGCATGTGCACAGTGTTCATCACGAGTAAGTGAGACTAACTGCTGCATCCAGCTTATGTTTTTGAGCAATATCTTCTTGTTAAACAGGTTAAATGCATTTGCTAACTTATTTCTTATATGAACAGATATGCTACCCCATTTGGATTGACATCTGAATATGCTCACCCTGCTGAGATATTATTCCTTGGCTTTGCAACCATTATTGGTCCCGCAATCACGGGACCTCATTTGATGACTTTGTGGCTCTGGATGGTGCTTAGAGTCCTGGAGACAGTAGATGCTCATTGCGGTTACCACTTCCCATGGAGCCTCTCCAACTTTTTACCTTTGTATGGAGGGTAAGCGCCCTTTGTCACCAGTATATTTTACTGAAGCAATATGATAAGAGTCTAAGAATTAGTTTCCGTAGTAGTATTCACTATTCACATGTAATATTCATATGTATTGTTCATGTGCACATTGTAACGGTTGTTTTGGATGTATATTTTCTTTAATAGTGTATTTTTCTTTTTCTTTTTAACAATTGGAGCTTTCCTTGCTAGGAATTAGAATAGGATTGTTTTATGTTTTTTCACTTTTGGGTTGGAATTCAATGACTATAAGGAAAAAAAAAAGTCAATTCCTTTCCTTAATAGGAAAATGAGCAAGTCGACTGATCTATTCACTGTATGTTCTGTTCAAAAGGAAATAAAAGTGAGTTATTTTCTGTTGTTCTTGCAGAAATTATGTTTTTCATCTTTGAGAACTGTGATGATGTCTTTCTAATAGTGATTCTTAGGATTATTTTTATCTAAGAATAATTCTTAGAATTAAGAGACTTCCAATACCTTCCTTAGAAGTGATTTCTAGGAAGCAATTAGTATGATACATAGTTTTGGTTGTTTCAAATCGTAGAAGTGATTCCTAGTTCATGTTACAAAACATTAGGAGTGATTTCTTGGCCAATCCTTTTGTTTACATCTTAAATTCCAAATTCTAGAAAAACTAGAAAGTTCTAGTAGTCATGGAGTTATAGTTCATAGTGCTTTTACCAAATAGTTGGCTTATTCTTTCTCCATTCTACATCACAATGGCTTAAATTTGTATTTCTGTTCTTCCTGCTGACAGTTGTTTCTCAATCTGCAGTTCTGATTTTCACGACTATCATCATCGCTTGCTGTATACAAAATCAGGAAATTACTCATCTACCTTCGTCTACATGGACTGGTGAGTTTTTGGCTTATACTGCTTGGAACATATCATTTGTGAAACTAGAAGACCAAGTTTAAGTCATTCAAAATCTCTGCATAAGAGTTTGAACCAGACTACACACAGTATTCTCTAGATCCAATTTGACTAATGTCACTTTCTTTGAACTGGCTGAAATTTGAGTATTCATAGGGATTTCATGCTTTCTAGATGTCTGTTTGCCCTGGCCTTGTTTCAGATATTGGAAGATTACTTGGTTATTAAGTAGGTAGCATTTTATGGCTAAGTTATTTAATACATACTTTTTATTTGGTTGATATTGTTGAACCAATCAGTGTTAACCACCTGTCCACTGAATTAGCATACCCAAAGATCTACTTGATGCAATTAGCTTAAGTAGTGAATAAATTTTGCGTTGTTAAAAGATTTTGGAGATGGGTTTCAAAAGCTTGAATCCTTGGAAAGAATTAGGTATAGACAAGCGGAGTTTACAGCAAATAATGATTACATATAATAATACATTCGGGCCTGTAATGATCAAGGGAATGATAGGATTAATAATACATTCGGGTCTGTAATGATCAAGGGAATGATAGGATTACTGTAAAAGAGTTCCCATTTTTGTTTGGATGCCAATATATAGTACTAAATAAAACTCAATTATTCTTAATTAAATTAACAACATGCCTTCTTGTTCAAGTGTATGACGTTGCAAAAACTATGGTACTCCATCTCCTCTTTGTGCACTTTGAGTATCTATAAGCTTTTATGAGATTTTGCATTTTTTTTTCTATAATTATTTGGATACTAATATAATTGATTGTGTGCAACTTTGGAATTCGAAGTTGGTTAGGGTGTGATATGAGGGTATTATGGAATGTCTTCCATAGGTATTGCATTCGAAGTTGGTTAGGGTGTGATGTGAGGGTATTATGGAATGTCTTCCATAGGTATTACAAGTTTCTTGTCTAGTAGCATGCAAGTCGTGTACTATATATACTGACCACATTACAATGCTTTGCTAATTCAGGCTATTTGGTACTGATAAGGGTTACAGAAAGTTGAAGGCGCTGAAAAGTAACGGAGATGAAGATGACAAGCAAATGTAACGTTGGACAAGTTTTCTTTTTCCTTTTTTAATATTTGCTTCACATCAAAAGGTAGGTTCTTGATTTGAAAGTTCCATGTCTCAGCCTTTCTTGCGGGCAACCCACCACCCTTGGTGTTTAGTCGATATGTGATAGCGTGGATCAGTTGCAAAGTGTAATTGATATTTTCTATGTTTGAATTAATATCGGTTGGGTTTTAAGCGTCCCCTTCAAACATCTTATTTATCAGCTCTCCGGTAAAATGCTCATTTGTTGCAAACAACCGCTTTTATCGATGCAGCAATGGTAATTGAACCTAAGTCACTGACATTTCAAATTGACGTAGGTTTGTATTCCTTTCCTCGATTGTGTTTTTTTTTGGTAGTCATTATCTGTAACTTGTATGTATTGTTTATTGTCCCATCATAGTTTCGAAATGTGAAATAAAAAGTAATATCAAGCCATGTGTTATCAACTGAATAGCGTAAATAATCCTCGTGTAATTTATATAATATCAAAAAGCAGAACGTTGCTTTGTTGAATTTGGTGTAAAAAAGATTGAAATAAAATTGAATTATGTTTTTGTTTTATTTGAATATTTTCAAAATTTATAAAAATCACAAAAGTAGGGAGGTTGACGACCATGAAGCATGACGTCATTATCTTATTGAAGGATGTTGACGATACTCGTACGTATTTTCGATTGTGGACATTTTAAAATTCATTATCTTATAAATACGTCTACTTATAAGAAGAAACAAAACTGGAGAGAAATTTCATTTGTGAAAAAGTTCAGTAACATGATTAAATGAGTTTGGCATTGATCTTATATTAATTATTCTACTGATTCAATACATGTCTTAACGTTTTAAACAGATTGAAACTTAAAATGAGAGTTTTTTAAGTTAATATTTCCTACTACTTAAGGAGCCTTGTTTATAATGTTGATGATGGCATTTATGGTAATGGATCAGGCACGGCAAAGAATGGAGTGTCGAAGATAATGAATATTATTAATTACAATTATTTTATTATCTAGTCTACGAATTAGATTTTTATTTTATAATTAAAATAAATCAGGAAATTACGTTGAGTAGAGAATAAAGAAATTACTTAGAAACAATTAATATCATGATTAAAGTCTAGGTAATGAATCCCCTAAAATTATTAAATAATTAACCTTTTAACATGTAATTGTTTTATTGACTATTAAACCGTAAAAATTCCTATCGTATGCTAATAACTCATTTGAGACTATCAACAACCAATTTTAGAATTATCAACTAATATTATTCAGGTTAAAGGCACTAAGATTGCTTTACCAAATTTTGAATACCACTATTAGTTTTGGCCATAATTTCAAGGATCTATGTCAATATATTTCTAGATTTACAATAAACTCTTTTCAATTATGGTAGATCTATTCATATATAAAAAAATGAACTTTTTGGGTCTTCTTATGCTTGTAAACATATGATTATTCCTCTCCCTCCATACTACATATACCAAACTCCCCAGGGATAATTTGAAGGAGATAAATTTTTGTATGTTCCTCCATTTCCTTTATATTATCTAATCCAAAATATCACCTTAAGAAGAAGCATGAAAAGAGGTATGAAATGAAGAAAGCAACCTATTCCACAAGATATCATAGAATTGGCACTAGAAGTAGATACGTTATAGAGTTTCAGGAATTAAAGAGAAAAATAAGCACTTATCATCTACCTATCACCCAAACATTTCTTCCTTTGTTGACAATTTAACATGAATAGCTAACCATAGTATAAAAGTCATTCTAGGAATTGCTTGAGGAAACTAGACCAATCGATGCTAAGGTACCTTTGGAGCTCTAATTGTTACCATTTTCATGTATGATCTATTAGAGAAGTCTCCTGATTGGTTAATAGCCCAATAAATATGATCTTCAACAACTGAATTTGCTAAATGTCTGTGTAGTAAATCTTACAGTCTGCTTTTAATTAGAAGTTCTAGATTGAATTGATTCTCCTAAATTACTTGTTTAATTATGCTTTGATTAGGGAGTATTGTCCTTAAATGAGAAAAGGAGGTATTTTCCATTAATGTACCTGTTGGACTCTAATTATTATACCAAAATAAAGTTTTAAAACAATTATACAACTTAGTTTTGAACCAAGGCTAGACTTGATTCGTAAGCTATAGACTAACAACTTCTATTTTACAGATTAATGAATATATTGTTTCCCTAGTCAATATTTTAATTATAGTGTGATACACATGAAGAGCATATGGAAATATGTCATGCTAGTTATTCTATATAATCACCATTTTCTTAATATTCTTCTTTATGTTCTTAATTATGGCTTCCATTATGCCATTTATTTGAGAATAATAAGGGAAAATTTTATTATTTGAAGATAATAAGGGGAAAATTTTATATGACTAGTTTTGAATTATTTACAAAGTTTTTGCATTATTGTGGCATTTAGATTAGGAGCATTACTTGTGATAATTTTTCTAAACAATCTTTAACGACAACTGATATCTCACTTAATGAACTTATTGAAGGCTTTGTGTGACTTAAGAGTATAAGTCGACTTCATTCCACTTGATGAAGTTATCTTTTACAACTAGTATGAATCTATGACCATTTGATTGAGCCAAAAATATAAATTCTCCATATTGAAAATGGATAAGGAAAGGACATTCTATAGAAGGGGGAAGCTTGCAAATGCTTCAGTTTTTTTTGTATAAATTTAGCAAATGTGAGAGTTGTTCATGTACTGAATGCAATCTCGCTTTATGCTTAGCCAATAATATTCCATTAGAAAATCAATTAGGCAATTTTAAGACTACCTAGATGATTCGCGTACAGCCTTTCATGTACTTCTCTTATAATCCAGTTCACCTTGCTATTAGTCACAAAGCAAAAGAGATCATCATCAAAATTCATTTTGTATACCAACTCTCCACTTAACCAGAAATTCATTGCGAGTATCCGGAATTCATTCTTCTTTATGAAATTTTCTCTTAAAGGATATTTGTTAATTTGTATGAGGCTTTTAACAAAATACCATGGATTTCTATTAGGATGAATATTTACTAAAATTTAAAGAGGTTCAATTAATAATTCTATACTTTTTTTTTTTCAAAGAAGCCAAAGTTGGCAAAGTTGGCATCAAAAACTTGATTTTTTTTCTTTAGAGAATTGAAATAATTCAACTTGTTTGTCTCCAAATTGTGCACGAAAGTGGGGTAAATTATGTGTTATTTATTTTGTACCCTATTTCTATACTAATGAGTGGTTATAGAAAAGTCATATAAAATAATTTTAGGACAAACAAATTAATAGTAAAAGAGAATAAGGAAGAAAAGACAAAATCAATTTGTATCGGTTTGTCTAAACAACTCTTAGCCTATGTATGCTCCTTAAGCTTCATTTAATAATTTACTATCTTCTTCTTTTAATAATTGAAGAAAAATCCTCCACACAGTTTATTCTTTATCAACGGTGAAAAGAAATCCTTACAAATCTTGTTTAAGTTGAAAAGGAACCCTCAAAATATGTAACGGAGTAGTCTCTTCAATTTCTACACTAGTGTGCCAAAAATCCTTCCTATATTTCACTTATAGTCTATTTATTCTTAAAACAACTCAAAATAGTAGTTGAAAACAAAAACTAGTCGCTATAGCTATTACTAATGTACCTCAATAGTTGAAAATATAGTCACAAACTCATGATACGCCTTATTAAAAGACATTAATTGACCATATTGCTACGTTGACCAACCAATTTACCCAAAACCCTAACATTAGTCACCCAAATCACCATATTTTTGACCAAACATCTTGAAACAAGTTTTTCAAAAGTTTTCAGATTCTTTCAATGATCAAAACACGTTTCTTTTGTTGCCCTAAGAGAGTTTTTCTTTAAAATCTTCTCAAAATTTCCTTTAATTATGAAACAAATTATATACAATATGCCTTAAGTGCAAATGATTAAGCAATGATTGCCCTTAATTTATTTTTAAAATTAAGATAAAGTTACAAGGATTATAATGACTTGCTTAAATATTAATATGATTGATTCCTTCTTATTCTTGGTGCTTCGCTTAAATTCTCTTGTATGCACTCTTAAATTTCATATATACTCCACTTTACTCATTTTCTTTATCCTTTAATTTCTCACCTTACCTTTCTATTAAACTTGATTTCCATATATTAACTCAGTAACATTACTAAAAATAAAATCGTCTGTATAACTTACTTAAAGCTTCATTTATACTCTGATAGCAGATGAGCAAAGACTAACAACCAAGGACAAATTTAACTTTGGTTCAAAATGTGGCCATTTATAAATTGACTATAAATCTTGAAGTAGGTAATGCAAAGTTTACGAAAGCTGCTGGGCATATTAACTTCACAATTTGGAGAAATTATGCGATTAAACTATTTGATAGCCTTAAAGCAGTACATATTGTGATTTGAGACTCATCATAATCTGAAAATAAAAATATTACAAACGCAAAATATATAATTCCAAGAGACGTTTTGTTTCAGTCATCTTCAATGTATATGGTTTCTTGCTGAAATAACCCACCAAACAGCTTCCGCACCTCGGCCTTTGATTCGGTCTCTTTAGGCTTCGGCTTCAGCTGTTCCTTTGACTTGAAAGAAAGTTTTGGGATAGATCGTTTGGTTACAGCTCTCTGGGCTGGTAGAGAACGGGCCTTGGCTTGTCCTCGGACAGTAGCAATCTGCACTTTTGGTTCCGCATCCTCATTACTCCTTTGAGCAACAGTTGTAATCTGAGAGCTTAGTTTTTCCCAAGAGAAACCCGATCCAATGTCCTTTGCTCTGCTCAAGAGGTTTTCCACTGAAGCTCCTGTAGCTTCTGCCTTTTTTTGGGCTTCATCAGCGAGGCTGGAAGCTTTAGATTCTTCTTCGAGCTTCTTTGCTGCCTGAGCGGCTTCGCGAGCTTCCTCAGCAGCTATCCTTGCCTCTTCCTCAGCTTTTTCCTTTGCCACCGTTGCTGCGTACACTTTTCTTCTTTCATCTTCAGGAACAGCTCTACATACAACAACCGTGGCAAGTATATAACAAATTTAATTTAGGGCATTGATAATATAAGATTGTTTCACAATCACGATTTTACCTGAAAAGCTCACCCACAGACTTTGACGGTGCCGATGGATTACTATAAACTTCCACCACCTAATATAGGGAAACAAATAATTCGTATATCGGTTTCTGCACTGGTCTATAAGTGAAGAAATCATCAAATGGACCATCCCAAAATCCCAAGGTTTGTATAATATAATGTACCTTATTTTCTGCGACTGTTGTATTGCAGAAAACATCTGCCACTAAAGAAGCTATCTGAGACTTGGCTACCTGATAATGACAGTCAAAAGACAACAGATGAGAAACATATAAAGTGAAGGAGTAAATGGCCCCGGGCAAACTAAAACTAAAACGTTAACAATGAAACAAGACCAATTGCATACATTACATTACTTTGAAGTCGTTTTGATGGGTGCTTCCTTCAGTCGACACGACAAGATTGTAAGAACTTTCTGGCGAAAAATCCTCCGTCAAACTTGTCCTTATGAAAGTGTAGTTCACATCTGTTTCAATTAATTTCTGCAAGAACTCGGGTATACTGAGTGGCTGAGATGGCGAGAGCAGGTTGTTAAAGAATGAAGTGATGCCATCTAACACATTGTAAGTTGACTGACCAGCTTCGTTCCCATCATAAACTATGGCAACATGGCCAACGCCTGCTAACTGAGCAGCTTTGATCACTTGCAGAGCATCAGAAGTGGAGACCTCAGTCGAGGGACCATCTTCGGCGGGACCAATTGTGACTACAACTTTGCTTGCATTGCCAATTGCTTTGGCAATAGATTCTGCATCTTGGAACGTTGACTCCACAGCATTCAGACGCTTCGATTCTTCTTTGGATATGATCTGGCAAATGCAGTCAATAGAAGGGGTTTAAACTATGGAAAAACTTATCATCACGTTTGATTAGCTTAGCTACAGACTGGAGGTTCTAATGGGATCACTGGATTAAAAACAATTATGAAGCCAGAAATAAACCAACTTTTCAGTCATCATACAATCAGAATTGACACGGTATTTTCATTTAAATCCCAAATTCAGGTAAAACAGCTCTAGTTCTCACATTGTATTTTGCAGCCAGAAGAGCCAAGTCCTGAGCAGCACCAAGCTCGGAAACTCCAGCTCTAACGTTAAAACCTTGACGCAACAATGTTTGAGAAATGCGAACACCAGCCTGTCCATTAGCTCCAGCAACAAACACTGTCCCGGGATCTTTCCTTCTTGGGTTACCAAAAGATATTCCTGAAGCAGGACTATTCACAACAGGCATCAAAGATTTCATATCAGGTACTTTGCTAAAGTCGAATTTGAACGGACTTGAATTTACTGGGCCATCAGTTTGGCTTCCTTCTGAATCATTTTTCGGCTTGCCAAGTGGAAATGGAGAGAAGGGTCCTGGTCTTTTGGCAAAGACGGTAAGTTTTGGAGCCTTCAAAGAGAGCCCGGAATGAGGTGTGGTGGATAGAAGGAAAGAATTGGAGGATAGTGTTGGAGCCATGGAAATGGAGAAATGACAAAAGGCGGAAAAAAACTAAACCCTCCGCCAAGTCTATGATTTTTTCCATTTGATTGCACATTTCATCATATCCGTACGCGTCAAATTCTTCTGGTGCCTGTGACAAACGATATTATCCGGATAGGAGGTCAAAGAAAGCTAGCGAATGGAGTGGAGCCACGTAATTTAGGTGTTATCTTCTGGGAAAATTTTTCCGCCATACATTTTGTTGAGCAGATTTTTAGTCAATTGGGAATACCGTATGATAATTAGTAATATAATGGCTCAAGCACGGTCTTGTTTTCATTCAAGTGATCAAATTAGGATGAAAAAGATCTATGAAGTAATCAGATAAAACTTTCAAAGAATTAGATGTGAGACTCATCTTAAAATTTAACCATATTTCATTTTATTCATTACATATTTAAAACTAAATCCTAAGTTAACATCCGATGGGACTGTAAAAAATAACGATACCTGCTTCGGGCATAAATACACGACAGTTTTGTGTGGTGCCCTTGTCCCGTTATGCTCACATTTTCTATTGTAAGCTATGTCAGTAAGGTTAGTCCAACTTAATTGAAACTGATTTTTCTCTTTTAAACAACTTTTTTTGTATCACCTATTAGATTCCTAATATATTAGCAATGATTATAAATTATAGTTATAATTAGATAAATTAAAAATCTTCTTAATTTATCTGTAATTTTTCAATTAAACAATTAATACATACGTCATCCAATGTTCCAATTGGATAGAATATGAATATAGTGTCTACTATTTTGAATCCAATAATGTTTGTTCTTGTTAATTAGTAATTAATTTATTTTAATTCACTCTGGCCAGAAAATTCTATAAACCACTACTGATTAAGAACAATAGAACATTCTCTATAATTACTTTAGAGTGACGAATTATTTATTGACTTACTCAACTATCTCTATATGGTTCATAATGCATCCAAGTACTACTGACTGAATTATTTTAAATAGGACGGTTCATAAATAGCTTTAAAATATAGTCATTCTCACATAAGATACTTTGATAATCTCAATACTAAAGATCAATATACAATCATCATAATAAGAAAATCCACAAACATATAAGTATTATTTCATTTTGGGATGCTCATAATTGGGTTAATTCAGTGAAGTTATTCTTTAATAAGCACTCACACATTAGTTTAAGTATCCATATACTTTAATTTTTAAGATCAATTATTTTCTTCATAAAAAAGAAACATAATATGTGCTAGTTTGACCGTTTCATCAATATCCTGTCTTGATGAAAACAAAACTAAAAACATTTGTCTGTGCAATGGCGTCATTGTTAGTAAAGTACAATACTATAGGCTCAACAATGCTAGGAACCAACCAAAATTTAGTGATGAACTTCTTGATCCAATCTGCTTCCTTTGTCGCCTCTGACATTAAGATATACTTTACCTTGCATGGTGAATCTAAAATGGTTGGCTATTTGGAACTCTTACAACATACCACACCACTATTCAAAGTGAAGATATATCTTTACTGTGATCTATTATCATTTTGATCTAACTAAAAACAAGGTTATGAATACCCTTAAACTCTTAATTCGACTCCTTCATAGACTAAGAAAATATCTTTAATCCTTCTTAAATACTTTAAGATGTTTTTTATAGCTATCTAGTGACACTCACCTGGATTGGCTTGAAACTTGCTTATTATGCTCAAAGCATAAGAAATATCTAGTATATTATATAACATCACATATAGAATTGATTTAATTGCTGAAGCAAAAGGAACACAATCCATTTTTTCTCTTTCTTCTTGTGTTATAGGACACAAACTCTATGAAAGAGCAATCTCATGCAACATAAGTAAGAATCTCCTTTTGGAATACTCTACGTTAAACCTCTTTAGCACTTTGTTTATATACGTGGATTGAGATAACTTAAGCAACCTTTTTGATCTATCTCTATTATTGGACCCCGATTTTTGAGTGAAATTTAGAAATATTAAGTAAAAGTAAATGAGTAGTTTTATATATGTATTGTGAAATAAAAGTAATTATGCTTTGAGGAAATCCATAAGAAAAGAATGATTTTGATTTTGATGCCTTCGGATTTTGAGTAGATTGGTATAGTTTATGAAATTAAAGTTAATGAGTTGATTGAAATGACGTTAAATAGCAAGAATTAAAAAGAAAAAGTGTGACAATTTGAAGAATTTAGAAAGTTTGACTTTTGAGGATGAATAGTAATGAAAACTTTGACTTTTTGGCCATTAAGAGTTGACTTTTGATTTAGGCAAAATTTGGGAAATGGTCTTCTGGAAACTTGTAGCTTATATTAAGAGCTTTTTGTCAACATAAAGTTTGTAATTTTT
>JANIJH010000223.1:33254717-33265195 GCA_024520975.1 Erythroxylum areolatum | reverse complement strand
GTTCCTCCCGACCGACCGGTCTATGACTAGACCGAAATAATAAAACAACTTTATTTTTTTAATATTTTAAGTCAGGCAACAGGTGATCAGGTTGACCTTGAGTGCGCAACCCGAGGGACGGATTGGGCCGGGTCAAGAGTGACACCGACTCAACCCGATCTATTGACATTAGCAAAGAGATCTAAGATTGCTAAAAATAAAGGAGTGGGGAGGATGGGCGGCGTAGTAGGGTGAAACATGATGAAGCAACAGTGCGGTCATCTTTTATAGCTTGAGTTTATTGAATAAGAAGCAAAACCAATGACAATTGCATGATGCCACGAAACCAACGACTTGACCTAGCTGAAGCAAAAATAAATATCCTACTGAGTTTTCTAGAAAAACTATCATTGATAATTTAGACTTAGTTACGCGATAAGATTAAGATTGACTGAATATTTTAGATATTAGTGGGAGAAAAGGAAGAGTAGAAACAAGAAGTTGTATTATTGTCATGAATCAAATAAATATTCTTCATCCTCAATTCCGTCACAATGTAATGCATTTTCCTCTTACCTGTTAAAAGGCAGCTAAGTTAAGTTGTGAAGGACGGCTCAAAATCCTAGCTTGCGAAGCAGCGGTAGAAAGCCTTGACCTTCCAGAAGTGGAAAGAAATGGCATCACATATTACAAGAAAAGAAATTTAACCGTTAGTACTTACCATGCCATAGCATGTCCGTCTTAATTCAGTTAAAAGAGACAAGAGGCAGAGTAAAACAAGCATCATTATGATCTTCTCCAAAGTCAGTCGGTTGTCACTTGGTCAAGTACCCTCGTATATAATATTTTCAACCAAAACAAGAAACCCTTTTTGTTTTTTCTTTTCTTCCTTTCCTCTGCCTTTTCTATAGCATTGGAAAACAAGCACCCCATTTTTTGGTTTTTAACCACGCTACTTTGTAACTGTATTTAATCTCATGAAACAAAACCCTAAGGGTTCTTGTAAGAAGCAATCGCCGCCAGATTGATCTTACCCGTCAAACTCTCCTCATTTCTTTCTTTTTAGACACCTCACTGTGTTTTTCTTCCTTAACTTCCTCAAAACCACCTCTTCTCACAACCTGTGTTCCATTCCTTTACATGGAGACATGGCGCTGAAGCTGTGTGATTCTGTTTCAAGGAATTTATTCTTCAAGGGAGTTTCCCATGTTTTAATTCTTATCTTTACGCCTCATATATTCTCTGGATTTCGTAGATTGGCTTCTCAAAAGATTTAATAGGCCTTAAAATTTTGACCTTTGTAGTTTACAGTGACTATCAGTATGGGTTTTAGCATTTTAACTTGCTTCTACCTTGAAATTTTTGTTCTTTAGAACCTTTTAGTAACAGTTGATACTGGTTTATTGAATCAGTTGTTAGATTGTACTAGTTAATGATCAAATTGGGTTTTGACCATGCTCTCTGAATTGGGAAGGAGACCGATGATAGGCGCACGCGACGCATCTTTTGGCGACGATTTAGAAAAAGAAATAGGGTTGTTGCTACGAGAGCAGCGTAGGCAAGAGGCTGATGACCGTGAGAGAGAGCTTAATTTGTATAGGAGTGGTTCTGCACCACCAACTGTTGAAGGTTCACTGAATGCAGTCGGGGGCTTGTTAGGTGGTGGAGGCGGTGGTGGTGTTGGTGCCCCCATTTCGGAGTTTGCTAATGGAAGCACCAGAAATGGGTTTTTGTCTGAGGAGGAGCTTAAGTCTGATCCAGCTTATTTGTCATATTATTATTCGAATGTTAATTTAAACCCTCGGCTTCCACATCCTCTACTATCAAGGGAAGATTGGAGGTCTGCGCAAAGATTGAAAGGTAATTCAGTTTTAGGTGGTATTGGAGATAGGAGAAAGGTGAATAGTTCTGATAATGGAAGTGGAAGGGCCGTGCACACGATGCCACCGGGGTTTGACTTGAAGAAGCAGGAAACTGAAATTAATTCAGACAAGGTGCACGCGTCTACAGAGTGGGGTGGCCATGGACTGATAGGTTTACCTGGATTAGGACTTGGAAACAAACAGAAAAATCTTGCTGAAATCTTTCAGGTGATTACTAATTATTGTTGTCGATATCTGTGTTTTATATGAAATTCTGCTGTTACTGTGCATTGTTTCTTTACAATATCGTAGGTATCAAAAAGCTCTTTTACTTAACCACGTTGCTTGGATTTTATTGATTTATGTTAAAAGTTCCACTCATGAATATCATGTAGTATGATGTACTGATAAAATATCTGTGTATTGACTCAAGGGGGTAGTAATATGATTTTTATAGTTGTTTGGGTGTCTCTCAAGGTTGTCCTTGAATTTGCTTGTCACCATATGTTAAAATGAATAATACAAAGATCTGTTGCTTCAATATTTGGTCATGATAATGTGTTTATTTGTTGATTTGTGTGATGATGATTATAGGTAACTGGTTTGGTGTATTTAGTTTGTCAAATGTGAGCTTGTCTGTAACCATGCACACTCTGATCTCTTTTACTTGCCATTTTTGTAATCTTGTGCCCTATAAGTAGTTTCTCCAGTTACTCTTGGTCAGTGCCTGTCATGAATGATGAGATCATTTTTGTTGTTATTTCCATTGCAATCTTGTTATAAAAATTGCTCTAATTTCACCTCTTCTTGCAATTCACTTCGATTATTTTTTACTCATGCTTGAGATTTATAATTCTACAAGTTAATGTTATCACTCTGTGTGTCAACAGATACAATTCATGAACTGAATACTGAGCAGCCTTTAACTTAGTGAATATCTTATTTGGTATGCACATTGGCTTCTTTGTCATATTAGAAAAGGTTATCCCTGTCGAACAATGTCGGTGACTTCTATCTCTGTAGCATCAGTTAGATCCTCATACATATTTTTCACCACTGCTTGTTTTTCATTCTTATGTTTTCAGTCTCAGTCTTGGTGACGGCATTTTCATTGCACTTAATTGGTACCAGGGTCTGTCTCAAAGTCATTGTTTTATTCATGCAGGAAGACTTGGGTCACTCAACATTGCTGAAGCGAAACCCTTCAGGTCCAACTAGCTGCAACACGTTTAGTGAGAATGTTGAGACTATTGGTTCGGCTGAAAATGAGCTGGCTCATTTGTGCTGTGAATTATCCTCTGGAGATAATTTATGTAGTGGTGCTAATGGTCAGGGCTCATCTGTTGTTCAAAATCCTGGCCAACCATCTTCATATACTTATGCTGCTGCTCTTGGTGCTTCCTTGTCTAGAAGTGCTACTCCCGATCCTCAACTTGTTGTTAGGGCTCCTAGTCCCTGTCCTACTCCGATTGGACACGGTAGAGCTTCTGTTTCTGAGAAAAGACCTATCAGTTGTAACATATTTAATGGTGTCTCATCTGGGATCGATGAAGCTCCAGATTTGGTAACAGCTTTATCTGGAATGAAATTGACAAATGGTGTCATAGATGAAGAGAACCACTTGCCCTCGCATTTTGAGCAGGATGCTGAAAACCACCATGATTATCTATTTGGTCCTACTGGTGGTCACAATCAATTGAAGCAAAATGCATACTTGAAGAAATCCGAGTCTGTTAAGTTTCATATGCCTTCTGTTCCACAATCAGCAAAGATTTCATACTCTGATTTGAATAGAAGTAATGGTAGTGGGTTAGACATGAATAGCTACCCCTTAGTAGCTGATAGGCAGGCTGAATTGCAAAAAACTGGTGTTCCATCTGATAATTCATGCTTGAAGGGGTCGCCCGCTCCCGCTATCAACACTGGAGGTGGCTTACCAACTCAATACCAGCACCTGGATTCTATTAATTCTTCCCTTGCAAATTACGGATCAAGTGGGTACCCCATTAACCCAATGTTGGCTTCCCAACTTGGGACTGGTAATCTGCCACCATTATTTGAAAATGCTGCTGCAGCCTCTGGAATTAACTTGAGAGTTTTGGGGGGAAGTTTGGGGTCTGGAGCATCTTTAACAGCTGCATCTGAATCACACAACATTGGAAGAGTCGGGAGCCCAATGACGGGGAGTTCCCTTCAAGGATCTTTTATTGATCCAATGCATCTGCAGTATTTGAAGACATCAGAATATGCTGCTCAGCTTGCTGCTCTCAATGATCCTCCTATGGACAGGAATTACTTAGGTAACTCATATGCAAATTTACTTGAACTTCAGAGAGCTCATGTTGGAAGTCTTTTATCACCTCAGAAATCACAGTATGGAGTTCCTTTGGGTGGTAAATCTGGTGGTTCTAATCATCATGGGTATTACGGGAGTCCTACATTTGGTATTGGCATGCCATATCCTGGAAGTCCTCTGGCAAATCCTGTTATGCCCAACTCTGCTGTGGGAGCTGGTAGTCCCATGAGACAAAATGAGCTGAATGTGCATTTTCCATCTGGGATGAGGAACTTGACCGGGGGAATCATGGGATCCTGGCACTTGGATGGTGCCGGTGAAAGCTTTGGATCTTCTCTCCTGGAGGAATTTAAGAGCAATAAGACAAAATCTCTTGACCTTTCAGAAATTACTGGTCATGTTGTTGAGTTCAGGTGCTTACAGTTTGAAATTTATTTCCAGTTCTACCATTACACTCTGCTCTTAATTTACGTGCATAATTTGGTGTGTCAGTGCTGATCAGTATGGGAGCAGATTCATTCAACAAAAACTTGAGACAGCAACAATGGGTGAGAAGAACATGGTTTATCAGGAAATTATGCCGCAAGCTCTTGCTTTGATGACTGATGTATTTGGTAATTATGTAATTCAGAAGGTATCCAATATCTGCAGGTGTCTATTTTTGCATATTTGCATCTCTATATATTTTATGTATTAAGTTACTCACAACTCTAGCTTTGTGTTTCTGAATACAGTTTTTTGAACATGGACTTCCGTCACAGCAAAGAGAACTTGCTGGCAAGCTTTTTGGTCATGTTTTAACACTTAGCCTTCAAATGTATGGTTGTCGGGTGATCCAAAAGGTATCAATAAGTTTGCTATGCACATCTTTAAGCGATTGACCAAGAATTGTACTATACTGAAATGAAGTGAATGGGCCAGCCAAAATCACATTATATTATCAGGATAGGGAATATTAGTTGGGAAGAGGAGGTTGTTTGTCACTTCTTTCAACTCTTATGCTCTAACATATGATAACTTTATAAGATTATGTAATAGTACTAGTTTTCCATTGACTGTAGTTACTGAACTAAGACAATAATGCTGATGTTGAAGTTTAAAGCAATAACATTTCTTGTTTAAAACTGTTTAGGCCATTGAGGTTGTTGATTTAGACCAGAAAATTAAAATGGTTGAGGAACTTGATGGTCATGTCATGCGATGTGTACGCGACCAGAATGGAAATCACGTCATTCAAAAGTGCATTGAGTGTGTACCTGAAGAAAATATACAATTTATTGTCTCTACCTTCTTTGATCAAGTTGTAACCCTGTCAACCCATCCATATGGGTGCCGTGTGATTCAGGTTCAGACTCCTTTCCAGTGCTTTTCTTCTCCTAACATTTTTTATCAAGGCGTATTTTATGATTCTGAACTCTTTTGGCTGTTCTCTTTGTTGCAGAGAATCCTGGAACACTGCCAGGACCCAAAAACCCAGAGCAAAGTTATGGATGAAATACTAGGATCTGTTAGCATGTTGGCACAAGATCAATATGGAAATTATGTTGTCCAGGTTAGTAACTTTATTCGTGAAGGTTTCTACCCCCATTTGAATGTTTTACTGTATTGTTTTGTTGTGTTGTACACAACAGTGTTGCTGTTGTTGGTTTTGTTTTTATAAGTTGGATTTAATTTGAGATTCCCTTATACAATCTATATTTTTGTACTGTGGGTTTAGGTTTTCTTGCTTTGCTATCAAATTTGAACGCTGATCTTTTAGTTCCATTTGTTCCTATTCCCAAATTCTTTTGCTTAAATAGGTGATAGTTCCATGTTCTTTACTCGAATTGCCAGGATGTTGCTATCAGTTCTGCACATCGTGTAATTACTACAAGTCATGAATAGAATACTTGTAATTTAACTTGTTTGTGTCTGACAAGTGGAGTTTTATTGAACTATAGCGTTTGATTGAGGACCTCCTTAAAGGGTACGTACATAAATAGTTGCAATCAGCTCATTTACATGATGCAAAGTTGTGGAACACATCTATTACTAATCTTTTTAGCTTCTTGTTTCTTAGTATTCATCTATCGAAACCAAATGTGTAATTAATGAATATTGCTCCCTCTTTGTATATAGGTCTCTGTTATTAGAAGTTTGGAATGTTGTTACTTGGTTGCACCTTTTATGACTGTCTCTTTAGCTCTTTTTAATGCTTTAATTTGTACTAAGCCTGGTTTTGATAATGACAGCATGTACTAGAGCATGGAAAGCCTCATGAGCGATCTGCTATCATCAAGGATTTAGCTGGAAAGATTGTTCAAATGAGTCAGCAAAAATTTGCCTCCAATGTTGTGGAGAAGTGTTTAACTTTTGGTGGTCCAAATGAGCGCCAATTACTAGTCAATGAGATGCTCGGCACTACTGATGAAAATGAGCCTCTCCAGGTTTGTAATTTCCACAACTTCTTTAGAAACTTGGATGAAGTAACCTATTATATCTGTTAGACATCATACTTGCAGTGACTATGTGATGTTATGAGTGATGTGTTGTTCGCTACATTTTCCTTCCAGGCTATGATGAAAGATCAGTTTGCAAACTATGTTGTACAAAAGGTATTGGAGACTTGTGAGGATCAACAGCGTGAGTTGATCCTCACACGAATAAAGGTTCATCTAAATGCATTGAAGAAGTACACCTATGGGAAGCATATTGTTGCCCGTGTGGAGAAACTTGTTGCTGCTGGAGGTACTTTTAACTCTTTTCCTTTTATGAGTGCATATAAGTTCGACATATATGCCTAAATGGACTTTGGAAACAAACATAAATACTATGGTATGATCTTTTTGCTTGGTTACTTATGCGTTGCTAATCAACTGCTATCTCTGAACTATCCATGAAGCAGAGTAACAGCATACATAGAATTGGTTACAGTTGTTTGTCCAGCATTTATCTATTACAAAATTATTATTATTTTGATGTGAACTTAGTGGTACTATATATTTACCAGTCATGCTGCATTAGTTCTACACATTATGCCAATATGCAAAAGTACTAAAATATGTACCTCTACTTTGATAATCCGTGATGATCACCATTCCACTCCAACAGCAAATTGTATACATGCTAGATTGGTGGGTCATACTTGAAACAAGTGCTTTGAATATGTCTTGTTTTTGTGTGTATAAATGTTTTATTTTGTGTTACTCATGATTGCATAATATACTTGCAGAAAGGAGAATTGCAGCGCAGGCAATGCACCCTGCTTAGGTGGCTTAGGAAAGAAAGATCTGTACAGCTAACTGAGGGTAGTGTGAGCTTCCTCTCTTTCTTTCTTTTAATATCTCTGCCTTTGTTTTAGAAGGTACGAGCTTATCGGAAATAAAATGTTTGCTTGTACTGGAATCTGTACATTGTGTAGCTTAAGGTTTTATACATAGAGTTGAGCAAGCTGAGGTTCACATGTTGATCACCTACTGCCCATGCATAGGAGATTGACTATACAGGTTCTAAAGGGTGTAAAAATGATCCAATGTTGAGGTAGTCTAAAACGTGACTGTACAAATGATGCTAAGCAGAGAGCTGTTAATGATTAGGAGCGGCCAGTTTCTTTATGATGTATCGATATTATGACATATTCCTTCAAAGGTACATTTTTCTTATGGTATTTAGTTTAAGGTGCTTGGGCCCTATGTGATGGGAAACATGATAATGATATGTGCACTTTTAATGCCTTAGTGTTTGTCGTGTTTTCTTGCTTAAGAGGACGACATTTCATTTTGGAGTGCTAATCCTGTCGCTGATCTCTCTCTGGAAGTTAAACCGTTGTATTTCAGAGAGCATTTTGATGCATTAAGCTTCCTTGGGTTTAACAACCATACTCCCACTGTTTTGTGCATGACCCTGACCTTCAGTTTTGCCCAATGGTTTTAACTTGGAATGCAGAAAGCTACTAAAGCTAGAAAAGAGAACTTTTCCAACGATGGAATTCTGAACATCTCGTGCCCCGTTATTTGATAAAGGCATTGGTTCTTGATTGAAGAGTTATACCATTTCCTGACATTTATTTACCATTCTTTTGTAGACTAGTCATGTAAATTCTATGAAACTCCAGGAACCTTGAAATTTTTGTTCGATACATTTCGTCATCTGTAAGTCTACGGAATTGTTAGATAAAATAAATATAATAAAACATAATCACAAAGGTTAGACATGATCATTTGTATATGCATATAATAAACAAATTCTATTATAGTTTTACCGGTTAAAGAACTTTTACTGCCTTCTCTTTCGTTCAGAAGTTTTCTCTTCTGTCAGAAGTTTTTGTTGTTTTCAGATTCATAATATCTTTTGTCGTCGTTTTTTTTTAAATGCTACACCTTTAACTTCCTTTGGTAGTTATGTGAGGGAAAATGACTTTAATAGCTCTCATGGGTGTGTTTAATTCATTATCTCCTACTCACACATGAGGGGTTTTAATCTAATTAAAAAAGCAAACTCTTTGTAGTTCTCATGCTTGTTCAATAATCGGTGTGATCAGCATACGACGAGAGCACAATGTTATATTTTTGTTAGAAGTATCTAACATCTTGATTTCACAAATTTGTCCTGAAACTTACGAGTCTTTGAGTAGACATTGTATGCTATATTCTAGGTTATATCATGCATTTGCATTTTTTCTTTTGATCTCATTTAGTTTCTTGAGTCATGATTGTATTCAAGTTCTTTATTAAAGAGACGATGGCCATCTATAAATATTTTTCATGCGAGTAAATGATCTAAATTAAATGAGCTTTCTCAGTTCTCAGTTCTCTTTTGAATTAAATTAATTTTCTTTCTTAGAATTATTCTATAGGATTGCATCTTTCGTGATCTTTTGACAATAACTTAAAGTAATAAACTTTAAATTCAATTATCAAGAATGAAACAAGAGTCATAAGAGTATATGATAAGATTCTTCTTAACCTCAAGAGTCTCTCACAATGTAAGATGAGATCTTGCAATTTACATTAATCCTTTTTTTTTTAATGGTCAGTTGTACACACAAGGTATGAGTCGTGTTACGGTATTCTCATTTCAATTAACTTGAACATCTTTCATTTAAGAAATACCATACAGATGATAGTTCAAACATACTCAATCTTTAACTTGAGTTCACTTATCTTCTCAAAAACTTATTCAGAACTTACATCTAGTAACATAAAACAGATATAGTGATTAACAAATCACGTTGAACTAATTTTTTTTGCGGCATTTATTGTTTAAGTTTTTTGCTCTCAATTATCACCTAGATAATAAATTTTAAACATGCCTCATCTCTAGCGAGGATAAAACACTATAGGTGATTTCTCGTGTGAGAAGGCCAATTTATAATCTGTCTCATATAATTATGATTCATTCAAAAAAAAATATTTATACACAAACATATATATTCATGAATCAAATGATACACAATGTCTAATCTTCATTATGTAGTATATTCAAACATATGACATTCGATTGAGTGAACATACATAGAGAAATGTTTATCAGTACATTTCAACATCTACGTAGTCCTAGTGACTTTACATGCCCAATGTATACATCTCTAGAAATTGGCTTTGTCATTGGGTTTGCTATTATATCTCGCGTAGATATATATTCCATGTTCATTTCTTCCCGTACAACTATATCCTTCACATAATTATACTTAGTATCTATGTGCTTTGTCATACAATGAAATTTGAGGTCTTTAGTATAAGTGATTACAGCTTGACTATTACAGTTGATGATCACTGGATTAATTTCGCTTTTAGTCACTCCCAAATGCACTAAGAATCGATGAAGCCACACAGCCTCTTGTACTGTAGTTGAGAATGCTATAAATTCAGTTTCCATTGTGGATAAATGCAACGCAAGATTGTTTCTTACTTTTTCATGATATTGCTCCATGGTTTAGTGTGAATATATATCCTGAGGTAGATTTTCTTTTCTCTAAATCTCCTCTCCAATTTGCATCTGTATACCCTTGTATACATAGATCATCGCCTTGATAACATAATGTATAGTCCACGGTTCCCTTTAGATACCTCAATATTCTCTTTACTGCTTTCCAATGTGCTTGGCCTAGATTTGATTGATATCTGCTCACCATCCCAACAGCGTAACAAATATTTGGTCTTGTACACATCATTGCGTACATAAGACCTCCAACTACACTAGAGTAGGGAACATTCTTCATTTGTTCCCTTTCTTGTAACGTTGACGGGCAATTTCTCTTACTAAGGCCTTCATTTTTAGTAATAAGATTATCAATTGGTTTGCAATCTTGCATACGGAATCGTTCAAGAATTCTTTGAATGTACATCGCTTGTGAAAGCGAT
>JANIJH010000223.1:33140390-33165708 GCA_024520975.1 Erythroxylum areolatum | reverse complement strand
GGTCACTACCAACTGAAAATCACTCCTAAGACATTCCAATTCAAATTTCAAACACAATTATTCACAAATTCACAAATTACATCATATTCACAAATAAATGCCGGGAATGTCAGAAATGCATGTACATATCTGTGCATGTGCAGAATATCTCATTCCTCTAAAATTAGAGGCCAAATGAATGCTCATGTCAATAATGCACTTTAACCTACTAGCCCGTCCCAATTTACCAATTAACCTTCCCATCGGTGATGGGATGTTACATGCCTTTTGTGCCTCGACTTCAAACCACCATCATTTACTCCATAAGCATTTAAACTTACGGGCCAATAATGTAAAGTGTAACTGGGCTGATATTATTGCACTGTAAGAACAATAGCAACCACAGGTGTGCCATAAAAACATGCTTATGAAAACCGTCATTAGCATATGTAATTTAACATTTAGCTAAGTCACCACTGTTTGAAACATTTAACACATTCTATGTTTTGTAAACAGATTTGTAGTCGGATATGTTGTAACAATTGGTAATTGGTTAGAAAATTGCTTTTCAGTGGTGGTTTTGTCTTGAAATGTTTTGAGATTTCTCTTGTCCCATATAGTAATGGTTATAGAAGATAAGGCTATCCAAAAACACTTATACTCTTTGTTGTTTCTATAGGTAATCCATAGGGTGTGGATACAATCTAGGTTGTTAATTATATCATTTGATATGCATTTATTGTAAAGCTCCCCCTATATATTGCTAATGTAGTAGCATTTGAAGAATAAGTGTTCCCAGTTTCTTCTGCTTCACTACATAAACAACACCAATTAGTGAGATATGTGTATTTGGCCAATTTATCTTCTATTTTTAATCTGCCCTTCATTACAAGCCACAGTGTGAATGATGCTTAAGGTTGAAGGTGACTAGACCATATTTCTTTAGTCCATACAAACTTAGGAAGTTGCTTGAATAATAACTCCTTACAAGAGGAGTTTAAAAATTTTCCATCAGCCGTATGTCTCCAAAGTATTTGTCTATTTTAGTGTTGCAATAAGAGTTGTAAATTTCATCAACTAGGGAGGTGGTGATTGTTGAGCTCCACACTTTATATTTGCTTTGCAAGGCTGTAGCAACTGGCATATCTAAAGGGATTGAACTCTTTAGTGAAGTAACAACATTGTAATTAATTAAAGGTCCCACGGAAAGCCAATTATCATACTAGAAGTTGGTGGAATTCCCATTGCCTATAAGTGCAATAAGTTTGTTTTATGTTGGTCTCTCAGCTTTAGGATGGCTTTAAGTGTGGTGGAGGGAATATATGAACAATCTATGACCATAAACTTTTGTTCATAATGAAATAGCTACGTATACTTCAGCACCATAAGGATTTTTTGTCCTTCATTGGTCTCTATAGCCTTTTTGTGAGTAAATTTTGATTGCTAGTCCCTCCACCTTGAATTTTAAGAATGCACACATTCCTCCATTTCATCTTCACCCTGTTAAGAGTTCCTTTACAATGAATCCACAAAAATCTGTTGAGGATCTTGTCAATGGTTTTGATAATTTTAATAGGCAAGGTAATGTGAGTTGCCTAATAGACGCTGATGGAATTCAAGATGGAAACAATAAGATGAGCTCTACCAATAGTGGAGAGGTTTCTAGAGCTCTATAAGGACATACTATTGTCGATTTTATCATTCAAACTGCTATAATCCTTTGAGATTAACCTTGAAGATGCCATTGGAATGCCAAGGTACATTATTGAAAGAAGTTGTTGTTTGAAACCAGTAATGGAAACTAAGGTTGATTAAAAGTTCATAGCATTCTTGGAAAGGAACAAACCACTCTTGGAGTAATTTAATTCGAGACCAAGCAATCTATTAAAAATCTTGAGAGCTTTCTTAAGAGTTATCACAAATGTGGAATCTACTTTGGAAAGCACAATGAGTTCATCAGCAAAGTATAGTTTTTTAATTTGAAACTTTCCATATTTGGAGTGATATTTGAAACCATTGTTTCTTTCTATAACCCTTATAAAGAGTCTATTGAAGACTTCCATGACCAAACCAAATAGATAAGGAAAATGGGGTAATCTTGGTGAATTCTTTTGCAACAAGGATACTATTAGAAGGAGAAGTGATGCACTGAGTAATCCATTAAATGAATATCCAAGGAAAGTTCGTGGCAGAAAGAATGTTGATTATCAAATCCCAATTCACACTATCATAAGCCCTTTTTAGGTCACTTTTGATGTAGAAATTTGATCTATCTTTCTTCTTTAAGTAAGTCTTAATAAGCTCTTAAAGTATTAGCACATTGTCACCAATAATCCTCAAATGGATCTAAGCACCCTGAGTATCTCCCATATGATTTGGAAGAATATGATCTATCTTTCTTCTTTGAATAAGTCTTAACAAGCTCCTGAAGTATTTGCACATTGTCACCAATAATCCTCCATTGTATCTAAGCACCTTGAGTATCTCCAATATGATTTGGAAGAATCTTTCTCAATTAAAGAGCTAGTATTTTATAAATCAATTTGTAAATTGAGTCGTAACATAAAATGAGGTAGAAGTTAGAAAATTATTTAAGCTCATCACTTTTAGGAATACGTGTAAAGAAAGTCTTGTTAATCTTTGAAAGTAGGCAACCTTTATTGAAGAATTCCAAGATATCATTTGAAACGAGATTCCTTGTAAGAGGCTAGGACAGAAGGAAAACATTTATATTAAAACCATTAGGTCTAGGAGCTTTAAGAAGGTGAAGAGATTTCAAGGTTTACTTAATCTCTTATATAGTGACAGGTTGATATCGAAAATTAGCTTCCTAAATAGAGAGGCTTCTTTATAAGATTTCACTGAGAAGAGTATAAGTGGAGTGAGCACCAAAAGGCTTATTCATCAAATCAAAGAACTGTATTATCCATCTAGCAATTCAGATTGAGAGTTTAACTTAAGGTTATTAAACTCAAATGAAACAATTTTGTTTCTAGCTCTTATAGAGATGATAGCCCTATGAAAATAAGATGTGTTTCTTTCTCCACTCCTTAACCAATCCATTATATATCTCTGCTTCATAAAAGAAAAATCTTATAAAAGAACTTTAGAAAAATTATGTAAGGCAATTCTCTCCATTTCTTATATTTGAGTAAAATTAGGATTGTTATAAAGATCCTGTTGAATGCTCTCCAAGTCCTTCATAGTATTGTTAACCAAACGGTGAGTATTACCAATGTTATCTTTAAAAAGGTGCGTCATCTCCATATTGATATGGTGAAATTTCATAACATAAATGAATTGTTTGGTTCAACTGATTCTTGTTCTTAAAGTTTTCCATATGTCATCTTCAAAGGTTGCTAGTTTAACTAGGAAATCATTAAATCTAAAGGCTTATTAAGGTTAACTGCAACAATTTAAATGAGTATAGGTGAGTGATATGAAAGATTTTAGCAGGAATAGGTAGAAAAACAATTTGGGAAAACCACCATCCATTGTGTGTTTGCTATAGTACAATCTAACTTTTTTCTATTGAAAATTGCTTCAAGTTGTTTATTACTCCAAGTAAAAAAGTTAAAACCAGATGAGATGTCAGTTAGATGAGCTACCTTAACACATTTTCTTAATTCTGACCAAGGATTTCCAATAGATCTAGATTCCTCAGCTTCATCGGCTCTTAAATTATAATTAAAATCTCCAAAGAGGATCTAAGGATTATAAATATATACAACAACATCTTTAATTTTATTCTGAAGGAAAACTCTCCAGTAAGAGATATTTTTTGCATAAATAAAAGATATGAGAATTGGTTGAGTTAAGTACCTCATAAAAACCTCTAGATGAATGATCTGATTTAAAACCATTATAATGCATGCATTCTTTTATGTGGAATCATATAAGACAACTATTTTGCCATTGGAATGATGATTGTGGATTGTAATTTCTCTCCAATGAGATGGAAAGTAGTCCAATAACTTTCTATTGTCTTTCTTCATATGAGTTTCCAAATTGCCAGCTATCACCACCTTATTATGCAAAATCATATTTCTAATCAAAAGCTTTTTACTAGGAGCATTTGCTCCTCTCATATTATAATCTAGGATGTTTATGAGATGGGATGCAATGGCGGAGTCTTCTTTTTTCTATTGAATTCCCTCCTGATAATAATTTCAAACTCTTGCTTGGTGTTTTCTTATTTCTCAGAATTTATAATTTGGGTTCTAAATTAGATCTCACTTTATGCAAATTGAGGTTAAAGATCCTACAGATTTCTTACCTCTAGTGTGGCAACCCACTCCTATCAAACATTTGTGCCCGTACGTATTTCTGACATTCGAGCATATGCCCGATGGAAGTGGTGTACCAACTACATCACTTTCACTTGCTCATGGCATCATAAATTAAAACATGAGAATCACCATGGCTAAAACCCAAATTCCTCATTTCATTTCTTAAACAATATGTACATCGTAGCTTTACAACGACATCCATATATGTACATTATCAAAAAATAATCAGAGTTTACATTTCTATATAAAGAACATGCTACATACATGAGGAATTATACAAAAATTCTATCTAGATCCTTCAGTCTCAGCTGACTGACCTTTGAGCCATTTCTTCTATCGAAAAGTACAAGAACTATGCTTCTTCTAGAGTCTCTCTATCACTAGTATCCTCTCTCGAACTTGAAATTCAACGTCACAACTTTGGTGAGTTTTACGAACTCAGTGAGCTACCCATCATCAATGGCAAACTTATAGCACATAACACAACAATTCACTTGAATTCAATCAAAGACAATTTTCACATTTATTTTTCGTTTCACATTTATAATTGATCATAAAACTCAAATCAATCATCCATACAAAACATATCAAATTGTATGTACAATGCTCATGAGACTCACTTTCAATTATTATGTTGTTGTGATCGACTGCCTTTTTCACTATCCCGTATCTATTGTGGATACCGGGCTCATTAATACTGTCCCTTATTCGTTGGGGATATAGGGCTCATTTTACATATTGAGCCAAAGGCTCTTAGCACGTTCTAAGCTTTAAGCTCTTTTTACTGGAGACTCCAGTCACAACTGGCTTTATCTTTCATGCATTTATGTAATGCAATGCACCACATATATTCAATCAATCATTGTGTTCAATCAATTACATTCACAGTCTCATTCACATTTGTCATTGGACCTTGGTCCAACATTCAACATTTAAGTTGAGAAATCACATATTCAGTCAAATTCACATTCAATAAGTACTTCCAATGTTATTCATGCATAAAATGCCTCAGACATTAAATGTCCAGAATCAACACTTTCACATTCACATAATAATTTAATTCCAAATTTAAAACAAACAAGTAACAAACAATTAATCATGTGAGACCATCTAGGTTACTCACAGTTTGCTCCAGATAGTTATTGCCTCGAAGTCCCGGCAACGTCTAAATGTTGTCGCTCTAATTTCTCTTCTATTCATGCAACACACATTTACACACATCATAACTTTGCACAATTATATAAGTACTCATTTTTGCATGTATATATATATGGATTATATACAATGCATGCTCAATGACAATCCTAGGTACGTTTCCTTAATATATGTCTCATAACTAATTAACATCATCTTTAAATCATTCCTTAATACCTAATACACTTTCCTTACCTTAATCGCTCAATTTATCATCAACTAGGCTCATTTAAGATCACATTCAAGCCTAAATACCTCATAGGAAAACGTTAATAAGTTAATAATTTATATATATACATGATTTTGGGACAAAAGGTATAAATTTTGTTGTGGATGTCAGATTAATGTCATTCTAGAACATTTTCAAAGAGAACTTCGAATTTTACAACTTCTGTGAAGACCCTGAAGAGAGATTTTGCCGTCTGAAAGGTCAAAATCGCACATTTATGTAAATGTCATGAGAATGTTTACCCAACGGATATACATCCCTCCAAACAGACGTGAATCGAGCTAGGAAGTTGGGAAACCTGAGAAGGTTTACCCAGAGACCTGAAATCCGCCTAATGGACATATGAGAAGCATATCTCACTTAATAGCATTTCCACGATTGATTGCATTAAACTCTCAATGCAACATCATTTCTAATGCAACATCATTTCATACTAATTCAACTACCAAATTGATTGCATTAAACTCTCAAACCTCTACTCATTTGATTCATCATTTTAACTAAATCTTATCATTTATGAAATCCTATCCTTTTTCTATAATATATCTCATTCATAAGTATCAAATGATTCATTTTCAAAATTCATCATTTCAAGTTGATAACCTCTTCATTTATATCCCACTTTCAGTTCAATATCATCCACACACAAAAATCAAAATCCATGCTAGATCATAAACACCAAAATAGTACATATTCCTATACACTTTCATCATTAATTTTTTGCACATGTTCTACTTCATTTTTCACATTCATTTCATTCCTAACTATCACCTTAATTGATCTCATTTCAAGACATCATAATACTCTTCCTTATTAGCTCTAAACTTATGAATTATCACTTAACTTAACATAAAGTAAGAAATAACTCTATTTACCTCTTCATCCACACATCATCATATTTCAAACTTCCTTTTTCATAATCATTCATCCCTTAATCTATCATTATAAATGCTTTTTATTAAGCAAATTATGATCAAATTTAACACACTAAAATTTAGAACATGATCTCTTTATTATTACTCATCATACACTTAAAGAAATAAGACATCAATATTCTCATTCTTCATCCATGATGCACATGTATAATGACCACTAGTCTCATTATCATTTAATCTTAATTAATTGCCATATTTGCTTCATATTCATACAACCCATGTGTATTAACATGTTACTTGCTTGATTAAGCTCTAAGATTCTTCAAACTCTTCAAGATCTCTCTTAACCCTAGTTTTCTTCTCTCACACGTATATCATCATTCAAGGTGATAGGGTTGGGTATTCTTGTGGCAAATGAAGAAGACAACAAAATGATAGTAGCAAAGAAAGGTGAGAACAAGGCTTACATTAATAGGTTAAGAAGAGAGGATCGTAGGTGAAGAAGATCGAAGAAGATGAGAAGAGATTTTAATAAGAGACGAAGTAATTAATAAAGTGAAAGACCAATTAAAGAAAATATAGTCCTTTACTTGGGAGAGTTTCATGGGTTATGGCATGTGGTATGGCAAGTGACGACACATTTCACTTTCTTATGTTCTCTCCTTGGTCTTTTATTTAACTAGTCCATTTATCTCCAATTTCTACTCCAATTGTCTCCTAATTTTGAATGACGTATGTCATAAATCTTAATGTCATTTATAAAAATTTTCACTGCCATTTGACTTTTATTTCTACTACCATTTATCAATTTTCCTACCACTTGGCATTTTTCATATTCCAAAAATACCCAAAACTTTAGAAATTTCCTAAATTTCACTAAAAATTCTAAGTCAACAATTATTATCACCAAATCAATTTCCAAAACATATAATCCATAATTCTAAATATAATTACATTTATAAATCAATTATACCTAGAAAAATGTCAATGAATGCATGTACAATAATTTTAATTTGTACAATAATTAATATTCACATGTGTGTGTATGATATATTATGCATGAGCATGAAATGCACTTTTTAACTTCTCAGTAATCTCTTACATACACTATTCTAGGGTTCTAACCCTTAATATAGGATAACGAGATGTTACATATGGCTTTTGGAGATATGCTTATGTGTCTGTTGTTCATTTCTAATTTAGTTGTAACTTCCTCATCCACAAATGCCTAATTTACCTGATCCAAATTGCTAATACTTGGCACTTAAGAATCAACCTTGAGCTCCATCGATAAGTTCATGATAGTTACATATTGTAAAGATCACTCTAGTTGGTCTCCAAGTTTTCTTCTTTATAGGTTGTGGTTTCTATGCATAAGAGACCTTTAATTGATCCTTAACAGGTTTCAAATTTTCATTCAGCCTAATGAATGGAATCATCTCATACAAGTCATTCATAGAAGTAACCAAGATATATATCCTTGCAAATTTGATTCTTTTAATCTTAGTATTGACTTGATCTATAGATATGGGTTTGCTAATGTAACTAGCAAGGTGGCTGAGACCATTTGTAATCTATACTCTAAGGGAACATCATATATACAAATCCATATAGGCATGTTTTCTTGTTTAATCTCCTCCAATTTCAATCCAGGCCTCCACAATTGGAGTAATAGTGACTTATTATGTACATGCCAAGGTCTATATTGAATCACTTTCTTATCATCTTCAAAGCTTGCTAATTTGAAAAGGAAAATACTCACAAACACTTCCTATAAACCATGTTGCTTTTAGTTGTTCAAGGCCCATCATTTCATAACTAGGAAGGTTGTCCTCTTGTCTAGGAAACAACTAAGAATGGTGGACTTCCATCTATCAACTCTAGTTTTAAGAAGACCCAAAAATGGAGAAACAATCTATGATTAACTATTTCACTAGGTGGAAAATAAGTTAGCTTCAGATCAAATCTAGGATCACCAGCAACATGAACCTAGGATTTGTGAATTGGTTGAGGATTTATCTCATAGGTTTGAGCATTGCTTGATGAAGATACATGTATCTCCTTTAAAGTAGGTAGCTCAGATTGTAGGGTAAGATGGTTTAAGTTTAAAGGTAGGAAAGCATTACTATCCATGGGATCAGAATAATGACTAATGGTTAAAGAAAAATTTGAAGTTAAAAGAAAGAAAACAACGTTTCAGATTACTTTAGACAAGTAGAAGGATCACAACGTTTCAAGTAAAAGAAGGAAGTTGACATTAGAAGAAAGGTAGGATTTTTAGAGTGATATAAGAGCATTTTGCAAGAGTAAAAGAGAGAAAAAAAAACAAATACAAGTGTCAACAGAGATGAGTAAAGTATCAGTAGAAAACATAAGTCAGAAGGGATTGGAAGGAACTATATAGGATCAACCATTGCAATAATCAATGGTGTATGAATAGTAACCTGCGAGAAGGAGCTATAGAGAGATGAACAATAACATTATAGTCATTACAAAGAGATTTTTCCTAAGTATTTGAATATTTTTTAGTTTAGCGACAAGTTATAATACATTCTAACAAAAAGGATAAGTTATTTTAGTGGAGCCATGTTTACAGTTTTTCTATTATTTTAGTATAAGATTGCAAGCAAATGGATTTATTATTTTGTAATAATGTAGGATTATATAAATAATAGAATAATCATTATCTAAGTAGCAATAAAGATTGATGTTGATTAAGACTAAAATTAAATTAAATTAAATAAATCAAGATATTATTAGTCACAATTAAGTAAATAATCATTCAATAAAAATAAATATGATATAAAATCTATAATTAAATTCCCTTAGCATCATTTTGTCCTCTTAATTTAGTTATTTAAAAATTTTATGTTTAGGTCGAATAATTATCCTAATTTAATGAAATATCACCTTTCAATGTATAACCACCTATCCCTTGATTGATTATTTAATATAACTATCGAATAAATACATAAGAACGTACTAAGTTTTGTGAAAGTTGATATATTACCAAAAAAGTCATATAGTTCTATTTTTAATACCCCCCATTCAATCGTCAATATTTATGCTTATTTCGAGCTGTAGATAAGTTCTTTCAACACCATCCACCTATAAATTAATATTAAGTTTAAGTTTTAGCTTATACCTAACGATCATTAATAATAAGACAAATATCTCACAAGTATAGAACATTTTATTAGAAAATCATAATCAATCGACACAAGAATAAACTAGGGTTCCATCTAATCGAAATATCAAGTAACTTTGCCACTAATAATTTTTGAAATAAAACAAACAAACAAAAGAATATAAGAATTCATTATAAAGGTTTCCTTCGATGATTATCTCAATCTTTTGATTAATTTGCTTTTTATGGAATTATCTATATCTCTAATCTTAATCAACTAGAATATAAGATGTGTTATAGTCTTTTCTCTCTCTAATGAATACTAACCTAAATTATAAGTTGAATAAGAGTAAAACTAAACTAAACTAAACTTGGTCTCATTTCTTAGGAATTTTATAATTATATATATAAGCTTTCGATCGTGAGCATGGTCTATGATATAATTGTGTACCACATTAAATCTCCAATTTTACTATAAAAAGAGGACTACAGGTATAGACACGCCTATTTTCTAGGTCATATATCAGCATTTCTTCACATAAATATCTTGATGATAACATAAAATCCTATTTGAGCCTATGAATGTAGTAGAGTGAAGATAAGGGTTGACTTCAAAAGTGGAGTGATATTTCAAGAAAAACTTCTAGAAGAAGAAGAAGTCTCCATCTAAGAAGGGAAAGTACTAGAAATTAATGAAGATGAAATGGAAAATTTTAACTTGGTTGGAGAGAAAAAAAATATGGGAAAGAACATAAGGTGGAATATAAAGACCAAATCACTAGCTCTAGAAGGAAATCTGCAAGGAGCGAAAGGGAAAAAAAATGAAAGGTGACTCTCCTTTAAATGACTTTACCAGTTTGGAATGTTAGGGGGCTTAGTGATCCCCTTAGAAAAGCTATGATTAGAGGTTTCATTTTAGAAAAGAAGGTCTAGTTAGCAAGATTACTAAAGACCAAAATAAAAGCATCTCAAATGCAATTGTTTACCAAGTTTTTAGGGGCTAAATTATAGGCTATATCTAACCATACTTCTCACTATAATGGCAAAATCCTATGTTTTAACAATTTGAATAAACTACCAATGCTAGTTGCTAGTGAGAGTGATCAACGTTTACATTTAAAGTGCCTTATGATTGAAAAGAAAGTAGTTTTTCATGTCACTCTGGTGTATGCTTCAAATTTTCAATTTTAGAGGGAAAATTCATGGAAAAAGTTGCAGTCCACTTATTCAATAATGTCCACTCCATGGCTTTCAATTGGACACTTCAATTGTATTCTCAATGCTCAAAAAGCAGATAGGGAAGGTAACATATGGCATTTGGTAGAGAGCTAAACAACCTATTTCAATAAATGCCAATAATTGATCTTAGATAGTTGTCGAACAATCAACAGGGTCCAATGTTAATTAAAAGGAAGATAGACCAAACAGTGGTGAGCTAAGCTTGGCTAGATGAATTTTTAGCATCCTCAGCACATTTTAGTGAAAACTTATTATTTGATCACTCCTTTATACATACACTACACCTTACCTGTACATATATGCATGGAATACATCAAAAGAACACTATTTAAAATGCATCCCTTAAAATCACCCAAGCATAATGGATTTACAACTTGATTCTTCCAGAATACTTGGTAGATAATATGTAACTTATTCACTGAAGCAGTGCAAGAATGCTTGAATATTATCTAGATGTTGAAAGAGTTAAACCAAACTTACATTTCTCTTATTCCCAATAAATTGAACCCCTCTTCTCTGACGGAATTAAGGCCAATTTCTTACTGTAATGTAGTATACAAAGTCATAGCCTAACTACCAATAAAATACTAAAGAAGCTCTAAAAGAGATAATAAATCTTACAAAGGGAGCCTTTTTAGCTAGAAGATCATTAGGGGATAATGTTTTCCTAATACAAAAGATATTGAAAGATTATAGCTCTAGTAAGAGGATCAAAAGTTGTCTATGGAAAATTGAATTCTACAAGACCTTTGATACAGTAAGGTAGACCTTCATCCAAACATGTTTGGTAGCACTTTACATTCCAACTCAATTCATAACTAGTGTTATGATGTGCATAAAATCTCCCTGACTTAGTATCCTTGTTAATGGTTTCTTTACTACACCTTTTAAATGTGATAGGGGAATTAGACAAGGGTATCCCCTATGCCCTTATCTATTTACCCTAATAATGGAAGGGTTATCCAAGATTCTTATAAAACTTATAAGCTATAATGGAAGATTCTAACTACACCATAACTGTAATGAACTCAAGATCACTCATCTAATGTTTGTAGATGATCTCATCTTATTTAACAAACTACATACTGCTGGAAATTCTAAATATCTTCTCCAAATGGTTAGGGCTAAAAATCAACATTATGAAAAGATGTTTGTTTTGTTCAAAAGATGTCAAGAATTCTAATGAGATTAGTAGAATCTCAGGGCTCCATCTTCAATCCCTACCCTTCAATTACCTTGTCGTGCCCATCTCTTTTGATAAGTCAACATATTCATATTGCATTCCCCTAATTGAGAAGCACAAGGCCAAAATTAATGCTTAGAAAAATAGGTTTCTTTCACTTGTTGCTAGAACCACATTGATCATTTCAGTATTAACCACCATTCATGTTCATTAGACAGCTCACCTTATCTTTCTAAGGAGAGTAATCAAGGAACTTGATCATATATTCAAAGCTTTTTTTATGGTCAGGGAAAGCAGAAAATGCAAGGGGGCTAAAGTCAGATGGAGTGATGTAGCCATTCCAAAAAATCAAGGGGGATTAGGAATTGTTCCTATCCCCTTAATGCAAAATGTCTTCACATGTAAAAGGATATAGAGGGCATTTTAAAATATGAATGCTTTATCACAACATATACCTTAGAAACCAAAACTTAGGGCAGTTACCTATCACCATAGACATTTCTTGAATTTTCATTCACTTGTTAAAGCTAAAGCATAAGGTTTATCCAATGTTAAAACACAAATTATAGAATAGGAGCAATATATGGATTTGGTTTAACAATTAGACTAATTTTAGTCCATTGGTGCAGAGAAGAGAAATTTCTCAATTGATTAATGGAAATCCCCTCAATGCTAGAGCTTCTTCACTAATTCAGAATGGTATATGGTGTGGTTACTTCAAAGGGATTAATTCCATTATCCAATTCTTTCCTCAAATTACACAATGATAGAGAACGAATAGTGTTAGTTGGACTGTTAATTCTAAAGGGGTTTTCATTAATAGTTTATAAAATAAATTATTTTAGGACAACATAAAGAGAGTTCCCTAGTTTGAGCTGTTATGGAAGAAATCATTTAATGTCAAAGGGTCTATAATCATCTAGTTGGTTGTAAAAAATTGGATCAGAACTAAAAGCAAATAGTTTGGTACATTTGATCTGATTTGTGAACTATGCAAGGAAGTAGAAGAGGATAGAGAGCACTCATTTTCCAATGAAGATATTCTAGAACTATTTGGAACATAATCATGCACAACTTGGTAGATTATTGTACAAATTATAACTGGTATGAGTTTCTCGAATGGATCACCAGAAAAAGAGAAAGCCAAAAGCACATTGGAGTGATCTACAAGATAGCATTCACTATGGCTATTTACTCCCTATAGAAGGAAAGGAACATAACAATATATAGAGGAAAAGATACGAGCAAGCAACAATTAGCAGATAATACTATCAATTGAATTATATTCTTGCTAATTATCAAAAATTGTTCACAACTCTCTATCTATGGAAGCAAAGAACATATGGTTTTTATAAACATAAATAGTTACTTATTTTGTCAGTTTTCCTCTTAAAATGTTGTATTGACATATAGTTTTGAGCTGATCCTTGAAAAGTTGTAATGATGGATATATAACTTTACTATGGTTAATTATAATTAATTCATTTTTGAAAAAAAAAATTGTTATAAGGATATTGAATATCTAATTTAGTTATCAATATTTGAATTAACCGTAAGTACATGACGTAGCTATAGCTAGCATAGGCAAGTACGGTTCGATCCCATAAAGACAATGATTACTAGTAATTACTTTTCTTTTATTATCTAGCCTACGAATTGAATTTTAGTTTTCAATTAAAAATAATACTTAAACAAATAAAATAAAATAGGAAAAAATGAACATAGAAATAAAGGAAATCATTTAGAAAAATTATTAATGAATCCCCTTAAAATTCATTATTTAATTAACCTTTTACCATGCAATTTTTTAATGATTATTGGATTTTGAAAATTCCTATCTTATGTTAATAATTCTCTCGAGACTACTAACAACTAATCCATAGGTTTATTAACCGAAATTATTTAGGATAAAGTTTCTAGGATTGCTTTATAGATTTTTGAATTCCACTATTAGGTTTGACCCTAATCTAGAGGATTTATGTCGACCTATCTCTAGATTTGCAATCAACTCCTTTCAATTATGGTAGATCTACTCATACATAGGATTTCTCAATCTCTATGTTATGAAATCAGATTATGTACTAATATTTTAGATCTATTAGAATATACATAAAACACATAATTGAATCACAATAAATCAATCAAAACAATTGCATTAAATAAATGAATAAAAACATATTGTTATCCCAACTAGTTTCATCACACCTATAAACTAAAAACGTGTTTAGTTATACATAATACAAAATGAAATCAAAGATAAACATGAAGAAAAATGAATAGAAAATAAAGATTTTATAATTCTAAATCTTCCTTCTTTTTCTATTTAATGTTATTGCAAGTTTGAGGTTTGATTTTGTAATCCAATGGATATCTTGATGAATTCTACACATTCTTGGATCAATATTATCCCTTCTATAAGCTCTTCACGTATGGAATAGACTCTAAAAGTCTGCTCTCTCTTGGTTATGTCTGCTCTCTCTTGGTTATGTCTGCTCAAGTCCTTTTATAGTAAATTTTAGGGTTTCTAGGATATACACGACAGATACATGGGCTTGTGAGAGACTCTGTATATTTAAAAACTCTAAAATTTGCAATTTTACATAAGCCATGTTTTCATTCGAATTATCCTTGTATCTCTAATTTTCTTAAAAACTTCTTTTTATGCCATGTTTTCATTCGAATTATTATCCTTTTAGTCTATGAAGGCAATTATAACTTCTCAATGCACTTGGAGTAAATTAAGTACTAAATGTACAACAAAATTACAAAATATGAAGCAAAATACATCAAATATGGGTGTATAAATGTACTAAAATATGTATCTATTTAAGCTTGTGCTTGTCCTCAAGCAAATCATAATCAAAATTACAATTCTTACAGCATCTAGCCTTCATTAATCTTAACCTGTCCATTTATAACATAAATCATCATATCATATTAATTAAATTAACATATAAATAGATTCAAGTTATCCTAAAACTAATTTCCAAAGTTAATATTAATAATAATACATCAATGAACTCATTGAAATCAAAATCATAAACGTTTACCCCTTATAAAGATTCAATGCACTTAAGTGTTTAGGGTGAAAAGTATCAGAACTCTTAAATCAATGTATATTAGAACTCTTACCATAGACTGGCAATATTATCACATCTCCACCCTTTATCTATAAAATAGAAACAAAAATCAAAAGATCTGTATAAGGGTTGTAATGGGGTTTAAGTACGGTATGATTGGGATGATAAAAAGGGTTGATTGGAAGGAAATTTACAAAAGAGAACATTACATGAAACTTATTCACAATACACACAGGTCCTTTCATTATAAATCTATTATCATTGTATATTTATTCTTTTCAATTTTTTTGCTTTTTATTAATAAAAACAATTTATAACATTCATCATGTACCACTATGAAAGAAATATTGAACCTATCAAAATTTCAGGTTCCAAGCATTTAAGTAATGTAAATAACCTTTAGGGTTCAAAATTATAAAAAGACTTCAAAGAGAAATAAAATAAAGGTTAATATTTAGAGTTTAATCATTAAAAAAGGATAAGACTCAAAATTGGTTATTCCTAAAGGATAAAATAAGGTAAGGTAATTATCAAGGAATTGGGCCAAAATAAGTGTTGAATTTAAATGCCTTTATCATCTCAGTGCTTCTAATTTAACAAAATATGATCTTAATATGTATACTAAAAAATAAGATCCATAATCATTCAACTGTGCATGATAACACACAAGAAAAAAAAATAAAAAAAGCTTAAATTTTTTTGAAGATTTGCTCTTAAAATCAAAAGCTCATGAAAAAGATGGTTTTATATGTGTTAATAGTAAGCAATTTCATTTAACTTGATTATTTCAATAATTATTAAAAATATGTCCTATAAAAGCAATTTTATTTTAACTATCATCCTTTTGCATACGAATTCAAATCAATATGCAATAATGAAATAAAGTATTCAGTTAATAAAATGTAATAACTAAGATTATAATAAACTTAAGAAAATCAATAAAATGACCTAAATGTACACAATATAAGCATATATAATAAGTGAGAATGAGGAGTTGGTACTTCCTTTAATAATATGATGTTTTTATTTTGGAACTATCTATCCAATATTAGACTAACATTCTTGCAAAATAGAAAGAAAAGGGGATAAAAATAAAAGAAAGGAAAAGAAAAATAAATACAAAATATGAAATATGATAATAAAAATAACATAAAATTTAAGATAAAACTATCCTAATTCATAGGTCCCCTCCCATAAAGTGCTTGTTTAACGTCATTAGCTCAACATACCCTGCGCTTTTGCCCTCATCCTGGGTCTATGGCCAGTGGCTTGTTTCCACCCGTTTCTCCACATGGGATTTTTGTATCCTGTAAGTAAACCGCCTATTGCAAAATAATAATAAGGTTATAATTGATTAGATTAATAACACCAATGGACTCTATTAATATCCTTTTTAATGACAAATTGATAAAAACATGGGGAATAACAAGATCGTCTTTCGACACAAACAATTTGTCTTCCAGGAAGTGGGAAACTTCCATACTTAAGGTGACTACCAATGATTCATCATTAATTTCTTTATTTGGTTTCTCCACTAGTTCTTCCTTAACCACTTCTATCCACTCTTCTTCTTCTTCTTCTTCTTCTTCTTCTTTTTCCTATATAAAGGTTTCTGGCTCATCCTCTTCAATTATCTCCTACCATTTCTCTAATTCTTCATCTTGGACAGAAGCTTATTCTTCTTCTTCTTCTTTTTCCTCTTTTAAAAGCTCATTTCCACTACTAAGGGCGATTGTCATTCTATGTTCTTTATGATCTATTTTAGTAGGACTAGGAAAACTCCACTACAGCTTTTCAAATAATATCATCGCCATTTGGTCGATATGATTCACCATATTTTGTATACGATCCTTTATTTCTTGATGCTTTATCATTTATTCTTGAATAAATTTAGCCACCATAACTTTCAAAGCAGTATTTACCACCTTAAATTTTTTAGATGTGTCATATTCAGGTGAAAACAAACTCTTCCTAAATGCACATAAACTGGCTACACTCTTGGAAAGGTAGCCTTTTAGGTTATCTATAATATTTTCATATTGTTGCTCTTGTAGTGCATAGTTAGTTGGAGAATAGGCATTCCATCCATATGTGTAAGGTTTTCTCCACTTTGAACTCTACATATTCTTGTATGATATACCTTGAGGTCAGTTGTACATGCTCGATTGCCCCCACATGTAATTTGGTGCTTAACATTGATGATTGTTTACTCCCACAAATGTTGTAACACAGTATGGTCATTGATTGAGCTTTTAAAAACATTTGAGGAAACAAGTCTTTCTAATATGGTGACGTTACATGTTGCGATGAAATATCATAGCTCCCATAAGAGTACTGTCTACTCCATCTATCCATTGTGAGTTGTGAGTATGATGTTGGTCCTTAATCTTTAAAAATAATCCATAAGCACACCATCAATGTAGAGAAGTTCAAAATATAATTAAATGAATAAGCCACAAATACAATAAAATAAAGAAAAATAAAATAAATTTAAAAACATAATAATTAAAATAAAATAAAATAAAACAAAATAAAATAAAAAGTGACTAGAGTACTAAAATCTAGGTATTCCTAATATTATTGTCCCCCCAATAATAGCTCCAAAAACATTATTGATAATTTTTATGTTATTAATATTGAATTAACTGCAAGTGCACGACTTAGCATAGGCAAGTACAAGTCGATCTTATGAAGACATTGACTACTAGTAAGTACCTTTCTTCTATTATCTTGCCTACGATTTAGTTTTTAGTTTTTAATTAAAAATGATATGTAAACAAATAAAATAAAATAAAATAGAAAATAATAATGAACACAAAAATAAAGTAAATCGTTTAGAAAACTCAATATCAAATATTAGTGTCTAGGTAATGAATCCCCCTAAAAACACATTAATTATTTAACCTTTTATCATGCACTGACTATTGGACACTGGAAATTCCTATCTTATGTTAATAACTCTCTCGATACTATTAATAACTAATCCATATGTTTATTAACCAAAATTATTTAGGTTAAAGTTTCTAGGATTTCTTAATCACGTTGTAGATTTCGCTATCAGGTTTGACCCTAACCAAGAGGATTTATATCGACCTATCTCTAGGTTTGTAATCAAATCCTTTAAATAAAGGTAAATATATTCATATACATGATTTCTCAATCTCTATGATATGAAATTAAATTGTTTATTGATATTACAGATCTATTAGAACATACGTAAAACACATAATTGAATCACAATAGATTAATCAAAACAATTGCGTCAAATAAAAGAAGAAAAATACATTGTTATGCCAACTGGGGTTCATCACACCTAGACACTAAAAAGGCATTTAGTTATATATAGTAGAAAACAAAATCAAAGATAAATTGGAGGAAAAATGAATAGAAAATAAAGAGTTCATAATTCTAAATCTCCTTTCTTTTTCTATTGAATATTCTTACAAGTTTGAGGTATGATGTTGTCACATGTTGGATCTTTTGATAAATTTAATGCATTTTCCACGTTTCTAGATCAATATCATCCTTTTTGTACACTTTTCACATTTGGAATCAACTCCAAAAGTTTGCTCCCTCCTATTTGCCTCCGCTTACATCATTTTATAGTAAAATTTAAGATTTCTAGGACATACATGGTTTGATACAAAGGCATGTGAGAGACCGTGTCTATTTAAAAACTCCAACATTTGCAATTTTACATGGGCTCTTAGACTTACACATATCTAAACCTAGTCGTGTGTCTCTAATTTTGCTTTAAATCTTCGTTTTTTGCCACCTTTTCATCTAAATTCTTCTCCTTTCGGTCTATGAAGGCAATTATAATGTATAAATGCTTTGGAGGGAATTAAGTACCAAATATACAACAAAACTACACAATATCAAGAAAAATACATGAAATATGGGTTTATAAATGTAGTCAAATATGCATCTAACTTGAAAATAATCTCCCAAATGGTAGCATAACACCAAACGTCAAGATATATAAGTTTAGTTATTCAATGGAGATAGTTTTTCTTCCTTTTACAGATATGTTGAAAGGTTAATTATTCTTAGAGATGTTTAACAAAAGGCAAAACCTTAATTCTAAAACATTAGCTTGGGCCATTGGTAATAACACTATAACTTCTAAAAAAGTATGCGTCAACCCAAAATCATTAGCTTACTATTTATAGTGATAGGGAAGGATCAGGATGAACTAGGTTTTGATCACAATCGAAGGAGATGACAATTTTGACAAAGATAAAGAAGAATGATGGGGAGACTACCTAGAGACAAGGATGCTGACAGTAGGCTAGAGTTTTAAGGATTTAACAAACATGTTAGATGAGGAAGAAAAGATTGAACATAGGGATAAGTTTTTTAATTTTATTTCTTTTATGATTCTATCTTCAAATTTTATTACTATATATTTTTATTTATTATACTAATTGGTATTGTTCAAAATTTCCAAGACCATTTAGTATCATAATATAGTACAATGTTTAAGATTTTGGTACTATTTTTTGACTTGTATAATATATATCAACTAGTACAGTATGAGATCCACATGTTTAGTAAATTAGCATATGTCAAATCATAATTTTTGGTAACTAGAATATTTTAAAATAGAAAAACCAAATATAGGAAGGTTGTTAGGAATTCAATGTCATACTACAAAAAGAAACTCTTAGGGTAGGCTTATACATGTTAGATCTAGTTCAAAAATTTAAATCTCAAGAATCATTTCAAATATAAAATTTTTTAAAAGTTAAATCTCTAGATTTGTATTGAAATTTTGATATAGTATGATTCAAGATTCAATCCTTTGAAGACAAAAAATAACTTGATTGGACTAATAAATCATGTAATCTACTCAAATTTAAAATATTCAAACCTAAATGAATGAATCATAAGTTTTTATATTGAATGCATTTCCTACATTATATGTGCAAATATCTTAAAAATTATATGAATTCATTCATGTTATTGAATATTTGACAAAATATTGTTCGAGAACTAGACATATTACTCTTTACTACAACTAAATGATTTATTATAAATATATTTATAAGACGGTTAATAGGATCTAAATATATATTTAACTAGAAAACTATAAGTAATAAAATATCGAATGATAGAATGAGATTTAACTTTCACCCACATAAACTTAAGCTAATATTCAACATAAAATTCTCTCAATATTATATCCAAATTGATATTGATATTGAACTTATATCAATGAAAAAATACATATAAGACCAAACATATGAATGGAAAATAAAAAAGCAATAAGAGAAAACGAAAAATTAGACCTTAATTTTTTTCACCATAATTCAATTTAAGCCCAAACATTTAAACCAAACATATTAATGGAAAATAAAAAATCGTTAAGAGAAAAGTACAAATAAGACTTTAATGTTTTCACCATAATTTAGTTTAAACACAAACATTTTAACACATATAAAAAGAATCCTAACATTACAAGAATTTTCAATCCCACCTTAACATCTTTATAAGTCCTCCATCACAAAAAGCATATTTGACACTTTTGTAGGCCCCTTGTCAGATGTGTATCATATATGACTAATAGGGCTAAAAAAAGGCATATATGTGGCAAAATGGATGCCAAGGGAAAACTAAATGCATCTATATAAGGGGAGAAAGATCTGGACTCTCCATAGCATTCACAAATGACAAGTAGAGAAGGTGAAGAGAGAGAGAGAGAGAGAGAAGAGAGAGGAGAGAAAGACAAGACTTTATTGCCTTTATTATTATTTTTTATTTTTAGGTCTCACTTGTCAGATAGGATACACTTTTGGCAAGGGGCTCACAAAAAAAGTTAGATATGCTATTTGTAATAGAGGACTAATAGAGAAGTTAAGTTGGAGTCAAATTAAATGTATATGAAAAGCTAGGGTTCTTTTTGAAGGTCTTAAAATATTTAGATTTAAATTCAATTATGATGAATATGTTAAGGGTCTCATTTGATCCATTTTCTAAAAAGATTTGTTAACATAAATTTCTTTATTAAAAAATATTTCTATTTTATTTTTCTCATTATTTTCAATTTTAAAATTTATTAATGAATAATATGTTCTTTATAAAATAATTTTTATTTTGACAGCTTAATTTTCCTATTTCATTATGATTAAGGTTCCAATAATTTATACACACATACATACACACATATACACAAATATATGTACATATATATACTTAACCATGTAATAAAAAAAAGTAAATATTCTTTACAAACTTTGATTTTTCATTTAAAAAATGTTATACTTTCTTATAAAAGTAATTATATAATTTATGAGTGATTTATAAAACTACCATTCATTATTTTCTTTCCAAGAAATCCAAAATTTTTTATAAGCGTTAATTGCATAGTGTTTTAGGGCTTAGTTTGATATGTATTTAACTGTTAATTCAATTGTTTAGCATGTGTTTAGGTTAGAATTGTGTTAGTTTGTTAATTATTTATGTTTTAAGTGTTTTATGGGTTTGTACAAATCTTTGAACTTAATTATTAAGTTTTTGAGGTACCTTAATGTATTTGTTAGTGTTTCAGGGTCAACATCGAAGAATGAAAAAGTTTTGGAGACACTCGGGCAGAAACAATAGCCTATGATCATAGCACAATAAGCCACGATCGTGATAAAAGCACCAGAGTTGACCTATGATTGTGCCCATATGCCACAATTGTGACAGAAGCCTAGGACATGGCCCACGATCAAAGCCTGCTTGTCACAATTGTGATAGAAGGCTCAAATATGGTCCACAATCGTGGCCTGCATCAAGCAAATGAACAGACACTCAAAAGCGTCAAGTTTCGAGGAAATTTTTTGATCTTTTGGACCTCCAAACAAACCTAGGATTGCTCTAAACACAAAAGGTATTTAAAAAATAAGACAAAGAGGCGGGAGGAGCTTTTACATCAGCCACTTTTAGAGAAATCTTAGAGAGAATTATTGAGAGAAAGAGAAGAAGGAAGAGAGAAGAGGAGAAGAATTTGATTCGACGTACTTCCCAAATTAGGAGTTTCCCGAATTCGCTACCTCCAGTCATTCGTTCAATTTTGTATTTCCTGCTATTCTCAATTTTATTATTGTATAGAATTGGAATAACAGTTGATGATAGGATTTTTGGATGTTGATGATGTTCTAAACTCACCTTTGGGAGTTTATCTGTGATTTAGTGAAATCTGATTCCTTATGTGTTATTTGGATTTATTGTGATTTAATTCTGGACATGCATAATTCGATAATAAACTGAGAGGGTGAATTGAGTAAAAAATAATTAAATTAGGCTAACGAGAATTAGGTGATTTAATATAACACGAATTAAATCAAATCAGTAAATTGTGCGAAGAGAGATCTTGCATAGGTTTCTGATAGTTTATTAGACAACTTCAGATCTAATTAGGGTTTTGGATAGGTTGTTAATTGAGAAATTGTAACTTTCATAATTTGATTAGAGTTAGTGGTTATATCTCGAGAGAGAGTAATCAACCCTAGGATCGTCTAGAACTAATAATCTAGTAATTTATAATCGATTAGATTAGCGTTATAGATAGGAAATCCTCTCAATTGGTAATTCCTTAGGTTGATTCTTAGGTGTGTGTTGAAACTGCTAAATTTTGAATATTTTCATGATTGATTCTTGAATTGATTTGATTGATTGAATTAAATTCTTGTTTTAATTTCGTTACATTTTGAATTTCTGCAATTTATTTTGGCCTTAGATTTTAGGTCTCTCCTCGTGGGATCGACACCTTTGGTATTAGGATAACGACTGGTGTGCTTGTGGATTATTGAGGTTAATCAATTAAAATTTATATACATCGAAAGAACCCAATCAAGTTTTTAGCACCGTTGTCTTGGAGGCGATTAGTCTAGTTCTATAATTTAAGATGTTTAGTTAGCTTTTATTTTTTGTTTTCATTCTTTCTTTCTATTTTTGAAATCGTGCTCTTGCATGAACATAAGAGTCCTAAGAAGTCTGAGTCGTGTAGCTCAAACCTTATATTTAGACATCACTAAACTAGAACAATCCATTAGGAAAGCTCGGTGTGAAGAAGAAGAGGAAATTGCGGAAGCAACAATGGACAAGGAATTTGAACAAGATTTGGATCACAGAGCAAACTAAAAACGTCAATAACAGACCTTTATAGACTTCATGAGACCATGGTTCAATGTGGCTAACCAAGGAGTAGGTAGGCCACCTATACAATCAGCATCTTCTGAAATTAAACCAGCCCTCCTAAACATATTTCAATAGAATGTGCAATTCTATGGACTAACAAATGAAGATTCTAACGCACATATAGTGAACTTTCTTGAAATCTGTGATACCTTTTGGTACCATTAGATGTTATTGGAAGATGCGATTAGAATTAGGCTCTTTCATTTTACCCTTACAGTTAAAGCAAAGGCTTGGTATCATTCCCTCAACCCAGCCAATGTCATAACTTAGGATTAGCTAGTTCGGGCCTTTTTAGATAAGTATTTTCCCCTTACTAGGACTATAAAGATTATCAAAGAGATTATTACTAACTTCTAGCAAAGTGACGAGGAATCGATCTATGAAGAGTAGGAAAGATACAAGGATTTACAACAAAAATTTCCTCACTATAACCTACTGAAGGAATTCTTATTACAAACATTCTATAACGGATTAACCCCACATACGAGAGGCACGATTGATGCAGCTTTAGGAGAACTATAAATGGTAGATGAAGTGAAAGAGCTGATAGAGGAGATGGCGAGTAATAGCTGCCTATAGGTGAACGAGTGGAGTAGACAAAATACTACCTTCCACGAATAAAAAGGAATTGCAGTTGTTGATTAAATGACAAAGATTCAAGCTAAAATTGACAGCCTAACTTGACAGCTCAACAATATGAAGGCTTTGTTGTCAACTCCGATGAAAGTCGTGCAACTTAAGTGTAAACTCTGTGGACAAATGAACCATGATACTGTGGACTATTTCTTGATAAAGGAAAGTGATCCAGAGCAAGTGAATCATATAGGAGCTCAATATGAACGAGGAGGGGGGAAAATCCCTACTCCAACATATATAACCTCATGTGGAAGAATCACCCTAACTTTTCGTGGACGAACAATGATGGAGGACAGTTAATGTTGGACCCCGTTTCCGGAGCCCAACATTCGGAGTTACAAAATGTGGGAAAACTCATTTCTTATAACTTCGGAGAATATTTTGGAAAACTTACAATTGGAATTTCTGTCCATCTTCTTCAGAACATTTGTTCCCCATTGTCTTAAGTTTCTAAAGACACAAAAACACTCAATTTGGTTCAGAAATAAAGAAGTTATGGCCAAAACACTTTTGGGCTAATACTAAACTAAGACTAAACACTACACCTAACTTCACTCCAGGAATTGAAAGTCTTAGAGCCTAAATTGAAAATTGATTCCTTCAGATAAGTTGTAGTTCCATGTCTCTAGCTTGTTTATAAATAAGAATCAACTCATTTAGATCTCTACAGATTGAGATATCGCTAAAATACTGAATCATATTTACAAAAATATCCAACTAATACTCTTTTAACCGATCCTCTCACTTTGATTCAATCCATCTTTTTCAGATTAATATCAAAACCTACAAACTTTTATGGAGAGGTAGAGAAATGTCTTAGGAATCCAACGCTTCAAAGATCAGGTCAATCGGAGGTTGGACGAAAAAGTTATAAGCAAAAGAGTGAAGAGTGTTCAGGTGAGCCAACGAGCCACGTCGCGATTGCGAGCCAGCTCACAAAACAAACCGAGTCACGATAGCGACGGCTCACGTAAAAGAGCCACGTCGCGATCGCTATGGTTCGTGGTTGCGAGGCCGCCTTCTCCTCTCTACTTCCGACATCCCAACTTCTAAATTCCACATCTTCTGACCTAAAACTCCAAATTTTACAAATTTGGTACCAATGAAAAGCTAAAAGAAAGATCTACAACTTTTATGAGAACTTAAAAGCAATTTCTACCTCTGTAAGGGTCAAAATTCTACATCAATGTGGTTGTCTGAATATTTCATCCTAAACAACATCTCAAACTTCTAAAAATCATAATTTTCAACTCCAATGTCCAAAAATTTCATACTATATACCATTGGAAAGCTAAAAAGATAA
>JANIJH010000223.1:33075219-33095147 GCA_024520975.1 Erythroxylum areolatum | reverse complement strand
GCGTTCAGTTTTGAAAGTTGGGGTTTTTGCCTCTCAATTTCACCGTATTGGCTTCGACTGGTTTTATTTGGTTTAAGTTTTGTTGAATTCTATATCAACAACGACGTTTTTTTCAATAAAACATCGTAGGTTCTATTTTGAAACGTTTTCTGAATGAAACGTCGTAAAAAGTATTATAAATTTGTGACATTTACATAAAACGTCGTAAAAAAATTCAAATTTTTGTGACATTTTTTAAACGTCACGAAAAGTCTTCACAATTCGTGACGTTTTATTGATAAAACGTCGCGGATTATGTATATTTCTTGTAGTGAATTTCTATTGAAATTGGACAAATTTTTCTTAAGCCATTTAATTATTTTGGACAAGAAATAATATATGCACATGTAAATGAAGCTTAAGTGGCAGCTGTCACATATATGAAGAAGTTCTCATTATTTTGGAACAAGAATACATGAAAATCTTATGTTGTCACGTTTATGAAGGAGTAGATGTGAAGGACATAAAATTCATTACACGAGAGACCAATTCATGGTGTGGACATGTGTCATTTTGGTGAGACAAAATCAGAACAATTTGTTATATGTGGGAGACAAGCATTGTCATGGATCATAAAATAAATTAATAGTAGATAATACAAAGGACAACCATTGGAAATTAAGCTAGTAATGTGTTGGACAGCTTCCAACAATGTGTAGCTTATACAAGATGATGGAGGAGTTGTTCCACCTTCATTCCACCGAAGGTTCACTTATTCCTTAGATCAAAATTGATGTTAATTAATTGAAGCTACTTCCTTCACGCGTAGGTCTTCTAAGTTACTGCCTTGAGGAAATAAATTCAGTATGTTTTTTAAGCCTCCAACCATGGACAACACCTCCATCAACACTAAATACATGAAGGGAAAAGATGGGCAGCACGTTACCATATAATTTTAAGTATGTTAAACCACTCTTGTCCATCCTCTTTAGCTAGTCACGTGAATGCTTAAGCTGGAAACATGAATTTCCTTATGAATTGCGTGAATGTTTGAGCCTGATTTGAAGAAAGTGGTAACTTTTCTTAACTATGTTTAGTGAAGTTCTATATTAGGATTCTTGGTTTCCTTGAACATTCCTAGTGTTTTAGCCATAACTTAGTCTACAAAACTCCAAATTGGGTGATTCTAATTGTAAATGAAACCTAAGACATAGTACTAAAAATGTATAGAAGAGACCTAGAATAATTCTAGCTAAATGATTTCAAAATTGAGATTGATTATGGTAACCTGATATTATGCTTGTGTTGAAGCAACTTGTGATATTTGATACATGTTTCATAATTTAGAAGGTGAAATGACATAATTTGTAATGATATGGAAACTAGATACATAGGAAAAATTTATAGAAGACTTCAGAACCTAATTTGAACATTTGATATGTGAAAATTAAGGAACAAGTGGAGGCATGGTTAAATGAAGAGAAAACAGCATGGTAAATAGAGAGGAAAACAACACGTATATCCAGGTCTTATAAATGTTATTCAATGGATATTAATTGGAAGCATGTAGATGCTATATATGTGGCTTAATGGCTGTTCAATGTTACATGTATATTATACATAATTCAATGGTTCAATGTAAGGAACACAGTAGGTATATACTATGTACGTTATTTAAATGAAAAGAAGACAACATGTATAAATCATGGAAGTTGTTCAATGGTTGAATGAAAAGAAAACAGAATTTTAATCTTATTGAATGCTAAGATTTTGGTTAAGTCCTTCATTATAAAATTTGTAAAACAAGGTGGTAAGTTATGGATATACTTGGGAGGTTTTAGGAACCTTTCAGGGGTCTCTCTCATAGCTGAGTATAAGACCATAAAGTTTTCTCATAATCGTAGACTTAGGACTAATAAAGGAAAAGCACCGAACATAGAAGGGTGGTTAAAGATAAATGATAAACAATGAGTGTACCTTCAAATTGATTTTGTAAAGATGGGTTTTAACTTACTATGAAAAGTATGTTATGAATAATTACATTAGTGTTACTACTTGAATTTAAAAGTTAAGCTTCATAAGATTTACATATGCTTTAATTTAGCATTGAATTGAGTTTTGAATGCACTTGGAAACTAATGAGATGTACACATGCTTTGAATTGAAATTTGCATATTCTTTGAATTGACATATAAATGGATTTTGAATATGTTTTCAATTGGTATTAAAATGAGGCACGCTCATGTATTAATTGTGATTTAGCCTATGGTACGTCATTAGGTCTTTATACATATGATTATATCGATTATAGTATGACCTAACATGTATGGCATTGTTTAGGGGGCATTTATTACTAACATGGGTGATGTTGTGTCTGTCAGTATGTCCTGTGAGTTGCCCTCTGCACATGTGGAGTATATATTGTTCTAGCACTGTTACGGATAAGCGATGTAAACCTAGCTCCGTAACCACTAATTTATATGTAGTGTTAGCATTGTTTTAGGTAAGTGATATAGAACAAGCTTCATAATAATCAATATGTAGAGGTTAACTAGGCATGAGTAACTGATGCAGAACCAGCTTCGTGGTATTACACCTAAGGGTACCATATGACAAAGAAAATTAGTGATAGGCTATCTTTTAAAAAGAAAGTTCATGAAAGTATTATTTTCCATCACTATTTACTTTAGAAGAAAAGTAGAACTTGATCTCAGAAAAAATATATATGTTTTGTTTTGTGTATGCATTGATCTTATGAAAAGAAAAGAATATTTTTTGTAATAGCATTGATTATTACTTGAAAAGAAAAGAAATTGTTTCCTTTTATAAAGGTTAATGTTTGTATAAATGTTTTTTATTGGAAACCAATAACACTTACTGAGCTCATTTGACTCACCCTTTATTTTCTATTTTTAGATAAAACTTCCCAAATGCACGCTCAGGGGCTTTAATAGCAGGGACTCCACCTTGCAAATAGTCAACTTTGTCAAGTGTTGTTGGGTAGGCATTCTTATTTTATCTTGTACAAATTTTTGAGAATTACTACATATCTTTGTACATGTTTTGGGAAGTAAATTTGTTTAAAGAATGGATGTATGTAAAGGTTTTTTAAATGAAATGCATGATTTTGTTTTAGCTTTTCAAAGTTTATTGATGTAATTATTTGATACTGTATGTGAGGGGATTTGTAGTTCACAATTTTGGAGTTGAGATATTGATATGATAATAGAAGTGTTTTGAACTTTTACAGGGACTTTGAAATTTTTGGGATGTCAAAATATAGTCATTGTGTTGCTGAAATTTTTAATAAACTGAAAAAAAACTCCACTGTTTACATTTCTTATTGTGAATTGAAGCATTTCCTTAACAAGGGCAATAGGCTTAGCTTCAAGGGAACTTTCTAACCGACTTAGATATTGACTGGAGAGCCACCGTGGAGTGCCAGGCAGGCTGTCTAGTCATTACAAGATAGGGGCTTGTTAGATAGAGAGGACCAGTTTCAATAAAATAAGGATATCTTAATTGTTCCCATCAAACGGTAAGTTTAAAAATAAAACCTTATCTTACTTAATCAAATTGACTAATCAGAATTTAACACTTAATATTATTAAAATCGTAATTATTAAGGAGCCACATATTACATTTAGGTTTTACATCTCCCGCTTGGCTTATTAATTAAAAATACATCATATCATGGTTTAATAATAAATAAACATTCTGCGTATAAACTTTGTCAAATTCTTTAATGTTGATTATATCATAAATCATAATCAAACAAAGATATTAATAAGAGTCGTTGCAGTTTCACAATGAACAAATGACATAATTCCTTCCACGTACTATAATATTAGCGCTTTATTTAATATGATTCATAAATAAGAAACACATTAATGGTCCAACAATAATGTCTTATTTAAAGACAAATCTTATCGACATAATTTATTCATAAATGTATTCTATAAAATAGGATTAATATAAACATAAACATAAGTGAGCTTACAGTGTGAAAATACAAATATCATAAATCTTAAAAAGGTATCCCATAATACACATTCTTTCAACATTTTCTTTAAATATTTTCAGTGCCAATCCTTCCTCAAAGAATCTGCAATCATATAATTAGTGCTAATACGTTGAATTGAAGCTATTTATTTCTAAACTTCTTTTTTAACAAACAAGCATTTTAATTCCATATATTTAGCACCTTTTGAATACTTGTTGTTCTTTGAAGGAAAACTACTGCAGAATTATCACATTGAATTTTTAGTGGCTTGGAAATACTATCGACAACTCCAAGTCCCAAAATAAAGCTCTGCAACCATAATCCTTGATTTATAGCTTTAAAACATGTTACAAATTTAGCTTCTATAATGGAAGCAACAATGATAGACTGCTTCACATTTTTCGAAGAAATAGTTCCTCTAGCTAATAAGAAAAGGTAGCCAAAAGTGGACTTTATGGTATAAGTGCAACCATTTGAATATGAATATCCAATCACTTCCAAATGATTAAATCTCCTATAACTGAGTATATGATCTTTAGTACCTTGTAGATATCTCAAAACTTTCTTTGCGGCTTTCCAATGTTCCAATTCAGGATTACTTTAATATATGCCCAGCATGTTGATAGCAAAGCTAATGTCTGTTCTGATGCAAGTTTGAGCATACATTAGGCTTCCAACAATTGATGCATGAGGAATATTTGCCATTTGTTTATGTTCTAATTCATTCTTTGGACATTGATTAAGATAAACTTGTCTCCTTTTTGAATTGGAACTATACTTGCAGAACAATTTTTCATGCCAAATCTCTCAAAGACCTTATTAATATAAGCTTTCTAAGATAAGCGTAATAACCCTTGTGATCTATCATGGAATATTTCAATTCCTATCACATAATTGAGTTCTCCCATATCTTTTATTTCAAAATTTTTAGAGAGAAAATTTTTGGTATTTTGCATTAAACCAAGATCATTAGTAGCTCATAAAATATCATAAAAAGTACCAAAAATATGAACTTACTCCTACTGATTTTTAGATATATAAACTGATAAACCATGTTTTCTTAAATCCAAAGGAGGTAATAGTATCATTGAATTGAAGATACCATTGTCGGGAGGCTCGCTTAAGTTTACACACCATGTCTTCCTTTCCTTCAATTGAAAAGCCTTTAGGTTGATTCATATAGACGTCTTCCTTTAAATTACCATTAAGAAAGGTTGTTTTCATATCTATTTGATGCAACTCTAAATCATAATGAGCCATTAGTGCCATAATAAATCTTAAGGAGTCTTTCTTTGAAAAAGGTGAAAAAGTATCCTTATATCAATGCCACCTTTCTGAGTATAATCTTTAGCAATAAGTTTATCTTTGTGTCTTTCAATATTGCCATAATAGTCATATTTGGTCTTTAAAAGCCATTTACATCTAACTCTCTTACAACCTTTAGGCAACTTGACTAAATTCCAAACTTCATTATACTCCATAGACTTCAACTTTTCTTTCGTAACATCAATCCATTTAGTAGAATTAACACTTTCAATGGCTTGTGAAAACAAAACTGGATCATCCTTATTGTGTAAGTCAAATTCTAACTCTTGTAGATATACTACATAATCATTAGAAACAACTAGTTTTCTAAGTCTTTGAGACCTTCTTAATTCTATTTCTTATGGTTTTGCTACAATTGGAACATTAATTACAGGTTTAATAGGTTCATTAACTATAAGCTCTTCATGAAGTTTTTGGTCATTTATTTATTGCTCCTATAAATTTTCAAACTATTCTACAAGTATAAGAGTAACATGTATTGAAGAAGTTGGTAGGGAAACTTGAACTTTTATTTCTTTAATAACTCTATTACGTGGTCTTACAACACTCCTACTGGTTTCATCTTTCTCAATGAACCTAACTTTTCCAATTTCAACAATTTTTTTATATGATTAGGATAATAAAATCTATACCCTTTGGACCGTTTTTGGATAACTAATAAAAAATCCATTAGTTATTCTTGCATCAAATTTATTTTCATGTGGATTATAAATTCTTACTTCCGTTAACTCCAAACATGTAGGAGTATTAGGATAGGTTTCCTTCTAGTCCACAGTTCAAAAGGAGTCTTTGGAACTACCTTATTAGGAACCTTATTTAACAAGTAAACAGTAGACCTCAATGCATGCATCCAAAATGATAAGGGTAAAGACGAATTATTTAATATACTCCTAACCATATCCATTAATGTATGATTACATCTTTCTAACACAATATTTTATTGTGGTATACCTAACATTGTGTATTGATTATATATGCCATGCTTTTAAAGAAATTTGGTAAATAGACTTGGGCCTTGTTATGACTCATTATATTTGCCATAAAATTCATTACCTTGATCAAATTTGACAATTTTTACCTCTTTATTTAATTTCCTTTCCACCTCATCAATAAATACCTCTAACCCATTATTTTGCTTAAGTTTTCTCATGCAGTAAATAGACATATCCATAATGTGAAAATTCATCAATAAAGCTGATGAAATAATTTTCTCCACCAAAAGATAGAACATCAAAAGGCCCACATATATCAGTGTGTATAATTTCAAGAAGTTGTGTGCTTCTTGTGACTCATTTTTTGTATGTTTGGTTTGCTTTAAATGCAACTCACACACACACCAAAATCAATAAAGTCCAAATATGGCAAAATTCCTTTCTTTAGTCTTTCTTTGAAAATATGACCTAAACCCTTATGTCACAAGAAAGTTAAACTTTCATTAATTAAATCATGTTTAGTACCAACATTATGATGTAGGGTTATTAGGGTTTTAGCCAAAACATTGTCAAGATTTAACTTATATAGGATATCATAAAGAATACTAGAACCAATAAGGCAATTGTTTTTAAATGAACTGAAACATCCATTCCCAAATTTGAAAGTATAACTAACATAATCAAGTTCATATAAGGAAACTAAATTATGGGAAATATAAGGTACATAAAGTGTCTAAAATAAATTTAAATTATGTCTAGTATCTAAAATCAAATGATAAGTTTCTATGGCTTTAACTAAAGTTTTGACACAGTTCCCCATCAAAACAAACTTTTCATTTAGGTTTGTGGTTTGGGTTGTAACGAATCCCTGCAAGGTATTCAAAACATGAGTGGTACAACCAAAATAAATCAATCAAGTATTGTAAGGAACTTCAGCCAAATTAGATTCAACACATACTAAAGCACTAAGCTTAACTTTCTTTTCTAACAAACCTTTATATTGTAGGTAATCTTTCTGATAACGCCTAAGTTTCTTGAAAAAATGGCATTTATCACCTTTATGTTCCTTCTTATGAACTTGACTAGAGGATTTATTAACTTTAAGTTGTCCTTACTTGGCCTTGCCTTTGTAATAATTCCTTTTGCACTTCTTACCAACTCTTTGTTGACCTACCAAATTAATGGTATGGGTCCCCTGGTTCTTAAGCTATGTCTCCTTTTGAATAAGCATACTGACCAGTTCATTCATATTCCACTTATCTTTTATAGTGTTATAATTCATTTGGAATATCCTATAATGCTCAGGAGACAATGAATTAAGAATGAATTGTACTAGGAAAGATTCATCAACATTAATTCCTAATGTTTTTAGTCTTGCTTCTATATTTTTCATTTCAATGACATGTTCATACATGCTTTGTGAACCATCAAACTTCATAATGGGCAACTTAGTCATTAACGTCCCCACAAGTGACTTATCAGTAGTTTGGGAATGCTCTTCCATAAATTTCTTAAATTCTTAAGTAATTTTAATGTTGGGAAGAGTTTTCTCAATGTTGTTAGCAACAGTCATTTGCATAAACATTAAGCTCAATCTGCTCAATCTTTCCCAAGCTTTATAGAAAGATTTCTCATCGATAGTGCTTGCATTAGTTATAGCAGCTGGTTTCTGAACTTGGAGTGCCAAATCAAGGCCTATAAATCGTGGTGAAATTGGACATATTCACACCAATCAAAGTAATTTAATCCATTAAAGGATGGAATAGATGAAGCAACAAAATTAAAGTTAACAAGAACAAAAACTGCAAAACATAATAGAATGCTCACATATTAATTCTTTGAGTCATAAAACTTAACACTTAATTAGATCCAAAATAATTATTCCACATCAAACATTTAGTGTATATCTAAGATCACGTTTGGGTGATTCTAAGATATACCATAATTACAATAATGATGCTAATTTTATATCACTTAATTTTTAATTAAATATACCTTCAATAAACATGCTAGCTATCTTTGGATATACTAAACATATTCATTCTAAGCATATAAATTGACACTTCATGTCTACAAATTATAAAATTAATTAATTAACCTTTGTGTAATCGTAAAATATTTTATAATTTGTGAACTTCAAGTAACAACAAATTCATTGTATCATTTTTCTTAATAAGCATCCATAAATCATGAGTAACTGAATTAAAACATTTCATAAATTAATATCCATTAATCATCAAAGCTTAGCCACTTTGGTGACTAACAAACTATCAAAAATAAGAGTATGAAAATTATGCATATGCATAAATAAATCATACCTTAATCATCAATGCATATGCCCACTTACATCATCATAAAATAACAATACTAACAAAAAATAATAATCCTAGCCCTCATACATATGGGTTTGGCAAATATCATATAACAATAAGCTTCATCCATGTTTCATGCAGTACACATAATACAATCTGTAAACAAATAGACTTAATATGTTTATGCACAAAAATTGGTAAAATAAAACAAAATATCAATGTTTACATGTAGACTTAGTAACAAACGATATTGTTAATAATTCTAATCCACAAAGGATTGCTTAATTCAACCCATTTATTCTTCAATGCATATAAGGAAATCAAAGAGAAAACATATTTATAAAGCCAAAGCCATCTTCTCCAATTAAATAAGCAATTTATATATATATGCACTATAGATATACATAAAAATCAAGAAAAAATATATTATAAAGCTATAATGTCAAAGGTATAACCCTTCTCAATCTCTGTTTTACTTTTTTCTTTGATCATAATGTTTGTACCTTCTACAATTTAAAATCTTGCAATTTGCAAACTTTATTTTTACTATAAAATCATAAGTATGAGGTACGAAGAAATTTTTAATAACCCAGTAAAATTCAACAAGAAATTATGTGGAAATAATATGAATTAAACATATCTTTAACAAAAAAACAATAGAGTTTAGAACTAGGCTCTAATACCACTTGTAAGCATAATTTACTGCATAGACATAATTGCAATATTCCTTTAATTTAGATCTCAAAATTTTATGTTTTACACCAAAATATAAAATGGGAATTACGTACCTTAATCCATGAGTTTAGTTTAATCGTAATTACGAAAAACCATTCTAAATGATTAAATATAGAGAAACTTGATTTGTTTCCTCCTTCCTTCAGTAATCCTATTTTCTAATGGTGGGCGAGAGAGAGGACCAGTTTTTATGAAATAAAGATATCTTAACCTTTCTCATAAAATGGTAATTGTAAAAATAAAACCTTATCTTACTTAATCAAATTGACTAATTAGAATTTAGCACTTAATATTATTAAAACCATAATTATAAATGAGCCACATATTATATATAGTTTTTACGATAAAACGTAAAATCCCTATCCATCACTTACCATTTGTTTATGTTCTTCATTCTTTGGTGTACACTTACTTTCTTGTACAACTTGCTCAAGTAAATTTATTGAAGACACCCTTAGTATACCTTGGTAAGTGGAAGATTGTGTATTTCAATATGAATATAAAACTTCATGCTTTAGTAAGAGATTCGTTATTCACCAATTCTTTTCACCAAGAATATATACTTGTTAGAGCTTCTTCTTCTTCTTCTTTTTCCTGACATGTATTTTTTTCAACTTTTTCTTAAAAGATGATGTTTTCTTAAACTACTAGTGGTATAATTTACATGGTCTCTAGGACTACTCAAAAATTAATAAAAAAAATTAAAAATGATTTATACACACAAGAAGAAAGAAACTTTATAACTTATGTCTTATTGGATTAAAATGGAGTCTCTCTTTGTATATGAAACTTTAAAACTTAATTTGTTTCATTCCAATCAAACTTGAAAATAACCTACTTCAAATACAAAATTTAACTTAATGCCAAGGAAATGAAGTTATGAGAAAAAAATTTGCTTGAGTAAAAAGTAACCCATAGATATACTAATTAATGTTTTACGTTAAAAATGAAGTATTCATAATAAGAGCATTAAATGGTCACTACGAGATAGGTGATAAATTTGAACATATTATTAGCATAGCTTTTTATAGATAAAAGCTTTAACTTCTCTTTAACCTTTCTTAATACTGTGCTTGGTGTTCATGTCTTCAATCCTAACTTACAATATTCCTACTCTTTTCCTTTAGTCTAATTGCTTCAAACTCTTGCTCCTTATCTACTTTTGTGGTCCCTAGTTTCTTCTTTCTTAATTCACTACTCTAGTCTCATCTAATTCTTAAAGCAATATCCCAACTTGCGTTTTACTTCTTATGAGCTTGTTTCCATTTATAGTGGTAAAAAGTTCATTCATAGCAGTCTCATCCATCACTTGTTTTGGTTAGCTAAGGAACTCATTTTCGATCTCTTTCTCTTCTCCTACCCTTTTCTATTCATTTTCTGGTAACTTGCTTCAGATTCACCTTTTCACCATCTTCATCATATGTCAAAATCCTCAATTTTTGAACTTGAAAATTTACCTCTCTTTAGGTCTATGCTTGAGGGTTTAAATCATACTGAAGGTATTGAATCTTCCCATAATTAGTCAAATTTGAAGAAAAACAAGTGTCCAAATCACTCAAAACACCAAGCTACATTTAAAAGAACATGGAAGTACATTATAAAAGATAATGCTTGTGCAACTGATTTCCATTGCTACCCCCTAGTAGCTTCATTGGATGGAAATAATCATCATAGTTTCAAGTGCATGCATATTAAAAGATGCTACTTTAAAGTGGGAGAGCTCTTTCAAAGGATTTTTAAAGGTAAAATAAGCACTCTTATCTAAAAATAAATGGTTGGGCTAGAATTCAATGGAAGAATATATGGTTGTAGAAGATACTATAGAATGATGTAAAAATGTTCTTGTAAAATTTTTCTTCCATATAATTAACCTATAAAGGCCTAAAGAGTGGTTCCTAACACTTTAATTCCAAACCTATTATGCTATGGTCTTGGAAACTACGGAATAAACTCTCAGATCTTAGACAAAATCATATGCCCATCTGGCTAAATATGCATAACATACAGATTATTGGACAATACATGGATTATGTCTTTTAGGTAGCTATGTCTGAAGCCAATATGCGTAGGTAATACAAAAGTCACAACAAATAGAATTAATTATGCAAAGGTGTATATGCTAACTAATGTTAACAAATAACAAACTAAAACTATTCCATTACTAAGGTTTGATAAAGCTAACAACTTCTTTCAAGATTATGCTTTGGTCTCCTAAAATTAGAGACCAATATAGATAGCGACCAACTGGGAAGATATTCAAAACTTGCACTTATTCTTATTTTAATGAGTTAAGAAACAAATCCAGTAAAGATAATCCTAAGAAAGAAACAGAAGGAACAAATGAGCTTTAAAAACAAAATAATGATAAAGGTGCAATCAAACAAAATGAGATGAACCTTGTAGCTTTTGAATAAGTGGAGAATGATACATACGAGGAGAGCAATGTAAACAAAGAAGCAACATAATTTTATGTTACGGATTCTAGTAACTAAATTGGGACAATCCAAAAGAAAATATAAACTATACATAATAAGAGAAGGAAATAAGGAATAGGAAGTTTTAGTCCTCAATTGTTTAAGGAAAACAGTAGGGAAAATTCCCCAGAAATACATAATAAGAGAACTAGCTTGAGAAAGAAAACTAAAGAAAGCTTTCAAAGATTGACTAGGAAAGGATCCAAAAGGAAGAAGAAAACACCAAATTTGAGAACTAAATGAACATACTGGCATATAACATAAGAGGGCTCAATAATCCTAATAACAACATATGCTAATTGATTTTATAAAGGAGCATAAACTTCATCATGAGGCCTTTGGAAACAAAAATTAAAGAGAATAAATGTAAGAGTTTCAAAAAATTATAAGGAAGTAGTGTCCTATGATCTCAAATTGCTCTTAACACTATAATGGAAGGATCATTGTCTTATATGATCCTTAAGTAGTTAAAGTCTCATTAATGGAAATAAAATAACAAATAATTCATCTCCAATTTAAAAATGTAAAACAACATAACAAGATTTTTTCTAACCTTTGTATATGTTTTTAACTTTTCATTTCAAAGAATCTTTCTATGGAATAGGATTAAGCAAATAGGAGAGTTTATGGATGAGCCATGGTTAATTATAAGGGACTTTGATTGTAAGATGAACACATTAGAAGTAGAGGAAAACTTTAATGTTAAAAATCATTCAGATGAGTTATTGAAATCTTGCTACAATATTTAAATAGTAAACCTCAAAATGGAAGGGTTATTATTTATATGGAATAATAAGAAAGAGGCGAGAAACTTCAAAAAGAAAAACCTAAATAGAGAATTAATCAATATCCACTGGTCAAGACATTCATTGAAATTAAAGTCAGCTTTTATAATCATATACTATTAAATCATACACCTATTTTGGTCCAAAATATTTTCAATCGATATACTAGAAGATTTATCTTTCATTTTAATAACTAACTACTTAAGAAAGAAGGTTTGAGTCATCCTTATAAGAACATATGAGTTGAAAAAAGTTGTTGAAATACATCAAGAGGCTTTAAGCTATTAAAGAGGAACTAAAAAAAGGAGCAAAAGGAAGTTGTATAATCATAAAGTAGTAGATGGGGCAAATTGCAAACTGGATTCAATTTAGGAAGCTCTCTATAAAAATCCTTAGAATATAGAGTTGTAAGAAAAGGAAAAGAGAGTTATGATGCACTATAATCAAATGGCTAAGAATGACATTTTACTAATCAAACAAAGGTTAAGAATTTTATACTAACTAATAAGGATATGAAAAAATAACACTTCTATAAAGCAATTGAAACTAGAAGGAAGAATGATAGTATCTCCTCCTTAAGAGTAAAAGGCAGAGATTTGTTTTTGAAAGTGGAAATACATTAAGAAGCACATATATTGTTCTTTGAGTTGATTGGATCAAATATAAAGGGTTATTCATTATCAGCTCTACCAAAATCCTTCAATTTGAATAAATTTTTGAGTAATATAGTGAGAAATCTTATAAAACATATTAAAGCAAGTAAAATGGAATGGATATTATTTTCTTTAAATCCCAACAAATTAATAAGTCCTAATGGATTCGAATTTTTTTTCAAGAAACATAGAAACACACAAAGACTATGGTGGTTAATTTTATGAAGGAATTCTTTGAGAATGGTAGAATGTTGAAAGAACTCAATAAAAAACATGTTTTTCTTAAGGTGCATTCCTGAAACACTCTAAAGGACTATTGACCTATCTCTTCTTGCAATATTATATATAAAGTGACTGCAAAGATCCTAGCTAAAAGATTGAAGCCATCTTTGGGTCATCTAATGGACTCCACTTAACGAGCCTATATAAAGGGGAAGTTTATAGGAGATAATATTCTCATGATCTAAAAACTCCACCAAAATTGCATAATGAAAGAATTAAAGAAAGAGTTATATGATTAAAATCAAATTTCATAAATCTTATGATTCCTTATACTTGAACTTTATGAATAATACACTAGTAGCACTTGGCTTTCCTAACCTATTTATGCATTGGTTCCAATATTGTATCAACATTACTCATAAGGTGTCCTAGTTAATGAAGAGCTAAATAAGATTACAAAAGGTGCATGGGGAATGTGTTGGCCCCTGAAATTTTTCTTATTATTTTTATTGAATTAGGCATGACTTAAATGAATTTAGAGATCTTAATAGATTAATTTTCAGAGTTAATAATGATAAAAATGTTAGTAGGATTTTATTATATAGGTTGGTTGAATTAAATTAGTAAGAGTATTGTATGAAGGGCATTTTTGGTAGTTCACTTAAGGATAAAGAACCATAAGGCATAAAGGAAGGGTAAAAGGGACATTGCACACTCATTAAGGGTATTATAGGAAAAAGAATATGTTGTCTTGCTTGTTAAGAAGAGAAAAACGTGAATTGAAGGGAGAGAAGAGTGAAAAAACTAAAATAAGAGAGAAGAAGGAGAGGTTTCGGTTTTGAGAGAAAGGAAGGAGGAAAAAGCTAGGGTTTATCATTTCATAGTTTTCAAGAGTAATTTTGAGGTTGTTCAAGAAGAGAAAAAGGTAGAGGAAGAGAAGAGCTTTCATAAGAGCCAAGAACTCTTCATTTGGTGAAGACTCAAGGTAAGCTCATTCTTATACTTTTGGATTTTTGAAAAGGTTTTAGTTCTTGAAGCTTAAGAATTGCATGGGTTAAAGCTTTCTAGGATCAATTTTATGTATATGTTTCTTTGAGTCCTTAAATTGGAGTTCCTATTGAATTAGGAATTTTGCCTTTGATGAAGGAAATCAAGAAAGGTAAGAGGAGTAAAAGGAGAGGCATCTTTGACCAAGTTTATAAGCAAGAAAATCAGGTGGGTTATATGTTTATAATTAAGTAATGAGCCATGACTATGTCTTCAAAAGCAAGAGAATTAAATTATTTCAATTGTTTTATAAATGTTTCATGATTGCTATTTGAATGATTTGAGAAATCTTTATATTTTTGGTATATGAATTTTGTTGATGAATTGCGAAATGAAGAAGGAAATGCCTTGAAAAATGTCATGACATTTTGTATAAATGAAAAGAACATGAAAGTATGAGCACATGATGAAATGATTTGAGTATGAATATGTGCTTTTGTTTGGGTAAGAGAGGAACCCGTTTCGTTAGTCACGTGCACGTTGACTTAAAGCATTCTCCCGGCTTCCTGTTTGAGGTATACAAGATCCTAAGAATCGAACTCGTTTTGTTCACAGTGCAAACTTCGGTTTCTCCATTTTATTCCACGAACTCTCGAGCCATTTTCTTGTTCATTGCATCTTTGAATTTTTAAGAATGGTACATAATTGAGTGTTATGCTTTGAGTGTTAAATTTACATGCTATGTTTATGTGATGATGTTTTAATTATGAGTTTTGAGCTAGAATTGTGAATTTGGTTGAGAATTTGAGAACTATACGTTTCTGAATTCAATATAAATTTTCACGACAAGTGAACATTTCAATGATTTTGCTTATTCTCCATTATAAACTTGTTACCCATGGGCTTTTAAACTTACCCCCACTCTACTTCCCCTATTCAGGTGATGAGAAAGAGATCGAGTAAAAGAGTATCAAGGCATCGCTCTGATTAGGCGTAATTTTGTATTTTAAGCTATACTTTGTAAACTTGAGGCTTTAGTTGCATTTCAAGTGTTATTTGTTCAAGTACCCTTTTGTATTGCATTTTGGCTCAAAACGGCCATTGAAGCTTTGTAAACTCTTATATTTTGATCTTAATGAAATATGAATTGTGTGTGGATGATGTTGAGTTGAAAATTGGTATGCTTGAAGAAGTTATCAACTTGAGATGATGAATTTTGAATATGAATTGTTAATACATATATATATAAGCGAGAAGTTACGGAAAAGAAAGATGGGATTTTTATGAATGATGAGAATTAGTTGTAAGTGATCAGTTAAATGAGTAGAGATTATAGAGTTAATGAAGTAAAGATGGTAGTTGAATGGTTATGCTCATGACATTCCAAGTTTGTACATTGCAAATTTCAAGTTCTTCATAAGGGAAAAATTTGTGTTCAGAATTTAAGGGAAACACTGGATTGATCTAAGCTGAATTAGACGACTATGCCTTCTTGAAAGTATGAAAATTTTGAACATTAGAGTTGAAAGTTATGATTATTTGAATTTAGCGATGTCGTATAGGATGTATATGTAAGATAGCTTCGATCGCAATCGCACCAAGCACCCTTGCGATCGCACGAAGTGCCCTTGTGATCGTACCTTCCCTCTTTACGATCACACCTTTCTCCTTGCAATCACACCTATCTTCCTTGCGAGTGCACCGTCATCCTTGCGATTGTACCTTTGTTCCTCGTGATCGCACCCGAAGGGCTTTTCCAACTCTGAACATATTTGATTCTTTTGGCCATAACTTTGTCGTCTGACCTCCAAATTAGTTGATTCTTGAAGAATTAGATTCATAAAAAATTCCTATATGACTAAATAAAAATTGGAAGCCTTTGGAGTTCATATTAAAAATATGGATGGAAAGAAAGTGAGGGAATCTCTTGGAAGAGCATGAATTGATTATTTTATTGAACCTACCTCTGTGTTTTAACCATATCTTGATTTGTAGAACTCCAAATGAGATAATTCATATTTAAAAATAAATTAGAATAATATAGCTACAAATTAACTGAAGAAATTAAATTTTAATTCAGTCTCTAAGACTTTCAATTTCTGGATGGAAGTTGAGTACAATGTATTATTTCAGTATAATGATAGTCTGAAAATGATTGGAGTATAACTTTCAAATTTCTAAACCAAATTGAAAGATTTTGGTGTCATTATAAAGATCAAACAATGAGAAACATTGATCTGAAGAAGTCAAATCATGTTTTGGTGACTGACTAGTGTGAGCATGCCACCCTTATGGGATGCATGTTTAGATGTCTCGTAGGACGTCAGGCACGTGTCTTGTAGGGGTAGAAACGGGGCCCAACACTTATAGTATCGGAGAGTTAAGATGAACTATTGATGTTTAAGGAGATTACATCAAAGTAACCTTAAAGGATGATACGTTCACATTTTATAACTGCAAATAGTTGGACTCTGGAAATGGTGTCCAGGATGTATAGTATCGGAGCGCATAGGTTTAGTATCTTACATGGGCATTTTTGGAAATATGTGTCAAGTTACATGCAATCTTGACTAACATGTCTTAGCATACAGCAGCAACTGATCCTTAGTCTGAGTCGCATGTGTATGAGTTACATGCATGAATAATTGTCAAAAGTTTGAGCTGATAGAATTAGTGAGAAGAATGATACTCTTTTATGATCTTTGAATTGTTAAGAATAATGCATAATTGAGTGTTGTGCTTTGATGGTTAAATGTTCATGCTATGTTTATGTGATGATGTTTTCATTATGATTTTTGAGCTAGAATTGTGAATTTGGTTAAGAATTTGAGAACTATGCATTTCATGCATTCAATATAAAATTTCTACGATAAATGAACATTTCAATGATTTTGCTTATTCTCTATTATAAACTTGTTACCCACTAGCTTTTAAGCTCACCCCCACTCTCCTTCCCCTATTCAAATGATGAGCAAGAGATCGAATGAAAGAGAGCCAAGGCATCGCTTTGATTAGGTGTAATTTTGTATTTTAAGCTATACTTTGTAAACTTGAGGCTTTAATTGCATTTCAAGTGTTATTTGTTCAAATACCCTTTTGTATTTTGGGATTTTTTGAAATGTTGCATTATGGCTCAGAATGCCCATTGAAACTTTGTAAACTCTTATCTTTTGATGTTATTGAAATATGAATTGTATATGGGTGATGTTGAGTTGAAATTGGTATACTTGAAGAAGTTATCAACTTGAGATGATGATTTTTGAACATGAATTGTTGATATATATACATAAGCGAGATGTTATGGAAAAGAAAGATAGGATTTTTGTGAATGATGAGAATTATTTGTAAGTGATGAGTCAAATGAGTAGAGATTAGAGAGTTAATGAAGTAAAGTTAGTAGATGAATGGTTATACTCATGACATTCCAAGTTTGTACATTGCAAATTTCAAGTTTTTCATATTTGCATTTGGAATTCAAGGGAAAAATTGGATTGATCTAGGCTGAATTAGATAAGTTATTTGCTTGAAAGTTTTAGATTATCTTTCTAGCTTTCCAACGGTATATAGTATGAAATTTTTAGACATCGGAGTTGAAAGTTATGATCATTTGAAGTTAGTGATGCCGCATAAGATGTATATGCATGACAACTTCGGTTGCGATCGCACCAAGCACCCTCGTGATCGCACCAAGCTCCCTTGTGATCGCACCTTCCCTCTTTGTGATTGCACCTTTCTCCTTGCGATCACACCTACCTTCCTTATGAGCGCACCTTCATCCTCGCGATCTCACCTTTGTTCCTCACGATCGCACTCGAAGAGTTTTTTCAACTCTAAACATGTTTGATTCTTTACACCATAGCTTTGTCGTCCGATCTCAAAATTACTTGATTCTTAAAGCATTGTATTCCTAACACGTTCTTCTATACCTAATAAAAAATGGTAGAATTTTGAGTTGATATGAAAAAGGTGGATGGAAAGAAAGTGAGGAAACCGATTGGAAGAGCATGAATTGATTATTTTACTGAACCTACCTCGGTTTCTTAATCATATCTTGATCTGTAGAGCTCCAAATGAGATAATTCTTATTTCAATATAAACTAGATTCATAGAGATACAAGTTATATGAAGAAATAGAATTTTAATTCGGTCTCTAAAACTTTCAATTTCTGGATGGATTTTGAGTATAGTGTATTATTTTAGTATAATAATAGTTCGAAAATGAGTGGGGTATAACTTTCAGATTTCTAAACTAAATTAAAGGATTTTGATATCATTATAAAGATCAGAAAATGGGGAACATTGATCTGAAGAAATCAATTCATGTTTTGGCGGTTAACTAGTGTGAGCATGCCACCATTGTGGGATGCACGTTTAGATGTCACATAGGACATCGGGCACATGTCTTGCTGGGACAGAAACGGGGCCCAACACTTATAGTATTGGAGAGTGAAGATGAAATATTGATGGTTAAGGAGATTACATCAAAATAAGCCTACAGAATAGTATGCACACTCATGTTTATGATTCCATATAGTTAGACTCCAAAAACGGGGTCCAACCGAATGAGATAGGGGGATCCTTTATCCCATTGATTGAGCCCAAGTTTATCTTATTAATTGGCTACACTTTCATAACTGTTAATGCACTTTTTGACTCCTAATTGTAACTTTTGTGCTTAAATTAGTTCCTTATATTGAGCTCATATGATTTGCAATTTTTTAGTAAAATTGTCGCAAATTGATATTAATTGCATTATAATTTTTCTAAGGACAATTAATACTGCAAATGGTTATTTTGTTTTGTAGGGAAACAAGGGAGTCAACTCATCAGAAAGTCAACAAGACGTGAGCCTTCCATGCACGTTGCGGCGCATCCAGCAGAAAGCACGTCGCGACGTCAAACAATTCTTACGTCACGGCATATGATCGAGCAACAGCATGTCGCGACGTCTAACAATTCACACGCCGCGGCGAGAGAACAAGCAGCTGCGCGTCGCGACGTCAAATAATTCACTCGTCGCGATGTGCAGACGGATACCCGGACTCCAAATAGAAATTTCTCTCACTTTACCGACCCAGCCCATGACCTATCCTTTAAATCTTGCCGAATTAGGTTAGAACAATCATCTTTTAGGGGATCGACATTCATTCGGGGAGAAAAAAGGAGACCAACGAGCGAAAAGAGAAGAAGAGGAAGCACTTACGTCTACCACCCAGGGTTCCCTTCGGTGTTGGGCCTCGTTTCCAAAGCCCAACAATCGCTCCAAATATCATAAACATAAGACATGATCATTTACCTTCATTAGCCATTTTCAGTTCGTCTTCATTCTCATAACACCCTAAAATTTCTTACCCTCAAAAAAATTGTTCAATGGCATGCCCATACAAATCAATCACCATAATCAAACTCAATTCTCCCAATTAGTAAACAGAATTAGGAAAAATTTAACCCAAAATTTAAATTCTAATTCTTTGAAGAAATCATAACTTTAAGTCTCTAGTTTGTTTTGAAGAAAGAATC
>JANIJH010000223.1:33062437-33075119 GCA_024520975.1 Erythroxylum areolatum | reverse complement strand
GCTTATTTATGATTGTAAATTGTGATATGAATGAAAAGGGTTTCAAATTAAAGTGGACTAAAATGTTTATTGGATTCTGCACTTGCAATGATTTCAAAAATGTTATATATTGAGCTTTGAACGGGCATTTAGTTCAGTAGCGTACCATTTTTGTGTGGCGCGGACTCGGATATCACCCACGATATCGGGTTCGGGTCCTGCGGGAGTGGGGTGTTACACCAACAATCGCTCCAAATATCATAAACATAAGACGCGATCATTTACCTTCATTAGCCATTTTTAGTTCGTCTTCATTCTCATAACTATAAATAAACCGCTCCAATAGGGAATTATAACATCTTCTAGACAATATTAAGTCAAAGATGTCTAGCTAGAACTTTTATAACCATTTTTAGAAAATATTATCCTTAAAAACTTATACATATACTGGTGTTATCACTTAAGGATTCCAGAGAATATCTGTAAGAGTATAAAAACAATTTCTTAAAAGATTATTACGAAAAGGAGGTATTAAAGGGAAATATGTAGATAAAACCAAATATAGTGAAATTTATAGAGATAAAAAAGAGGGAGGTTTCGACATTCTACTAGTTAGTATCATGAACCAGACCTTGATGATGAAGAGAGTATGGAGAATACTTGTTGAAAAAAACTCATTATGGGTGTGATAAATCCATGAATTCTACTTAAGACATTAAAATGTTTAGCTATTCAAATCAAAGGATGACTAATACGAACCTTAATTAATATGTTTTAGACTCAAGGAAACATTTAAGGAACAATTTGTGTATCTGATAGGGAATGGAAAGAATACCTCCTTCTAGAATCATAGATGGACGAGTTAGGTCCTCTATATCAGGTTCTTAAGCTTAATCCAATAAAGAGATTAATACTAAAAGAATGATTAGTTCAACAATTATTATCAATGTGTAGGAACAATCTAATGAGCTCACCAGTTTAACTAAACCTGGATAAGGAGGACCAGGTTTAATGGAAGAACAGTAAATAAGGAAATTTTACTAACAAATCCTTTAGAGAGATACTGAAGGGAGGAAGTAGTAAAGTTCCATAGCACCAAATTTTCTGAAATAACCATGCTTCTCCATAGCACCAAATTGTCTGAAATAACCATACTTCTTTAAGAGCATCGATAGTTTTATGGTTAGCTATTAAAAAGAATCTAAACAAACTTGCAAAGGTGAAGAAGTTTCTCAATGTCAAAATTATGTGTGCTTTTTTAAGTAGGAGGAAGAAATAATGTTCCATTTAGTTTTTGAAAACCAATATACCTTTAATGTATAGGAACAAATCAAAAGCTTAACTAGTATATCTTTTTTATCCACCACTTAATAAGGCCTGATACTGTGGTGTTATAGAAATCATAAGAAGAAAGAAGCAAACTAGATAAATACTTTTATATGACATGATTTTCAATATATTGATTGAAAGGAATCAAATAAATCTTTACTAAAAATTTAAGATATGCCTAATGCTTTACTCTAACATCTATTAACTTTATAAAAGAGTAGTTAATCTCATATTAGAGGTAGCTAGCGAACAAATGAAACATTACTATGAAATGGAGGATGCCTCAGTCCTATATACCTAGCAATAGTTAAGAATTATAAAGAATGAAGGAACTATGATGAAAATATAATTTATGCAATATATAGGAAAACCGTTTTAGTAAAGTAGAAAAAAATGGTTCATCAAATGAAACTAAATCATCCAAACTAAACATACGTGTAACTTATCAAAGATCTTGTCCAGAAGAAAGAAACAAAAATTGTTGGATTTAGTTCCTTTTGGAGTAATTCGAAGCCATGTGAAGTAAGGCACCAACCCAAAAAAGGAAAGCACTAATTTGTTTAGAGAAAGAACATGAAAGTACAGATTCATCAATAATAAAGTGAGTATATAGGCAAAGAATAAGGAGTAGGATTGGATGTTATGTGTGGATAGTTAAGAAATCTAGTGTTTAAGAGCCACAATATATTAAAAAATAGGCTACATGTTTCCTTAAAATATGATGGAACAATAGACTCTTTTGTTAGAAAAATTTTTGATCATATATGAATGAATGAATTACATTTCATTTTTTAAATGTTCAGTACAAGAAAGCAGTATTGTCTAAACTCATGACATTATGAAGTGATTAAAATGCTAAAAATGAATGGCAGTTATTTTTAAAGAACTGATATAATTTTAAGGTTAAGAGAATTCAGGTTTTACAAATTCAGATAAAGAACTTAAAGAGACATAATACACATCCAATTCCAACTAATCACATGGTTACTCTCAATATAACAAAGTTAAAGATAAAATAATATCTCCCTTCCTCTATGTCATACAAATAAAAATATAGGAAGAATGAATAAAAATAAAAAATTTACATGATTAAATTAATATGACTTACATTTATGAGTAGGGAGTTAGATTTTTAATTATAAGAAAACAATATAAAGTGTAAATTATGTCATATTTCACTAAATATATAAATCAATACTAGTCGATATGCCTCATCTTTTGATATTACCATAGACCTCTTAAAATAATCTCATTTCGGTTGTAATACCAAAAATTTCAGATCGGGTTATAAATAGGTTTAAGCCATTATAAAATTCAAGGCATTATAAAATTCAAGGCATATCTCATAGTTATTTACCTTAATTTGAATTCTCTATTATTAAGACAATAATCAAATTTGTCACATATGTCCTTAAGGGTTTTAATCTATATGAACATTCGCCTACCCAAGCAATACTTAAACATCGATGCAAGCAATGACTTTGTCAACATATTTGCTAGGTTATCAAAAATGGCATTTTTATGTATGGAAAGCACATTATTCTCAACAATATCTTGAATAAAGTTATATCTAACATCAATATATTTTGTTCTCTCATAATAGACATGATTTTTAATCAAACTTAACGCACTTTGACCATCATAGTAAATAATAGAGTTTTATACATCCACACCCAAACTATCACTAAGATCACACAACCATATGCCTTCTTTAACCCTTTCGATCAATTATTGTATTCTAATTTTATTATTGATAATGTAGCACCCCACTCTTGCAAGACACATACCTGACATCGTGAGTGATGTCCGAGTGTGAATCTTGCAAAAGTGGCGTGCTAGTAGCAATCAATCAGACAAACCTTTGTATATTTTTTTTCAATTTATCATACGTATATGTGAAAAACAATAATCACATTCGGGCCCATACTCTTATTTCATAGAACTCGAAATCACAATTATTATTACACTTTGATCAATCTTTTTTGCAAAATATTTCCAAATTTTAGAAGTTAATACATACAGAAACATATTCAATTACACATGATACAATAATTGCGGAAGACTCAATTTGATACAAAAATAAGAAAATACAAATACAAATGCAAACTGATCCCGACCTCTGCCTCTTACTTAAAAGCAATGGCTATACTCTCGTTTGCCTAACAGGGCAATTCTTCTAAGCCTATAAAATATTACAAATTTTCGGTGAGTTTTGCAAACTCAGTGAGTGACCATCCTCGATGGCTCACTCAATCACAAAACATATACAGATTATGCAATCACTTAATTCACATCATTTCAATCATAATCAAATAGCATCACATATCATTTTGATCACTAATTTCACAATTCACATTCAGAGTAGTCACACAGTTCATTTTGTTCATTTGAAACATACATATCAATTTTTTGTATGCAATGCACGTGAGACTCATTTTTATTTATTACTTTGTTGTGGCTGAGTGCCTATAACTGTCTCGTATCCATTGTGGATACTAGGCTCATTGATAACTGTCCCGTATTCATCGAGGATACTAGGATCATTTTACATAGTGAGCCTTCGGCTCTTATACACTTTCTGAGCTTGAAGCTCTTTTTCACAATCTGGGCTTTAAGTTCTTTTTCGGTGGTTACTCCGGTCACAACTGCCTTTATGTTTCATGTATTTATGTAATGGAATGCATCACATTCATATATTTTCAATAAGTCACTTTCACATTAATCATCAAACCTTAGTTTAGCTTTCAACAATTAAATTGAGAATCACTTTTCTTATTCATATACACATTCACATTTAGAATACATTTATCATCGAACCATGGTCCGTCATTCAACATAAATGTTGAGAAACACTTATTTCTTCTCATTCACATACAAGTAGCATTTCAATATCACATTTATGCATCAAGTCTCGGACCTTCATGATCCAGCATCAACATAAGCAAATCACATTTATATCAATTATATTCATACTGCAAAATAATCATAACCATAGTCATCCAATGAAAAAATTGAAATTCAGAACAAACAATGAAATGAGACAATCTAGGTCGAATCACAGTACTCTCCAGATTAATGTTAGCTTCCATGATCTGGAAATGTTTGAATATGGACATTTATCCTGCACATCAAAATTATGCAATACACACATTACATATACACATTAATAACTTTGCACAATTATAAGCATTCATTTATGCACAAGTGTGTATATGGAATAAGTACAATGCATGTTCAATGACAATCCTGGGTATATTATCAAATTTCACATTTTATCCACATTCTCTTATAACTTAATTACTCATCATTTCATTTTTAGCCTTATTTGCTCTCATAATAACCCATTTCTCATTCACTTTTACTAGATACACTTTACTCTTCATGAATCACAACTTCAATCGTATGAATATCTTTATTCCCATTAACTCATGCTTTTTGTACTTTGATATCAACAATTAATTCACTAATGCTATTCCAACATTACAAGATCAAACATTATCCAAATTCTCATTTCAGTCCTATATCACCTCCGAAATTCTAGGCTTTAGGGTCAATTTTCCATGATCATTATAATCAGGTAAATGAAGTAATTTAGAAACACTTTCTTCTAGGAAAGTGTCCCCATTATCTTAAGTTTCTAATGGCACCATGGTAATTCAATTTGGTTTAGTATTCCACAAGTTATACTCCAAATAATTCGGACTATTCATAAACTGTAATAGTATTCTATACTCAAATTGAAGTCAGATTTTAGAACTCTAGAGGTAGAATTAGAATCTATTTCTTCATAAAACTTGTATCCCTATGTCTTTATTTTAATCTAAATTAATAATCATTCCATTTGGATAACTACATAACAAGTTATGCCTAAAATACCGAAGTATGTTCAGTGATAATACTCCAGTGATGAAGTTCCAAGATTGTTCATCATTTTTGTCCCAATTAAATCAACCAGTCTCTTCCAAATGATTTCAGATAGCTATAATTTCTTTTGGAGATGAAGATAAAGTGTTGAGAGTCCAATGGTTCAAGTCTCATATCATTTGAAGGTCGGACGAAGAACTTATAGCCAAAAGAGCAAAGGATGTTCACATCAGTCCACTTTGGTAAGCATTCAATGTCACGATTGTGCATAAGCATGATCGTGAGATTCAAGTTGATTCAGAAAAGTCATGATCCTGCTTGTGCATGATCTTGCTTTTCCATAATTCTTCAAAATTTCAAGATCTTGCACAAGCATGATCGTGCAACCTCCCTTTTCTTCTCCAAATTCACCCACTGTAGAGTCTCTTCTTCTCAAAACAAACCTTTGGGGCAATCTTTCATGGCCATTTTGATAAGGAATATGAAGGATTTAGGCAAAATACTCTTCTGAGAAAATTTTTATTTATGTCTTAAGTTTGAAATGAAACCAATTTCATTCAATTTGGTTTGATATTATGCATGTTATGCTCAAAACACTACAGACTAATCCAAACCACAATAGAATCCACAAACGCAAATTCAAGCTAAAGTTTCGAACTCCTAAAGACAAAATTAAATTTCGATTTCTTCATGAAAAATATAGAAATTTGTCTCTAGTTTAATTTAAACTTAAAATCATCCCATTTAGATGATGATAAATCAAGTTGTGGCTAAAATACAGATGCATGTTTAGTGAAAACACTGCATCTGTACATTTTCTAGCATTCTTCATCATCACTTTCATCTTAATTCATCCCTTTTGCTTACTTTATCACTTCTAGCTTATTTCCTCTTCATTCCTAATTAATTTCAGCTCAAATTATCACAACCAAATCAAAATCTATCATTTTATCTTCACATTTTCTACATTTTCAACTTCTGCATTTTCTTCACTTCTTCCTCAAACTTTCATTTTAAATCATTTATTCTCATCCGAGAACACCATCTTACAACTATTATTTCACTCTAAACTCATTCTTTTGTTCATCTCTAAAATGCACTAAACTCACGTATATGTGTATATATATACACAGTGAAAACAGAGTCCTCATTTCTGTTTCTTTCAAAAAGTTTCTACACCAAGTTATACAAGTTTTCTAAGATGATTCAACTCCAAAAATCATTTTAACTCCATCTTATAACATTTTTATCACCAAATCTAAAAAATCATCATATGTTGTTTACTCTGGTTTTTCACTCACGTTTTCAGCACATGTACCTCTTCATTTTATAACTTCAACGTATAGCTAACATGATGGATGTTTCATTTTATGCAATAATGAAAAACCATTAAAATGCTTACTTGTCTAAGGCTCCAAAACCTTCGACCATGTAAACCATAGCTTCCTAATAATACCTGATCATCAACAGTCAAGAGTTGTATGGTTAGGTATTTCGGTTATAGTGAAGAAGATAACAAAAAGAGATGGTGAGTGAAAAGTGAGAGCAAAACTTTCTTTGTAAGGGTGAGAGATTTTTCTGAAACAATGAAGTTTCCCGAAGATAAAGAAAAATCTCAAAGAAGAGACAAGATCCATACAGTAACTGGGTCTTTCAAATAGAATTGTATAGTACAACTTAAACAGGACAAGTGACACATGTCACTTATCCATTGGTCCAATTCCTAATGCTTCAAACTAGTTTCTCTTATTAAACTAGTTCAACCATCTCTAAATTTTCAAAATCATTTTCTCAATAATTTCTAAAATCATTTTTAACAATTCTCCAACATCATTAGTTTTTCATTTCTATTTCCTTTCATCAATTTACTCGCTAAATGACTTTTTTTCCTAGTCTAATAATACTCAAAATTTTTGGAAAATTTTCCCAAAATTCATCAAAAATTCTAAATCAATACATATATTCTCCACATCGATTTTTAATACAATTAATTCACAATTCTCACATAATCACATTTATAATCAATTATACCCGGAAGGTCAATGAATGCATGTACAGTCATTTAATGTGTTCAAAAATTCAAATATAAATGTGTATATGCTAACAATATGCATGAGCATGAAAATGCATTTTTTTTCTTAATCTCTCTTTGATCTCACATGTACCATATTTTTGGGTTCTAGTTCTTAATATGGGAATGGGATGTTATAGATAAAGTAATTATATACTGAAGTGTTACTTTGTAATCATATATCCAAAGAGGAAAAAAAATATAACATGTTAAGGAACTCTTTATAAAGAGATCTCCATTATAATTAGAATAAGTATAAATGACAATACCACTAGTAGAATCGCCAAAACCATAAACCAAGAAAATATTAATTATACCTTTTAAGTATCATATAATCTACTTAACAACTTCATAGTGATCTTTCAAAGGTAGACATTGTGTGCTAATTTTTTTTCTTGTACATATTGTGAAATACATGGAACTCCCAATGGCACTTAAGTAAGGAACTTGCCTTATGTAATCTTTCTCTATATCTAAACTGTTGGGCCCCGAAATGTTTTTCTTGATAAATAAGCATGGTTTAAATTAATTATGAGGTCCTTATGGAATTATTTTGTGGAGTTAATTATTATGTTAATGTTAGTAGGATTTTATTGCATGGGTTAGTTAAATTAAAGTGTTAAGTATGTATAACCTAAGGGCGTTTCAGGTAAGTCACTTAAGGATAAAGAGCATAAGGTATGAGGGAAGGGGCAAAATGGACTTTTTACATTCATTAAGGATATAAGTGGAAGAAGAAAAGAGTGTCTTGTGTTGTTAGAAGAAGAAGAAATGTGAGTGAGAAGAAGAGAGAAGAGAGAAGCACAAAAAAAGAAAGAGAGGAGAGAAAAGAAGAGAAAACCAAGCCAAGGTTGATCTTTCTTAGTTTTCAAGAGAGATTTTGAGGTGGTTCTAGAAGAGAAAGAGGAAGAAGAAGATAAGAGCTTTCATTAGAGCCAAGAAACTCTTCATTTGGTGAAGAATCACGGTAAGCCCATTTTGAATATTTTTGATTTTTGGAAGGGTTTTAGTCCATGGAGTTTAGAAAATGCATAGGTTTATGTATTCTAGGATCAATTTTATTGAATATGCTTTATGGGTTCTCAATTTTGCAACCCTATTGAATTTGGGAATTTTGTCAATGTTAAGAAAATCAAGAGAGGCAAGAGGAGCATGAGGAGAGGCATTTTTTAGCAAAGCTTTAAGCAAGGAATTCAAGGTGGATTACAATTTTATAATTGAGTAATAAGTCATTAATGTTTCTTCCAAATCAAGAAACTTAAATGTTTTCAATTAAATGTGCATTTATTGCTCTTAGAATGCTTGCGAAAGTGCTATATGTTTGGTATGTGATTATTGTATCGGTGATTTATGAAAAGAATACGAAAACAATTTTTGAAAAAAAGATACTATGTTTATGAAATCATTTTTTGAAAAAAGTGTCATTTTGGGAAACAAGTTTACAAGTAATGAAATACATGTTATGTAGGTTTCGTTTGGTCCATTCTGTATGTCATGTACACTTCGACTAAAGGCTTCTCCCACCTACCTGCTAGTGGCATGGAGCTCCTTCATGAACTCTCTTATGTTTACGACTACGCAAAAACCACTATGTGGAATTGTTTTGGAGTAATTTATGTAAAACAAGGCTGTAGTCGTATTTTGAGCAATTATCATTCAAGTATCTTTTGTACTTTGGAAATTTTGCAAAATCATGTATTGTGCCTTGAAATGCCATTAAGGCTTTGTAAGAATCTTATGATGTTAATGAAATATGAATTCTGTATAGATGATGCTGAGTTGAAATTAGGTATATTTGAATAAGTTACTAACTTCAAATGATGAATTTTGAACATGAATTATTGTTATGTATAAGTGAGATGTTATGGAAAAGAAAGATTGGATTTTTTTGAATGATGAGAATTTGTTGTAAGTGATGAGTCAAATGAGTAGAAATTAGAGAGTTTAATGAAATAATATTGGTGGTTGAATAATTATGCTCATGACTTTCCAAGTTAAACATTACATTTTCAAGTTTTTTATAAGGGTAAAAAGTGTGTTATGACTTCTAGAGAAAAATTGTATTGATATAGGCTGAATTAGACAAAGTTGTCTTCTTAAAGTTATAGATTATCTTTTTAGCTTTTCAATGATATAAAGTATAAAATTTTTGGATATTGGAATTGAGAGATATGATCATTATAAGTTAGTAATGCTGCATGGGATGTACATACGGGACAACCACATTAATTTGAAAATTTGACCCTTTTGGAGGCAAAATATCTTTTTGAGGTCTTCATAGAAGTTGTAGTTATAGAAGGCTTCCTCAAAACGGTCTAAGAATGACCTTAATCTGATATCTTTAGTGAAAGTTATACCCTTTTTATCAAAGCAGGTGGGAGGAATAAGAAAAAAGGGGCCACCTGCTTTGATAAAAAGGGTATAACTTTCACTAGAGATCGTCGCAATCATGACATCGCTCACATGTCGTGACCGCAACTCGTAGGTTTTTCCCAAACCTGAACTTGTTTGACTCTTTTGGCCATAACTTTGTCGTCTAACTTCCAAATGACTTGATTTTTGAAGCCATAGCTTCCTCACACATTCCTCTATCTCTCCATTAAAATTCCTAGCTTTTGGTATTGATTTAAAAGAGATTGATTTAATCAATATAAGGGTATCGATTGGAAGAGTATGAACTGGATATTTTACTGAACATACTTCGGTATTTTGATGACATCTTGATTTGTAGAGCTCCAAATGAGATGATTCTTGATTAAAAATGAACTAGAGACATTAAATACAATTTTTCTGAAAAAATCATCTTGAAATTCTAATCCGAAGATTTAAAAAATCTGTTCTGACGGAGGTACAAACATAAAATGTATAATATGCAATTGAGAGTGTACGCATTATGTTTGATGTAAAGTATCTAACTACGTGATTGGATTATTGAATTTGAGGTGATATTATTGCTAATAAGAGGAGAGATACCCTGCCGCTAGATCAGTCAGGTAAGAATTTCAAGGACGAACAGAGGGGGAGAAATGTTGGCCCTTGAAATTTTTTCTTGATGAATAAGCTTGATTTAAATTAATTATAAGGTCCTTATGGAATTATTTTGTGGAGTTAATTATTATGTTAATGTTAGTATGATTTTATTGTATGGTTTAGTTAAATTAAAGTGTTAAGAGTGTATAGCCTAAAGGGCATGTTAGGTATGTCACTTAAGGATAAAGAACATAAGGCATGAGGGAATGGAAAAATTGGACTTTTTACATTCATTAAGGGTATAAGTGGAAGAAGAAAAGAGTGTCTTGTGTTATTAGAAGAAGAAAAAACGTGAGTGAGAAGAAGAGAGAAGAGAGAAGCACAAAAAAAGAAAGAGAGGAGAGAAAAGAAGAGAAAACCAAGCTAGGGTTGATCTTTCTTAGCTTTCAAGAGAGATTTTGAGGTGGTTCTAGAAGAGAAAAAGGAAGAGGACGATAAGAGCTTTCATTAGAGCCAAGAAACTGTTCATTTAGTGAAGAATCAAGGTAAGCCCATTTTGAATATTTTTTATTTTTGGAAGGGTTTTAGTCCATGGAGTTTAGAAAATGCATGGGTTTATGTATTCTAGGATCAATTTTATTGAATATGCTTTGAGGGTTTTCAATTTTGCAACCCTATTTAATTTGGGAGTTTTGTCAATGTTAAGAAAATCAAGAGAGGCAAGAGGAGCATGAGGAGAGGCATTTTTGAGCAAGGCTTTAAGTAAGGAATCTAAGGTGGGTTACATTTTTATAATTGAGTAATAAGTCATTAATGTTTCCTCCAAATCAAGAAAGTCAAATGTTTTCAATTATGATATAAATGTGTATTTATTGTTGTTAGAATGCTTGAGAAAGTGCTATGTGTTTGGTATGTGATTATTGTATCGATGATTTATAAAAAGAATACAAAAATGATTTTTGAAAAAAGATACTATGTTTATGAAATCACTTTTTTAAAAAAAGTGTCATTTTGGGCAAGAAGTTTATAAGTTATGAAATACATGTTATGTGAGTTTGGTTTGGTCCATTCTGTATGTTAAGTGCACTTCAACTAAGGGCCTCTCTTGCTTGCCCGCTAGTAGCATGGAGCTCCTTCATGGACTCCCTCATGTTTACGACTATGCAAAAACTACTATATAGGATTGTGTTAGTTCTTTCTGTTCATGACTATATAGGACCATTTTGTAGGAATGTGTTAGTTCGTTCTATTTATGAACCTCCCAAACCATTTTGATGTGCTTATATGTTGACAAGTTTATTGAATGCATGATTTGGGTTACTTATAAATTGTTTGATAAATTGAGAATTGGGAAATAAGTGTTTCATGATTCAACGTGAGTTTTACAATAGGAATGAATATTTCAATGGTTTTTGCTTGTTACTGAATATAAAACTGTTGCTCACGAGCTTTAAGCTCACCTCCCCTTCGACCCCCTATTCAGGTGGTGAGCAAGAGATCGAGTGAAAGAGAGTCAAGGCATTGCTCCAAATTTGCATGTTTTGTTTTATTTTGGAGTAATTTATGTAAAACAAGGCTGTAGTCACATTTTGAGCAATTATCATTCAAGTATCTTTGTATTTTGAGAATTTAGCGAAATGATGTATTATGCCTTGAAATGCCATTAAATCTTTATAAACTCTTATCTTATGATGTTAATGAAATATGAATTGTGCATGGATGATGTTGAGTTGATATTAGGTATACTTAAAGAAGTTATCAACTTGAGATGATGAATTTTGAACATGAATTATTGCTATGTATAAGTAAGATGTTATGGAAAAGAAAGATCAGATTTTTATAAATGATGAGAATTAGTTGTAAGTGATGAGTTAGGAGTAGAGATTAGAGAGTTTAATGAATTAATATTGGGGGTTGAATGGTTATGCTCATGACTTTCCCAGTTGAACATTGCATTTTCAAGTTTTTCATAAGGGTAAAAAGTGTGTTCTAACTTCTGGGGAAACAAAGTATTGATTTGGGCTGAATTAGACAAAGTTGTCTTCTTGGAAGTTTTAGATTATCTTTTTAGCTTTCCAACGTTATAAAGTATGAAATTTTTGGATATTGGAATTGAGAGATATGATCATTGTAAGATAGTAATGCTACATGGGATGTATAACTCTACAAGAAAAAGGATGTTTACCAATGGAAATTACTGACGGAAAACGTTGACTTTCCATTAGTAATATAGTTTCCTGACAGTTTTAATCGACAAATACTTTTGTCGCTAAAACCCCCGTCGGTAAATTTTGTAGACAGAAACAAGTTTTCGTTGGTGTAGTTACAGACGGTTTATGATAAACCATTGGTAGTGTTGGAGTTATGTAAATATAGTGCCATGGAAAGTAAATGTATTTACATGTAACTTTATCTTCTTCAGTTATAGTTTTGTAATGAAAATATTTATTATTAATAAAACAAAAGAGT
>JANIJH010000223.1:32976848-32989346 GCA_024520975.1 Erythroxylum areolatum | reverse complement strand
CAATTTCAATTTCTCAAACTCAATTGACCTAATTTCTCCAAATTGCCAATTTACCCAAATCAAATCGGGAATTGTCAAACATGTATGTAGGTATGAGTGCCAGTGCAATAATTGCCCAATTAACCAATTTATACATATCTAATAATGCATGAACATGGCAATAATGAATGCAAGGAACTGTACCCATCCCATCGGTGACGGGATGTTACAAATTAAACACATATCAACTTGGCATCTTCCTTTAACTCAATATGATGCATGCATATAGAAGGGCTTATTCTTTAGATATCTGCGATTGTTCGTCCAATGGCCTTCTTATGCTCCCTTAACATTCGAACCAACCTATCTTCTTGATCTGAAGTTAACCCTATCGAAATGATAACTGGAAGGTTTGCTTATCTCCCAATATGCCTACTTTAGGTGGGTAGGTACTTTAGTTCCACTTTAGGTTCCCTCACATCATAAGGTAATAACTTTTGGAGAGATTTAGGTAAATGCATGGATGTTAAATCATACCTTTTGGGAGAGTGCTTCAATCAATCCATTGTGGTTGTCATTTCCATCAACTCTTCTCCCACTTTAACTTCATTGCTAGTTTTGTTTCCATATGCTCAATCAAGACTATTTCTAAATGATCCTTGCAACTCAATTTAAACATTTCATGCACCAGAGGATCAATCACATCAATAGAGAAAATAGAATGATCATCATGAGGATGTTTCATGGAATAAAAAAGTTTAAAATGAATCACTTCCCCATCAAATTCCATCATGAGGGTGCCCTTACGAACATCTATCTTAGTCTAAGCTGTATTGAAAAACTGTCTCCCCAACAAGATAGGCATTGGATTGTACAAAGTGTTATTATTCATATCAACAATATAAAAATCCATAGGAAATACTAACTCATTCACCTGCACCAAAACATCCTTAACCACTTCATCAGTGTAAGCATTAGTGCAATCAGTTAATTGTATGATAACATTTGTTTCTTTCAAAGGGCCAACATTCAAGGAAGCATAAATTGAATGAGGCATAAAATTAATTAAATCTCCCAAATCTAACATAGCTCTATTAATCATAGTGTTACCAACTGTGCAGGCAATAGTGAACATACCTGGATCCAGGCATTTTGGAGGCATCTTCTTCTTAAAAACCGCATACACATTCTCACCCATCATAACCTTTTCATCACCTCTCAACTTTCTGTTTTGCGTACATAGTTCCTTGAGGAATTTTGCATACCTCGGTACTTGCTTAATTGCATCTAGCAAAGGCATGTTCACTTCCACCTTCTAGAAAATCTCTAATATCTCGTTGTCTTTCTCCTTCTTGTTCATCCTTAGGGAGGCATATATTAGTCCACTTTACCTTAATTTCTCCTTTTGAACCATCAAAATGACTCCATAGGAAGTTTTTAAGCAATCATTCTATGGATTTGATGATGTTTTAGGATAGGAATATAAGGAAGCTCGAATACAGATACAAAGAATTGAGCACTAACTTTATGAGTTGTAACTTACTCGGTTATGAGGGAGTTTTATTCACCCAAGATTTGATTCCTTTATGAATTCTTTCAATGAGAGGTGAGCATTCAATGAAGTTGAGTCTTTTTGATGTCACAATAAGTGGAGGACATTTGGAATGCATTCTAGTAGATTGTGTAATCAGTGGTTTGATTGCATTGGCACTTTTAGAGATGAGGAATTGACTTTTAATTAATTTAATCTATATTCTTGAATAAATTTTGAATTTTTCAAGTTCCCTCATGAATGTTTGGATGGAATCCAGCTTGCCTATAGAAAATATAAGGAGATCATCTACAAAACAAAGGTTAATTAAATCAATCTTTTTGCATTTTGAGTGGTGCTTAAATTTTGAGTTGAGATTCACTTCTTGTTTAATGATTGAGTTAAGAATCTCCATACAAAGAATTTAAAGATAGGGGATCGAGGATCCCCCTGTCTAAGACCTTTAGTAGCTTTGAAGAACTTTGTTGAACTTTCATTGACAATCACATATAATATAGCTGAGAAGATGCATTCCCTTAACCATTTAATGAAGATATTTGGAAAACCATAAGCATGTAGCATTGTCCATAAAAAAATCCCAACTTACACTTCGAAAGCCATGTGAAAATCTATTTTCAATGTGCAATTAGGAGAGCAGCTAGATCTGAAGTATCATTTGAGTAGTTCTTGAACTATAAGAACATTGTCTCCAATATTTTTGTCACTCATATAAGCACCTTGATTCTCACTAATCAAAGGGGCTATTGCTTTCTTTAATCTAGTTACTAGGATTTTGAAGATGATTTTGTAAAGGAAGTTAATGCAAGCTATATGTCTAAAGTCTCCCATTTTTTGGGGGGTTCAAACCTTTAGGGATCAAGAAAAAAAAGCTTGTGTTGATTTCCTTTAGGGGTATGTTGGTTGTGAAGAATTCTTGGACAGCTTGTTTCACAAATTTTCTAATAATGTTCCATGACTTTTGAAAAAATAGTTGTTGAAACCACCAGGCCCTGGGGCCTTCATCCCATCCATTTTAAACACTACCTTCTCAATTTCATTATCAATAACAAGTTTTGCTATAAAATCCAAATCTTAAGGAGAGACTTACTTTAGAGTTATTTTGCAAAGACCATTAAGAGAAGCATTTAAAGGACTTAATGTGCCAAAGAGAAAACCAAAATATCTTATTGCTTCCTCTCACATGTCTTGGTATTTTTGAAGTGTAAAACCTTCTTTGGAGGCGATGGAAGAAATTTTGTTCTGATTTTTCCTTGCTAGAATAGAATTGAAGAAGAAGCTTGTAATTTATTACCATCTTTAAACGAATTCACTCTAGTCCTTTTTTGTCACAAAGAATTGTGATTCTTGACAACTTTTATGTATTTTAGAAGAGCTAGCTTCTCTGTGTCTAACAGCAAATGATTTTTTTGGTTTCAAGGATACCTTGGATTGAATGTGTTAAAGTTCTTATCAGGTAGAATTGATAGCTGATATGGTGGAACCTTTTGAAGATTTTAATGGTTTAAGCTCATTTTTAATGATCTGTAAATAACTGAATTGTTTAGTTCCCACACAATAGAAATTTTCCCCCTTCTGCAAGCTTCATAGAAACTTGAATCATTGACAAGGTAGTTATCGAATATAGAGAGGTAATGAGTGATATTTTTCTTAAACAAGCTATCCACTATAATAGGGGTATGATCTAAGCATAAGGGGTCTTTGAATTTGCCTGTGTTGTTAGGAAATTGATTCAACCAAATATCCTTGACTAGTGTATGGTCTATCTTCTTCCTAATTTACCAATATGTGTTTTGTTTATTGGACTAATTGAATGTATGTCCCATGAATTTTAGATCAGTCACCCTTATATCTTAGACACATTCTTTGAAGTCAACTGAATAGTTCTTTAAATTGTAGTGTCCTTGAGCTTCTGAAATGTAAAGGAATAAATTGCAATCCCTGCATGTCATCCACATTTTTGTGATGTTGTTACTGACAGTTCTGAGATTGTTCCATAGACTTGAGAGTTAAGATATTCTACATAATGAGACTATTCTACCAAAAAGTCTCCTTTTAATTCAAAATGATCAATATGTAGAATCTGAACAAGTGGTTGCTAAAATTCGTGCAGGAGCATACACTTTGAATTTTCAAAAGATGGTGCGAAAACATATTTATTCCAACTCAGAAGGAGAAATGCACTGGAGTACCAATGTATACCATACACCTAAATTTATGTATAGTAATATTCATCTCCTACTAAAAGCAAGTCATTTATGGATATCATTTTTTATAGTATCTCCAAACATATACTATACCAACTTTTTATCCTTTTTATTGAAATGACAATGAAAATATGAATTTATAACGACAAAAGCAAAAATCCTAGGGCAAATTGGAACCATTAAATATTGACTATGAATTCATAAAGGAATCTTGGTTTTGAATTTGAATCAAAAAATTTCTTATATAAGAATATAAAATTGATAAAATTGATATAAAAGTTATAACAAAAATTGAAAAATATTTCCTTTTAATTGGTGATTATCAAAACAGTTAGAAAATGTTACCAAATTTGTATTAATTACATTCAATATAAGTTCACTTCTCTTAAATCCAAAGTTGCTCGCATATATGAAGGATATGTTTAACATTCTCCTGTAAGATGAAAATATTCAAATGCGTTGTTTGCTTATTGGAGTCCAATAGATCTACTTCAATCTCATCCTTTTTATAGCATATGATGATTCTTCCAAAAGGATGGCAATTGTGGTTTGTGAGCATTTTCCATTGAGATCCCAAAATGTTTATCTTGTTCATATTTTCTAACCTTATTTTGATTTCTGGTAAGGTTACAAAGAGTGGTTTTTCTCTAATGATAAAGTCCGTTAAAGCCGAAAGCTTTGAGGGATAATTTATTCCTCCAACATTCCAAGTTATGATTGACATATGAAGAGGATTGTCCTTTATACCTTTTCTCCTTGCCCATTTGTGATCTTCTTCTCTCCATTGTTTGGAATATCTCACTATTTCCTACTTCATTGGTGTAGATTTTTCGAGCTAATATTTTATCATTTGAAGTTCCGATAGGTGTTGCAGAGTCGACAGAATTTGTTATTATGCAGTTAATTTTCTAGATTTTGAGTTGTTGCATTTTGTAATACCCTCTGATAGATGGTTCCCTTATTCTAAAGTATGATATATGACTAGTTCATGCCTAGTAACCCTTCCCTACTTTCCACTGTTATGAATCATAGAGATTTCATTGCTTCCATTTTTAATATTTTCCATGTATTGGACATTCTCCTCAAAGATAGTTATTGAGCCTTCTCCTTTCTGTATATTCATTCCTTTGACTAAAATAGTTTCAAAAATATGACTTTGAATAGTTGGTTTTCAAATATGACTTTGAATAGGGGTTTTCATCATATCAACTCCAATCTTCTTCATAATGTCATTTGCATTCGTATTAGTTGAATTATTATTTTCAATCACTTCCATCTTCTACTTTTGCTGTGCAATACCCATCAATTCCTGGTAACTTCTAGATTTTAAGGTTTTCCCTGTAGCTCTCCAAATGTTCCCTTATGACTTGGAATAGAAATGGTATCTTTATAGTTTATTGTCTTCACCCAAATAGGGAGCTCCTTTGAGAGTTCAGTATTGACATATATTCTAGCATATCTTATTCTCCTTTTCTTAGCAGTGTTTTCATCCATGAATAGAGGTTTTCCATTGTAGCTAGTTAACAAACTTAACCCCTAAGTGGTCTAATATTCGAGGGGTACACTATGAAAATTTATCCAAAGGGGTATATTTTGAATCTTGATAATTTCTAACCTTAAGCTGGGATGCTAGGTTTGTAAGAAAATGGGTTGGTTGCCTATATGTCATGGGCCCTCTTTGAGTAATTTATAAGCTTCAAAGATTGAGGAGAATGTGAATAGGGTAAGGTTATCTTCTAAAAGTAACTATTAAAACATTTTTTCCATAGTTTTTTGACCCATCATTATTAATAGGAAAAGTTGGCCATTGATCAAAGAAAAATCCAACTACTGTGGATTCCCAACTATGGGCTCCCTCTTGAAGATTTTTAATCTCAAGATAAATAACAAGCTTCCTATCCAGTTCTTGTGATAAATTAAAGGATAGGTTCGCTGTGAGATGATCTCCTACCACTTACTTCTATATTTTGTGGGGAAGGAATGCAAATTGGGTTGAAGGGGAAGGCTCAGTGGTAAGGGGTGGCAAGGGTGGAAATTCATAAGTGTTTAAAGCAAAAGTGTTAAGCATTGTGCTTAAAATGGAAAATAACAGCTTTGTAGAAAGAAGGGCTGATAAAAAGTAGTTAAAAAATAGTAAAAAATTAAAGTCGAGAAGGGGATTTTTTAGTGGGAAATACTATAATGCCCCTAGTTATAGGAAAACTAGAAGCAGGCAATAAGCAAGATGAGAATCAAACAAGCATATTAAGTAGGAAGTGAGTAAGGGATTGAAGAAAGGAAGGGTTAGGAAATGAATAGGATGAAAATTAAGCAAGCAAATTACGCAGGCAGTGAGTAGGGGATCAAAAAAGGGAAAGGTTGTAGATGAAAAGCAAGCAAGTAGATTAAGAAGATTGGAATCCAAACCTACCTGTGATGCATTTAGAGAGAGGTAGTACAATCTCTCCCTGACCTATATTTTAAGTATTAATATAATTATTGAACTTTATTTCTAGTAGCTTTACCTTTATTGTAATCAATGATCAATTATACTTTTATCTCCAACTCTAAATAAGCTTTGGGATGATTCTTACCCTTAAAGAAAGGTACGGTCATTTTAATATTGCCAATATTGTCATCCACTTCTTAATCCTTAGACTATGTTTGGTTGGAGATTTTATAATGGAATGGAATTACATTATTCCATCATTTGGGAGGAGGTTTTATAATGGAATGGAATTAGATGAAAGAGGAGGGTTTCATATTATATCACATTCTATCATAAACAGTAAAAAAGCAAAACCTTCGATTTGGGGAGTTAAGGATGGAATCAGAGGTTTTAGGATGGAATGTAAAATGATAAACAACCTTACACTATATTATATTAAAAACCCTTTATCCAAATAATATTTCACTATATTACATTATGAGCGCTTCTATCCCTCTCAAACAATAATATTCTAATATTACATTCATTTACATTCCATTCCATTATAAACCATTTCATTCCATTAAAAATTTTATGTCTAACCAAACATAGCCTTAGGCTCCCTCCTTTACTCTCAATAACTCCTAATTCCTATCTAATTCCTAAATCTACCCCCTTTAACCTCAAAGACTAGATTAACACCATCAACATTAAGTTCATTATTCTCCTCATCATCCTTAGTTACTTATTAGATTATGCCTAATATGCCTCCCCTTATTGTGAACTTGGGTTACCATCTCCCTTACAATTCAACAAATATGTTATGATTGGTTTTCTAAAATATCCCTTAGCTTAGCATATCTTATATTCATCCTCTTAAATTGTTGTTGCATGGCCTGCATAGCATATAAGTTGTCCCTCTCCTCCTTTACTGTTGTATGCTTTTAAGAGACATATTTGAAAGTTGTAGAAAAATGTTAGTAAAGAAAATTTTCTCACACACTCTCAAAAATGACAAACCACTCATGTTTCACTGTTTCTTAGTGGCTTTTCTCAATGCTAATCTCACACTCTCTTACCATTCTACTCTTCATTTCCTTTACAAATTCTTTAAACTACAAAAAATTATATAAAAATTCAACCTTGCATAGTCTAAAAAATCCCAAGAGCTATTGGTCAAAAAGAAAAAATAAATCATGAGTTAAGCAACAAACATGGAAATCGAATAACAAGAGGGGCTAGAATCAAATATTTCTTAAGGCCACTTATTCGGACCTTATCCGTACCCTTGGAGGTCAAATCAAAAATAATCTAAGGATTGCAATATAGGGTGCAACCTCGAGTCATTTCACTTAATCGAAACCTAAAATTAATGGACCTAAGTTAACCTATATGTCATACTATGCAAGCTAATTGGGAAAAGGGGTTTTTGATCTCTGAAAACACTTATTGAACTAAATTGAAATGTAAAAGTATGTAAAATATATTTTTGGATTTTGGGAATAAAAAATAGAAAGATTAAAACAAGTGATCAAAAAGTGATAGAATCCTTTTGAAAATAAGCTTTGGCAATCTTAATCTGAAATTGATTTTTTATTGGAATAGAGATCACTAAGCTTCAAAATGATAAACCTTAAAGTACTTTTTAAGTCTAAGATCTTAATCAATGGGATTCCATTTCTCAAGATCCCGTTAAGTGCAGCTTAGTGTGTGTAATGCAATAGGTCAAATGAAATCTTAATCAACTCAATACCAAACACAACTATGCAAGATAAAAGAGAAGAAGATCACAAATGACATATATGAGACTTCATATATTAAAACTCAAAGTTCTACATCAAACAATCCAACTACACATAATCTAACATTTGATTAAACCATAATCAAGTAGCTTAACTACAAGTTACAAATCCTAGACTTAGGCATTCATAAATCATAGCTAAACTATGGATTAAGCTACTCCCCTTTTAAGCACATTGAACTCCAACCATCGCTACATCTTTAAGATGAAGGAAAACATCTAGCCACATATTGCAACCGAAAGCCTCATAACTAAGAATGAGTCTGTGCTACCCATGGTGGAAGTTGGCGGTGAAAATGGAAGAAAAATGAAACAGATACGAGAGAACACGATGATGGAATTGTGGGTGGCAAGGTAATGGAATGATGATGACAAAAATGGGTTGGTCGTCTCTGTTGTTTTGTAACTTATCCCAAATTAGGTTTTCTTTCCAAAACGGGTTGTTAGATTGGGTTGCACAGTAAGTGAAATTTTTAGAAATGGTTTGGGTTTGCACTGATTCGAAGGCTCGCCGCGACAAAACACTTACTTCGTCACGGCGATCTTTAATGGTTTTGCCGCGGTGAAACACTGACTTTGTCCTGGCAAACTTTACCCGAAATATCTTTGCTTGATCTCGTGACTTCAATTTCTTTGTTCCTGTTTTGGCTCTACTTTTTTAGTGTCCTGCAATGAAAAGTAGTAATTTGTAATATCACTTGTCCTATAAATCAAGGGAGTGCAATTATTAACTAATTATGACAATTTGATCCTCAAATTACATTAATTCAAAACAAGCACTTTTAGGTTAAATTAAGCACAATCTAACAAAAGGAGCTGAAAAGTATAATAAGAACCATGAACATGTCACTAAATAATATAGAAAACTTGGGTTCAATCAAATTCCCCCATACTTAGACCTTTGTGCTCCTGGAAAAAGCTTATGAAAGATTAAAGATATATATGTACAAAAGAAAATACCGACTATACTTAAAAATGAGAGTAGAAAATTAGTAAAACCACTTTCTCATAAATCAATCAAAGCAAATTAAGAGAACGCTAAAAAGATAAATACTACAAGAATTTAATCCAAGAGATCAGGCAAAAGAGATTTCTCTCAAGGGAAACTGTTTAACTCTCAACTCACTTGTCTAGGAATAATTTCACTCTAAAATCCGCTTAGTCTATTCTCTACAATAAGCTTGTTATAGTTCTACCTCTCCACTATAAGAACCATAATTTTACAAATCAAGAAGACTTTAAGGGTTGTAATGATGGATGAAGGCCAAGTGAAATGGAAGGAATAAAAGAAAAAAGAGATGAGTAACATGCACTATAATTATTCTCATCATCAAACAAACATCAACTATTATAAAGAAAAGATTTAAAATTCTACCCATATAAGCTTTTTAATTTTTATTTTATTTATTTATATAGTACATAATTGAATTCTATAATTGAAAACAATTGCTCAGGGAAACTCATAATTCAGAGGCAAACAACACGCCTCATTTTTTTGTTTTTTGTGGTTTTTTTGTTGTTTTTTGTTTTGTTTTTTTTTTAAAGATCAACTTAAACTTTAAAAAATTGGAGATAAAATATTAACATCAATATGAAGACATGTATATGCACTCAAAAAGATAGCTCATAAGGCTAACAATGGTTAAGTGTTTGGGCTTGTGTTTGGATTAAGGGTTTTGAAATGAATGCCTCTATCATATTCACAAAATTTTAGTTCATAAACCCTTGATTAAGAATTAAAACAAGTTCTAGAGATATATGAAATTAAGCAGATACACACAAATGAAAGACTTTAGGCTCAAATATCCTTCTAACAAGGTTAGCATCTCAATTAAGCCATCTCAAGGTTTAAAAACATATAGCACCACTTTCTTAGCGTACCCTCATTTACCTCTCGTTGAAAACATTGAAAATGGGATTAGCATTTTAAAGCATGGATGATTTTCCAAAAGCACATGTAACACTTTAGAGTTTTCAAATCTATTATGGAAGAATTGTTGAACTGAGGGAATAAACACATTTGTTTGGTCGAGAAAAGATGAGGAGGCATCACTGTAGCGACCACAAGTTTGCCGCGGCAAAGTATTTTTGAGCAAAGTTTTGTTGCGGCGAAACCAGTGATGGCCGCGGCGAAAGGTGGCAGAAATGTGAAAAAAATGGCAGATAAGTGTAAATTCACCTAAAACTAAGTTAACAACCATAAACACACAAATGACCTATTTAAAAACAATTAAGTGGACAAATTTGATGCGTGAAGAAGCTGTTTTGGTTGAATTCAAAAAGATAGATATTCTTCCCTCACACTTGAACATAAGATTGTCCTCAATGTTAAACAAGCAAAAAACAATCGCATAGCGAATATAAGAGAGAGTAACGGAAAGATAAAATACAAAGGGCAATCCAACACAAGGAGAATTAGCAAAACAACAAGGCTAGGAATAGCCGATGAAATAAGTGACAGTATCCACAATGGTTAGTGCAAGCCAAAGAAAATACACCAGAAAAGCTAACTAACTATCCAGCTGACTCAAAACTAAAAACATAGATGCAAAAATAAAACAACAACACATAAAACAAAAAGACTGAAGACTAGTTTATAGGAGACTCAGCATCAGACTGAGATGGACTGGTGACAGATGAGCCTGCTCCAAAGGTTCCTACCCCAAATATACCAACGTCGGGCATCGATTCATCCTTATCAAAGGGCAATTAGAAGTGGAAGCACTTGGCTAGCAAGGCATCCATGCAACAGGCATGGGGACTTCTTGGGCTGGCTAGCCCGGGGCTGCACCAAGATCAGAAACAAGTGGGCAAGGAGTTGGTGGTGGGTGAAGGGTAGGTTGTTTAAGGCAATCATACCTGAAGGAGGGGACTGGGTCAAAATAGCTATCGTTATTGTATTTAGAGACATTGTGGGCTTGAAAAATGTTGGATATGAGATGAGGGAAGAGTATGACGATGGTGAATCTGGCGGTTTGGATGGGGTCATGGAGGTCGGAGACGATAGTGTCAGCTATATTGACCGAACACCCAGTCATCAGGAGATAGATGTAAAGGGCTTGGCGTTTGGTGACGTAAGCGAGGTGGAGGGTGGGGATGATGTTGTTGCAGACTAAGTGGAGCCAAGGACAAGCCTCTAGCCTCAACTCAGAGGATTTAAGGTAATTCTCAGCGTTGCGTGGTCGATGCCAATCAGTGCCCTCTTAACAAAGGGTGCGGGCAACATTAGCCATTAGGTAGTCACGAATTAACTGGTCATAATAGTAGTGGCGGAAGGGGGAAGATCGTAATGGCGGTGGATAGCAACTGTAGTAAAGGCATGTGGTTCCATAATATCCCAGAAGTTAATGGTAAGTCGTTTATGGAATCGGGCATAGGTGTAAAAATGACGAACGAACTTGTCATTTTCAAGGGTACGCGGCTGAACTAAACTAGTTAATTGTGAGGCATGGAGTTACTGGAAAAAGTAGTTCTTTGGGGGGTGAGAGGAAAAGGATGTTCTTTAATTATAGGTTGATCATTGATCTTTGCAGATAGTTCCTCAAATGTAAAGTGGTCAGCAGGGGAGTCAGACTCAATGGGAAGTCCAGGATTTTTGGTTTGAAGCATTTTCCTGCAGATAGAACATACAATAAAGAAACTAAAGAAATAAATAGAGGTCAGAAAGTGAACATGGTTCATCACAACAACTATTCATTTGCCGTTACAAAATCATTTCTTCGTTGCGGCGAAATTAGTAGTTGTGTTGTGGCAAATCCAGTTCTTCACCGCCGCAAAATCAGAAGTTTATGCCACGGTGAATCAAAATGCTTATGTGCCGCACAAAATCTCTCCATCATGCCATGGCAAAATCACACGTAGTGCTACGGCAAAACCTTAGAAGAGTGACATAAAGGGAAATGAAAATGGAAAAGAAGAAAAGAGAAGAGACTTACCGAGAAGAGGAAGAAAACTGCAACGAAACAGAGTGGGAGACAGAAGAAAAGGAGAAATCGTGAAGAGGGAGATGAGGGAAGGTGCTGATTTGCATATATTCAATATGTAAACCAAAAGGTGGGAAAGAAGTCAGATGGTTAAAGGAAGGTTAGTGTGATAAGAAGAAAATAATAAAGGGAAGATGAATGGTTAATGAAAGATAGGGGTAGGATGGTAATCGCATGCGCAGATTTCTATTATCGCCGCATCAAAAGTATGAGATTGTCACAGCGAAAAATAACCCGAGAGCAAAATAAAAAGAAACTGGGGTGTTTCGGCACGACAATGTGGATTGCATGCCGCGAAGAAAATAACCCAAAACTCAACAATACAAAAAACTTCAATAAAGAAATAGTAACATGACAAACAAACAAACAGACATAAAGACAGGGGTTGAATACTCAGAAAACCTTGAAATGCATATCGATGGTTAGACTAGAATGGATATCATACATCCAGCAATTAAGCGCAGCAAAAGAAAGGCAAGAGACAAAAATAGAAGGGGAAATTATTGAATTGAAAGACTACTGACTAAACTAAAAGCTAAGCTACTTTCCTACTAGGGTGGTTCTCCCCCCCC
>JANIJH010000223.1:32896274-32912919 GCA_024520975.1 Erythroxylum areolatum | reverse complement strand
CATAACTCCAAGAACTCTAGAAACTTTTGTATTAAGTTAGTAACTAGCTGTTGGAATAGCTTTATAAGCATATCGATCATTGAGCATCTTATATTTTGTATTTTGTACTTGACTCTTGATGAATATGATGATATGTAACTAAAGCTATGCATGAATCTATGTGATTGGAAAAGAGCCTGAGAACTCCAGTACTCTCATCTTTCATGCGTTTGTATTGAGTTGTGATATGGGTATGACCTTGAGAAGGAATGTATATGTGCATTATCTTTTGATGAGTTGCTGTTAGGTTTTGCATTGGGATAGCTCGCTGGAGATTTGCTAAGGTTTAAGAGCTGTTAAAATTAAGTGCAGGTGCTGTCAAAATGATAGATGTATTTTAGCAGAAACTTTGAATCCCTATGCGACCTATTTAGAGTTGGATTTTGTCCTTGTGGTCTTCATGAAAGTTGTAGAGAATTCTTTTACCTTTCCATAGCCACCAAGTTTGCTCAATTCGGAGTCTTGAGTCAAAAGTTATGGTATTTTCAAGTTCTGGTACTGTTTAGGAGGAGCTAGTCGCTCGGTCTTGGAGTCAACTTTTGGTTTCTTTAGTGGCCGAGTTAGTCTTTGAATCCTTCTTGTAAATGGTAGAGCTATCTCTCAGCTTTCCAACGAATCAAACCACGTCTGATTTGGAGTTCTGAGTGGAAAGTTATGATCTTTCCAAGTAGAAGCATTCAGGAGCAAAAGTAAGACAAAGTTACTGTTCATCGTCATCTTCGTCTATGATGACGTCATCTTCGTCTTAGTTTTGCTGACGTCATCTTCGTCTGTGATGACGTCATCTTCGTCTGTGCTGACGTCATCTTTGTCTGTGCTGACGTCATCTTCGTCTATGATGACGTCATCTTCCTCTTAGTTTTGCAGACGTCATCTTCGTCTGTGATGACGTCATCTTCGTCTGTGCTGACATCATCGTCTGCTTTTGGTTTTGACCCTTCTTCCTTCTCTTGGCCATAACTTTTTAGTGCGACCTCTGATTAAGTTGATTTCTGAAACGTTGGACTCCTAAGAAAATTTTCTGTCTTTTTATACCTGATTTGTCAGTATTGCTTTTAAATTTATAAAAAGTGGATTGAAGCAAAGTGTGATGGTCGGTAGATAAAGTCTGAATATACTTCACTTATTTTGAAATATCTTGATCTACAGAGCTCCGATTGAGGCGATTCTTGTATTAAATTAAACTAGAGATATAAACCTACAAGTTTTATGAAGGAACTGATCGGCAATTTAGCTTCTAAAGTTCTCAAATGCTGACATGAAGTCGGTAGAGGGTCAGTTTTCACTGTTTCTTTAAGATAGTATTTTTTTTAAACCATAACTTCTTCATTTCTAATCCAAATTGAGCGTTTTCAGTGGCGATAGAATCGTTAGAATGTGGGGAAAAATTTTCCTTAAGAAGTCGATCTGAATTTCCTTAAGAAGTCGATCTGAATTTCCTTTTTGGGGGCTTCCTTAAATTGTGGTCAGTGTATGGTCAGTTTTGGGTCTGCTATGCTTCTGTGTTTCCGAATGTTGGGCCTCGGAGACGGGATCCAACAATCTTATAGACCCATAATGTGTTTTCCAATCTTACACTCTAATCCTTCCTATTCGACTACACAGTTTTCTCCAGGATTAACTTGATTTCTCAATTTAAGATTTCAGCTTGCCTGTCGGTTTGGGGATGGTAAGCAATGGAAACTTTATGTGTGATGTGATATTTTCTGAACATTGCTTCCATCAATTTGTTGTAAAAGTGGGTTCCTCTGTCATTAATGATTGCTTTTGGTATCCCGAACCTAGAAAGAATGTTAGCCTTAACAAAATATGCAACAACCTTTGCATCATTTGTCTTGGTGGCTTTAGATTTCATTGATTAGAAACATAATCTACTGCAAGTAATATATAAGTAAATCAAAAATATAGAGGGAAAAATCTTATAAAGTTAATACCCCAAACGTAAAAAATTTCACAAAAAAACAAAGGAATTTGTGGTAATTGATCCTTAGGGGATAGGTTACCTGATTGTTGGCATCTACAATAGGATTTATAGAAGGTATATGCATCTTTGAACAACGTTGGCTAGTAGAAACTGCTCTCCAAAAATTTAGGAGTTGTTCTTTTCACTCCAAAATGTCCTCCACATGCATATGAATGCAGAAGGCTAAGATTGAGGATGTTTCATTTTTCGGTACGCACCTCTTGATAACTTGATATGCGTAGTGCCTCCAAAGATATGAGTTATCCCATATATAATACTTTGCTTCACTCTGTAGCTTATTCCTCTAAGCCGTTGACAAACCAACAGGTAATTCATTAATAGCAAAAAAATTGATAATATCTGCATACCATGGTGGTGTTATATTGGCAAAAAATAATAGCTCATCTAGAAAGGTTTCTCGTAGAGGGATATCATCTTCTTCCTTTATCAAATGGTTGAGATGGTTTGCCACGACGCTTTCTACCCCTTTCTTATCTCTGATCTCCAACAGGAATTCTTGAACGAGGAGAATCCATTTGATCAACCTCGGTTTTGTTTCTTTCTTTGTGAGCAATTTTCATAAAGCTACATGGTCAAAATAAACAATCACTTTAGCACCAAGCAAATACGTTTGAAATTTTTCCAAAGTAAAAAATGCATATAAGAGTTCTTTTTTAATAGTTGAATATTCAACTAAGCTGGGATTAGAGTTTTGGAAGCATAGTAGATGGCATGCAAAGCTTTTGCCACTCTTTTTCCTAGAATTGCCATTATGGCATAATCACTTGCATCATACTTGATCTCAAAACGGAGGTTCCAATATGGTAGTTGAATCACTAGTGGGGATGTCAGAAGCTTCTTAAGTTTGTTGAATGCTTCCTTACACTTTTCATCGAACTCAAAGGAGACATCTTATTGTAGAAGGTTGCATAGTGGTGTGACTATCTTTGAAAAGTCCTTAATGAACCTTTAGTAAAAACCTACATGTCCAAGAAAAGAACGCACTTCTCGTATAGTAGAGGGGTAAGGTAAAAGAAGAAATAAAATCAACCTTAGATTTGTCTACCTCAATACCCTTAACAGATATAACATGACCTAAAACTATACCTTGTTCCACCATAAAATGACATTTCTCCCATTTCTGTACAAAGTTAGTTTCTATGGATCTTTCCAAAATAATAGCAAGATTGTCAAGGAATTCATCAAAAGAAGATCCATATACACTTAAAATCATCTACGAATACCTTAATCATCTTCTTAACATACTTAAAAAAAATATTTACCATACAACTTTAGAACTTAGTAAGTGCGTTACATAATCCAAATGGCATTCTTTGATAAGCAAATGTATCGAAAGGGCATGTAAATGTGTTCTTATCCTCATCTTCCAGTGCGGTTGGGATTTTAAGACAACCTGAAAAGCCATTTAGAAAGCAATAATAGTCATAGCCCACTAATCTCTCAAGCATATGATCAATAAAACGAAGGGAAACGTGGTCTTTACCAGTTGCAAAATTTAACTTTCTATAATCAATAAATACTCGCCACCCAATTTGCACTCGATTGGGAACCAAGTCACCTTCCTGATTTGTCACAATGGTGATTCCAGACTTATTTGGAACCACCTATATAGACTTACCCACTTACTATTAGAGATCGGGTAAATCACCTCAGCATCGAGAAACTTCAGCATCTCCTTTTTCACAACTTCCATTATTGGAGGATTCAACCTACATTGAGCTTGCTTTATGGATTTTGCATCCTCCTCTAATAAAATGTGATGCATGCATATCTTATCCCTTGGATATCCCCGATAGTCTAGGCAATGGCCTTCTTATGCTCTTTCAGCATTAGAACTAGCCTCTACTATTGATTTGAAGTCAACTCCACTGAAATGATGACTGGAAGAATTTACTTATCTCCCAAATAAGCATACTTGCGGTGTGTAGGGAGTGGCTTAGTTAAGTCAAAATGACTTTACGATTAATTTTGATGAAAAATAAATAATGAGACGGAGCGAAAATGAGACGGAAGCAAATAATGAGACAGAAGCAAAAGAAAAATGAGAAGGAGCGAAAATGAGATGGAAGCAAAAAGAAAAATGAGACGGAAGCGAATAATGAGACAGAAGCAAAAGCCAAATGAGACGAAGCAAAAATGAGACGGAAGCAAAAAGCAAAATAAGATGGAAGCAATATGAGATGAAGAGAAGCCGAAAAGAAGACGAAGAAAATGAGACGAAGAAGCAAATCAGTTTGAGTTAGTTGCAGAACTCAACTGAATAACCGTTTCTTTAAAGATCAAGAATCAAGAAGAAAGAAGAAGTTATCAAGAAGCAGTTGAAGACGAAGACTATAAATATGAGTCGAAGTCGAAGACTGAAAAAAGTTAGCAATTTGTGTTAGTGATATTCAAAAGCTAAATACTATATTGTGCGAAATCAAGAGATCTATATTTTCTGTAACAAAGCTCGCAATATCTTTCTATAAGAAAGAAGAATAGCTGAGAGCCTAAAGAGGCTAAGTGAGAAAAAGAATACTTACTGTAATAGACCTGAAGAGGCTCGGTGAAAAGAATACTTGTACTTTTGTGAAGTATAGTGAAATCTCAGAAGGGATTCTGAGGATTGGACGTAGCCCACGGTTTGGGGTGAACCAGTATAAAATTGTTGTGTCGACTCTCACTCTTATCTCTTATCTCTTAATTTCTATTTCTATTGCTGATATAAATACTTCATAATATTCTTTTTGTCTATTTTTTTGAGAAAGCAATTTTTAAGAAAGGGAATTGTATTAAAAATCCGATTACACAATTTAACCCCCCCTTCTTGTGCACTTTTATATCGTATACTAACGTGTGATTCACTTCAAGCTTCAATTCCAATTCTGGTGCTTCCACATCAGAAGGTAACAAATTTTTGTGAGATTCAGATAGTTTTAGAGAAACCAAACATACCTTTTTGGAGAGTTTTCTAATGATTCCAAAGTGGCTGCCACTTCCATTAGCTCCTCTCCCATTTTAACATCTATGTTGGGTTTGTTTCCAATTCCTCAATCAAGATCATTTCTAAATGATCCTCGCAACTTAATTTAAACATTTCATATACTAAAGGATCAATCACATCAATAAAAAAAGCACAATGATCATCAAGAGGATGTTTCATGGCATCAAAAATATTGAAATGAATCACTTCCCTATCAAATTCCATAATGAGGGTTCCCTTACAAACATCTATCTAGTTTGAGCAATATTAAGAAATGGTCTCCCCAATAAGATAGGTATTCGATTACATAAAGTGACATCATTCATATCGATAATATAAAAATCTGCAGGAAACATTAAATTATTTACTTGCACCAAAACATCCTCAACCACACCATCAGGAGAAGCATTAGTGCAGTCAGCTAATTGTATTATCACACTCCTTTTTTTCATAGGACCTAAATTCAAAGAAGCATAAATCAAACAAGGAATTACATTAATTGAAGCAACCAAATCCAACATAGCTCTATTGATCATAATATTACCAATTTTACAAGGAATGGTAAACATACCTATATCCTATCATTATGTAGGCAACTTCTTTCTAAAAATTGCAAACACATTCTCACGCATCATCACTTTCTCATCACCCCCTATTTTCCTCTTATGTGTACACAATTCTTTGGAATTTGGCGTACCTTGCTACTTGCTTGGTTGCCTTGAACATAGGTGTGTTGACTTCCAGTTTCTAGAAAGTCTCCAATATCTCTTTGTCTTCTCCTCCTTGTTTGGTCTTGTCAATCTACTCGAAAAAGGTGGAGGATTAGTTATAATAATATTGGGATTCTCAAAATTTACCATTGTACTCGATGACAGATTTTCTTGCTTTCCTAATTCCTTCTCGATCTCTTCCTCGTTAGCAATCCTTAGTGGAGTTTTCTTAGGACCCTCGATCTCTTTTCCTCTCCTTATAGTTATTACGCTAACATTCTTTGGGTCCACCTCGGGTTGGGATGGTAGCTTTCCTCCAATTTTCTCTTCGATACGATTGAGCCTCACTACCATCTGACCCATTTAATTTTTCCAAATTCTGCATGTTTCTACATTTTGATTAAGTTGCATCATACTCTGTTGAAGCTATTGTATATTTTGAATAAGTTGTTGCAAAGTCTGATTAAGCTGAAGAATGTTAGCATTAAAGGTTTTAATAAACTCATTAAGAGATGTACCTGAACTAGGCAAGGAAGCTCCTTATGTTCCTTGTGGTCTTGGTTGAAATCCTTATGTTCCTTATAACCGATTCTAAAAGTAATTCTACTACTTATTCCCTCCATAAATAAAGTTGCAATGATCCTTCCAGCCTATGTTATGTAGCGCTCCCTTACTACAGGGTACAAACCGAGACGTCCGGAGGTCATTTCAGTACATATCCTAAGATAATGGTGAGCTACGTTTGATCTCTACATTCATTTCACTTGGCATCATATCATTATTTACTTATAAAGAATTAAAAAATCACAATATTTTAAAACCAACTTTTTCCTCATTTCAATTCACAAAATCGAAAGTTTACATTGCATCTTTAAACTCTTACTACATGTGCATCATCAAAACCTAAAACAAAAGTACTACATGAAAGAAGAAAATATACAATGTCTATTTAATCTGTCCAAAAAGCCCAGCTGACTGACCTTTGAGCCATGACTTCTCTTAACAAACACAATCTACACGGCGGGAAAAGCCTCTCAGTAACTAGAGGCGTCTCTCGGCCCTGAAAAGATAACATTGCAATTTTGGTGAGTTTTGCGAACTCAAATAAAGTAACTATCATCGATGACTCTCTCAATTCATGCAACACATTATTTCACGTAGCATATAATCATATATTGCACTTTACATAGTATCACAATTTAACTTAGGCATAAGCAAATTCGACATTTCAATCAATTAGACATACTTGATAAAAATGCATATAAGACACCTTCCAATTATTACGTTATTGCGATCGAGTGCCTGAACTGTCCCTTATCTATTTTGGATACTGGGCTCATTAATAATTGTCCCTTTTTTGATGAGGATATAGAGCTCATTATACATAGTGAGCCTTAGGCTCCTATTCATTGTTTAAGCTCGAGACTCTTTTCACTCGTTGAGTTTTAAGCTCTAATCAGTGGCTACTTTGGTTACAATTGCCATTATCTGATTGTGCATTCATGTATGGAATGCATATGCCACAGTTAATCACATTATAAAGCACTTAGGTCTTCACATTCACATTCAAGCAGTACTTCAATATACATTTCACATTTCACAGTCATCGGACCTTGTGTCCGCAATCAACAATCAAACCCATTCATTTCATATTCATTCATCATTCAGAACGTAATTTAAGCAAACAATAATTGAGAGGAACCATCTAGGTTCCTCACTAGTTGCTCCTAAAGTAATGCCTGGAAGTTTCGGCAACGTTTAGGATTGACGTTCGAGTTGCTTCTCTCTATTAAGCAACTTACACAATATCACAACTTGTACAATCATAAGTGTTTAAAAATGCAAATGTATGAAATGAAATATGTACAATGCATGTTCATGATAATCTCGGGTATTTTACCATCAATTTCATCACAAATTTATTCTCATATCGAAACTCATCTAAGTATAATTAATACTTAAGTTTATGCCTTACTAAAACCATTAAATTCACAATTCATTTCTTATTGAATCACTTTAGGTTTTTTCAAGACACCCATTCAAGTCTACTGTTCACATTCAATTAGAAGATGTAATTGAAGTAATTTGATCATACTCTCTTCTATAAAAGTGTTCCTTTATGTATTATCTTTCTGTTGACACTAAAATCACTCAATTTGGTTCAGTACTTTGGAAGATATGCCTCAAACATTTTCGGGGTTGTCATATTCCAAAAATAGTGTACTATGCATAACTTACATTTAGAATTTGAATATTCTAGAGACTCAATCACAATTATACTCATTGAGACAATTTGTAGGCCTATATCTATAATTTACTCCAAATAAAAAATCATCTCATTTGGAATCCTACAGATCCAAATATAATCAAAATACTTAGGGGTGTTCAGTAAGATAATCCTATTTCACTATTCCAACAGATTCCACATTTTGATTTCATCAATATTTCTCAAATAAATTTAGAATGCTACAAACTTTTGTGGAGAGGTAGAAAAATATGTTAGGAATCTATTGGTTTAAAAATCACTTTATTTGGAGGTCGTATAGCAAAGTTATGTCGAAAAGAATCAAACAAGGTTTTCTCTTCAGATCATTTTGCACCCGTCGTGGGGCAATTAGCATAATATTTTCACTAGAGATGTCAGATCAAAGACATTCTTGTACAGTTTGAAAGAAGACTTCAAGATATACAACTTGAATGAAGACATTGGAGATAAATTCTATCATATGAAGGGTCAAAGATGGAACAGACGATAAGATCAAACAAAATCAAATGAAAAAGCAGATTTTTTGAAAAAACAGACGAATTGGAAAAATTGCCATAATTTTCCCTAACGATATTGGATTAAGGTGTTCTTTAGATGGTTTAAAAGAGGACTTCAAGATATAAAACTTTAATGCAGACCTTGAAAACCAATTATATCATCTGAAGGGTCAAAAATGGAACAGACGATAGGATCAGATAAAACCAAATGAAAATGCAGACGAATTGAAAAAGCAGATGAATTGGGAAAATTGTCATAACTTTCCCTATTGATATTGGATTAAGGTGTTCTTTGGATGGTTTGAAAGAGGACTTCAAGATCCACAACTTTGATGAGACCTTGAAGACAAATTCTATCATTTTAAGGGCCAAAAATAGAACAGACGATAGTGCAAAGAAGAAATTTTGGTCATATAAGAAGAAGCAGAAGGTCAAACATAGAAGAAGCCGAAAGTGGTAGATATGATGTCATCACAGACGATATGATGTCATCACAGATGATACATTTTTATAGACGATATAACATCATCACAGATGATACATTTTTACAGACGATATGACGTCATCACAGACGATACGTTTTTACAGACGATATGATGTCATCACAGACGTTACATTTTTACAGTCGATATGATGTCATCATAGACGATATGACGTCATTATAGATAATACTATATATACTCTTGAACATATCCTCTTATAAGGACCTTAACTTTCAACTCAGATATCCAAAAATTTCATATAATATGTCGTTGGAAAGGTAAAAGAAAGACTACAACTTCCATAAAGACAACTTTGTCAAAATCTCTATAGATCAGTATAGAATATTCACAGAAGGTTCAGATTGAAAATTCAACCTCTTAACTATTCATTCCCAGAAATTTCCAAATTTCATTCTCTAAAATCCAACACTTCATATTTTTATTCCTACTCCATTTCAATCAACTCATTCACCATAAATTCATACTACCCCCTAAATATGCAGATTTGATCAAGAACCATCAAAAGCCAAAAATTCATGGTTCATCCTATTCATACTCTGTCACCTTTTCTGCATTTTCAACATTTTTTCATATTCTCAATTTTCCTCTCAACTTTCATTTATACACTCATACCCATCTCGGACCATCATTTTACATCTACTCTTCAACTCAAAAATCATTTCCACAACACCGGATCACTAATAATCCATCAAAACTAAATTTACACCATAACCCAATTTTTCATCAAGTGCCATGATCTATACAATGACAGTAAATTCATCAATTTATTTCAAAAATTTACAACTCTAACAAAATTATTTACTACTTACTCGTTGAAAACTCCAGAAGCTTCAACTATCTTCAAGCCCTAACTCCATGCAAAACTCACATTCCACTGTGAACACTAACCAACTTTTGGTTCTTCTTAAGGTAAAAGAAACACTTAGCAGTAGGGTAGAGGAAGGAAAAGCAAAGAAATTCTTCAGAGGAATTTTGATGGAAAACTCTGTATGTTTTAAGAAAATTCGAAGAAGATGATAATAAGGAAAGAAACTTAGGAAATACCAAACCCCTTTTTAAACTCTTAGATATCAAAACTTACTTCTAACAAAAGTACAAAAAGCAACTTAACATTTGTCACTTTCCTATGGTCTAAGCTCTAACTTAGTTTTGTTTGAAACTATCTCTCTTAACTCTCATCTTACAATCCAACTATCTCAAAATCTTCTTTTATATTGAGGAAGTTCATAGTAAGGTTGATGAAGTCGTTGACTCAATGGGCGATCTTCATGAGGAAGTAGCACTACTACGGGGTTATTATTGAACAAGACCTTAAGACGATCTGCAATGACATGCAACGTATGTTTTCTAAAGTTCTAAAGTGTCTACAATGAGCAATATTTTTGATTAATTTGGCATAATAATTAAACTCCAAATAAAATGGTTTATCTAATAAGACCACAAAATTTATTCAAATCATGTTTAATAAATAAAAAAATTTGAGGCCCAACACACCTAGATTGCTTCAGCTTTGATTGGCGAACCTCACCGTGAAAGACCCAACATCAACTGCATCACACTCGCCGCCACGAGCCACTATAGTCTCTCTATTGTCGTAATGCATGAGCACCACGTGCCACCCTTCGACAAGTGTTTCACCATAGTTCTTTCTCCACAAGTGTCGCCGGCCTCTTGCCTCTCCTCTGGGGGTGTCAGACGCAACCTCCAACCTTCGGCCAATGCCCTTGCTCTCTTGCTTCCCTTCGGTTCATTTTTGTTTCTAGTATTTTTCTGCCCATACAGAAGCATTTTTTTCAGACATATTCTACTTACTTTACATGCATAGTTTTTGTTGGATGTCTTGATTAATACTGGAGAAGATGGAGGGAAATAAGGTAATTATATTGAGTTTCAATAATCCTTCACTTCAAATTAGTCCCGTAAAATTTAATGGAATTAATTATCTTGCTTGGTCAAGATCCTGTTTATTGTTTATCAAAGCTAGAGGATTATAGGGTTACATTACTAATGACAGTAAGAGACTCGACGTCAACAATTCTAATTATAATCAGTGGGAGTCTAAGAATTCTCTCACATATCTTGGCTCATAAATTCAATGAAACCGGAAATTGCTCGGACATACTTGCTGCTTGACACAGCAACAAAGATATGGAAAGTTGCTTCTCTGACCTATTCTCAAATAGGTAATAAAGCTCAAATTTTTTTATCTTTGTAATAAATTGCACAACACAAAGCAAGGAGATATGACTGTATCACAGTATTGTGCAGAGTTATATGGGTTGTGACAGGAATTAGACTATTAACAAGATTTTGAAGCAGAATGCTGAAAATATGCCGCTAGATTCCAAAAATTGATAGAAGAAGGACAATTATTTGATTTTTTAGCAGGTCTTAACCCTGAGTATGATCATATATGAGGAACAATACTTGGAAAAGATCCTTTCCCTTCCATTCAACTCGCACATTCTCTAGTACAACAAGAAGAAAGTACGCGAAATGTTATGCTACGTACACCTATCATTGAAAAAGCAGGATTAGTAGCAAGTTCTATCGAAAAGTTGAAACCTGCAAATACCTTATCTAATAAGGATCACTTACAATGTGATTACTGTGAAAATCCAAGACATACCCGAGAAACTTGCTAGAAATTGCATGGAAGGCCTAATTAGAGTCGTGAAAAACGAGGCAGTTTAGTGGTAAAGGGTCAGGCTCACTTAGCTGATGGAAATGAAGTGTCCGCAACATCGTTAGTTAGGGGATTATCTAATGAGGAACTTCAGGCCTTAAGACAGCTTCTCTCAAAAACAGACTCTACTTCCACAGTTAGTGCATCAAACCTTGCCAAATCAAGTATTGAGCTTTACAATTCTAAAGATAGTCCTTGGAATATAGACTCTGGAGCTAACAGACATATGATAGGCTCTCAAAAGAAAATTTTAACATACTTTCATGGAAACAATAGGGATAATGTTAGAATAGCATACGGGACTTTTACTTCCGCATCTGGTATAGGTTTTGTTAACTGTACTCCCAATATTACCCTATCCTCAGTACTTCACTTACCCCGTTTTCCTATTAATCTTCTCTCTATCAGTTCTATCACTAAGGACCTTAATTGCAAAGTTAAATTTTTTCATGACTATTGTGTTCGTCAGGACCTCCACATAGGGTAGAGGATTGGAACTAGTAGGCTACAGGATGGCTTATATGTCTTGGAAGAAGAGCACTTGATAGTTGCACATATGTGATTACTAAGGAAATTCTGTAGTGGCATAGGCGGTTAGGACATCCCTCATTTTTTTTATAGCAAAATTTATCCAAACTTGTTTAAAAGCACTTCTTTTAATTCTTTGTTTTGTGAAGCATGTGAACTTGCTAAACACACTAGAAGTTCTTATCATCTATCAAGTAGTAAGAGTTTTGCTCCTTTTATGACTATTCACTCTGATTTTTGGGGTCCTACTCAAATTCCCTCTCTTTCTGGCCATAGATGGTTTGTGACCTTTATTAATTGTTGCACCCATTTGACATGGGTTTATCTGATGAAAACTAAGAATGAAGTTTTTTCATGCTTCCAATCTTTTCATAAAATGAATTGTACTTAATATGATGTTAGAGTTAAGATATTACAGTTAGATAATGGAGTGGAGTATATGGATGGCAAATTTCGTACTTATCTAGATTTTAATGGAATAGTACATCAAACTAGTTATGCCTATACTAGTGAACAGAACGGAGTTGTGGACAGGAAGAATAGACACATTCTAGAGGTTATATGATCACTCATGTTCACAATGAATCTTCCAAAGGGATATTGGGGTGATGCAATCCTTTTAGCCGCCTATCTTATTAACAGAATGCCACTTCAAATTTTAGATTTTAAAAGCCCTATTGAAATATTACAAGATACAAACTCTTACACTGTACCTTTGAGAGTCTTTAGGTGTGTTTGCTTTGTTCATGCTCAAAATGTTGGCAAGTTGGAGCCAAGAGCTTTGAAATGTGTTTTTGTTGGATATTCTCCCACTCAAAAAGGATATAAGTGTTATCACCCCCAGTCTAAGAAACACATTGTAAGTATGGATGTCATTTTCTGGAGTATGAGTCCTATTTCACCACATCCTCAACCCTTCTTCAAGGGGAGAATGAAATTGAAGAATAATTATTGCTTGACTCTAGAGATAATGAGATCTAAGGAGAAAGAATAATTTAGGGGGAGACAACAAGTTTTGTTCAAGAGGATCAAGGTCAATGCTTAGATAAACCAAACTTAAAGACATACTCAAGGTGAGATAAGACAGAAAAAGCTATCATGTAGTCTGTGTCAATGTCGTCCTCTTCCCTCAAAAACATTGGTGAGCTAGAATATTATTTATCTAATGATTTAGATAAGCCAATTGCTTTTCGAAAAGGTGTTAGAAGTTGCAACAAATACCTAATTTCTAACTTTGATACATATGACTCATTATTTCCTATCTATAAAACCTTTGTCTTGTCTATTTCTTCTGTGTCTATTCCATAGGATTAGAGGGAAGCAATGAAAATTGTCCAGTGGAAAGAAACTATGATTGAAGAAATGAAGGCCTTGGCAAAAAATAAGACTTGGTAACTTATCACTGCTCCAAAAGGAACATGGACAGTTGGCTACAAATAGGTATTCACAGTGAAGCATAAACTAGATGGGTCTATTGAGAGGTATAAGGTGAGATTGGTGGCTAAAGGCTTTACTTAAACATATAGAGTGGACTATTGAGAAACCTTTGCTCCGGTTACTAAGATGAACACAATCAGAATCTTACTCTCATGTACAACTAACTTGGATTGGGACTTATAGCAGTTCGTTGTTAAAAATGCATTTCTTCATAGGGATCTGAAGGAGGAGGTGTATATGGAGATTCCTCCAAGGTTTGAGATGAGAAGACACAAAGGAAGGTTTGTAGGCTAAACAAGGCCTTTTACGTGCTTAAACAATCACCACAAGCTTTTTTTGAAAAGTTCAATCAGGTTATGATCTCCTTTGATTATCAACAGAGTAATGCAGATCATACCCTATTTATCAAGCACTCCCAAGGTATATCACACTTCTTATTGTCTATGTTGATGAAATTATTGTAACTGAAAGTGATACAAAAGAGATGGCAAGGCTGAAGAAACTACTTGACTAAGAATTTGAAATTAAGGACCTAGGCAAATTGCAATATTTTTTGGGAGTTGAAGTCGCTAGATAAAGAAGAGGAATCTTTATCTCCCTAAGAAAATATGTCCTATACTTATGAGAAGATACTAGTATGATAGGTTATAAACCAGATGAATCTCCTATTGAAAGCAATCACAAACTACAAGCAGGAATGGGTACATCAGTAGACTTGAGAAGATATCAGAGGTTAGTTAGGAGACTCATCTATCTTTCTCACACTAGGCCAGACATAGCATTTGCAGATAGTCTGGTAAGTCAGTACATGCATGAACCACGAGAACCACACTTACAAGCTGTGTTTCACATTTTGCACTATCTAAAGTCTACTCTAAGAAAAGGCCTTATGTCCACGAACAATGGTCATCTTAAGATAGAAGCATTTATAGATGCTGATTAGGCTATATCTCTAGATGATAGGAGGTCAACCACTAGTTATTGTATGCTCATAAGAGGAATTCTAGTCACTTGGAGAAGCAAGAAATAGAATGTAGTTGATAGATCCAGTGCAGAAGCTGAATATAGAGTTATGACTCAAGGTGTGTGCAAACTATTCAGGGTAAAGAAGCTGATTAATGAATTACAATTGACGGATGAAGGAAGTTCATCTCTCTACTGTAATAACAAAGCTGCCACTAGTATAGCTCACAATCCTGTTAGCATGATCGAACAAAACACATTGAAATTGACCGACATTTTGTGAAGGAGAAACTTATGAATGGCTCTCTGCAATTATTCCATGTGGGGTCAAACGAACAACTGGTAGATGTCTTCACCAACGGACTCTACAACAAACAGTTTCATAACCTTGTTTGCAAGTTGGGCATGTGCGATATCTATATACCAACTTAAAGGGGAGTGCTGACCAGGGATTATTAGCATTGATCTTGTATTGATATTGTTATAATTGCTCCTCTAATCTCTCCTATAATTAGGAGATTTCCTATAGCTAATAGCTAGATTACTTCCTAAATAGTCCTAGGAATTTTGTATATAAACCTTGTTCCTATGTACACAAAGTAATTCAACATTCAACATATTCAACAGTAAGATTAGTATAAAGGGGTGTGAGAGACATTATGTCATGTAGGTTTCCAACAAAGTTTGTCTCCATTGCTATAAAAGTTTATGCCAATGACAGAGAGGTAAAGGTTTAAATGGTAGTTAATAAAGAAGGAAAAAATGATTAAGGAAAGAAAGAAGTATTTGGATAAAAGACTAATTAGCCCTTTAGTTAATAGTCCCAGTTATGGTGGTGTACAAGAACTTAAGAGATAAGAAAGGGGAGGTTTGAGGGAGAAGAACAAGGAAAAGATGGAAGGAGTAAGGAAAAGAAAAATAGCATCCTTCAATTAGGGGATAAAATAGGAATATTAGAAAGACAAGAAAATATTTTAAAAGACTAATAAGAATTTCAAAAGAACAGGAAGACCAACAATGAGGAAGCATAAAATGAAAAACCAACATGAGTGGAAGGAATTAGTCAAAAGAACACAAACTAAAAGAGAAGAAGGAATATGCGTATGAAATATCACCATTCACCATTATGTAGAATATGCAAACCATTCACCACAATGTAGAATATGCAATTTCTAGAGAGAAGAAGGAGCTTTCTCTTAATTATTGAAAGTATTTAATACCGACACTTAAACCAACAACTCTTTATGAGTCTTTTAGTTGGAGTTATCCTCAAGCCCTTTATTCATCTTGGATTTATAATTAAGGGCTTGCTTCCACTTTCAAAATCCAAGACTCCTTAAACTTTTTCATATTCTAGTAACTACAGATTATCCATCTTCCCTTCTTCTCCTTACAAGATATAGGAGCACTCTTCAATTAAATTAACCACTAATAACTCCTCGTGCATCTTCTTACTAGAAAAGAGGTCCTCTAATGTAATATCCCGTCACTCATGTTAGAGCTAGAATTGTGAATTTTGAGAAATTTCTGAGAAATTAAGAAAATGCACATCATGCATAAATTAATTGTCATACACACATTTTTTTTGCACATTCATATGATTGTACATGCATTCTTTGACATTTCCGGGTATAATTGAGTTAGTAAATATGATTAAATGTGTTTTGGCAATTTTGGTATTATTTAGGATATTTTGGTACTTTTGGTGAAATTTAGAAAAATATCGATTTATTGGCCAACTATGGTGTGACACGTGGCATCCTATAATTGGGAAAAATGGCTTGTATGTATGGTGACACATGGACTGCTAGTGGTGACAAATGTATGACATGCAAAGAACTCACGTATTTTATGTTTTGAAAAGAAAACACTAGGAAGAGTTACGGTAGTTTTTGAGCATCTGAAGAATTTTATGCTTGGTTTGTTCATCACCGATCATTGAGTTGCTTTTGATGGTTATCTGTGAGTTATTCGTATTATTGGAAATAAAAGTTGAAATAAGTATGTAACTTAATGATATTTTATGGTGTAGGAATATACATGCATACATGGGATTGAGAAGTTTGGTTT
>JANIJH010000223.1:32603080-32623272 GCA_024520975.1 Erythroxylum areolatum | reverse complement strand
TACTCTTAATAGCATTTTCAAATCAAGTAAAATACACTTAACTTTCAAAGATCATAACTTTCAATCCTGATATCGAAGAATAGCATACTTTATGGCTACAAAAAGCTCTCGACATAATCTACAAATTTCATGTAGATCATTTTTTTAAAATCTGCCTAAATCAAAAGTCAACTCTTTACTCCAAAGGTCAAATTTCTTAATTCTCCAAATATAATACTTTCACTAATCATTTCTTACTTTTCAACTTCCATTTCAATCAAGTAATTCATTTTGACTTTGATAACTCATACAACTCTACTCAAATTTCAAAGTCATCAAAACCAATCACTTCATTTCTCATCAATTTCCTTAAGGCAAAAGGCATCTATAACACAATACATATACAAAACACTCATTGAATTTGTATTTCAATACTTCTAATTTCCACCGAAAGTCCGGGGTCCAACAAAGATGCTTCACTTCCACTAATTTTTTTGTTTCTCATCTTTATACACTTAAGAAAATCAGGTACACCTTAGACCTCTCATAGCTGTTGAACTTTCTATGTGGGGATGGTCTAGGTTTCCTTTCTTATTTTTTTGTTCCATTTTGATCCCTTTCTTGTGTATAATGTGGTACGGATTGACATGACTGATTGTAATTTGCATGTGTTTCATGAATGTTGTTCAGTTACATTTCCAATCTTTCTATTTTAAGAGTTAATTCCTTGTTTTTTTCCTAGTTCAGGAAACTGTTAATGTGTATGCCTGATGTTTGATATCAAACGAGCTAGCTTACTTTCATTTCAACTCCCTTTTTTATATGACTTTATGCTTTTACTGCTCATTATATTAAGATTAGGTCTCCCACCACTTATTTCCATTGTGAGATTAATCTTTTAAACTTTGAATCCATTTGAGACTACTAAATTCCAAGGTTCTTTTCGTATTGACTTTCTTATGTTCTTTTAGGGAAATTTTACTTGTTCAACATAGTGATTATTCTAGAAGAATAAGTACCTAAGAATTGCGTGAAACTGATGATTTTTATCTTTCATTCCTAAATGCGTGCAACAAAGAGAACTTTTAGTCCACATTTTACTGCAATGCTATTAGCAGTCAATTTTTTTTAAAAGGTAAATATTAATTAATTAATTAGGAGAGGGTCAAAGCCTTACAATACTTCTACCATTCCATGTAGCATTAGGCCTAACAAGGGAGTGCCAATTAAGCTTTTAGAGACTAGATCACATGAATGCCTTCAGACTATTAGAAGTTCAATAGTTTTGAGCACTTAATCTTCAAGAATGAGTTTGTACATGCACTAAATTTAACTATATCAAACTCACTTAATCTTAGCAGTTGCAAAGAGGGCTAGATGATGTATGGAAAATTTGTTGAGTTACTATATCTAACCCAATTAAAAGTGTAAGATTAAACCATAGATGATTAGAAATTGTGTGTTATGAAATTATCTCTATCTATTTAAAATTTTTATGCCTGATGAATATCTATTCTTACTTTAATTGAATAAATATCTAAGGAAAAACTTAGTATCATTTGTAAGCTGGACAAATTTGAAGGACTAATATGCTTTCCCACCATTTTTTAATATAAAAAGCTTCTAAGGGCAAGAAGTAATATATAAAATTAGCAAGGAAGATTGACTTAGATTACCAACTACAACCTATAAAATAACATATGCTAACAAATAATTTACAAGAGTTGTATAATTCTATACCATAAAATAAAGCACATTAGGAGTTAAATGTTCAAATTTTAGCAAATGTGTAAGTTGCATTTTGGCTAATCCTGATAAATCAACCATGAAACCTTATCAAATCAATTAACATTTTGATAGACACTTCACTATTTTGATTTCGGGTGAAAAATATTCTTCCATTTCTCTCATCTTATGGATAAGTAACCATATATGACAATACCATATGATAAATCTGTTCATCCCCTTCTTCTCTGTCTGATTTTCAAGCTCCAATTAACTATTTCATGCCAATTACTATATGCATTATCCAAATTGCATAGGTTCAATCCATGCCATTTTGGTATAATCATATTGAAATAAAAGATGGTTGAGTATTTATTGAGAAAATTTATTGAGAATGGACTAATTTGAATTAATTTAGATAACCTATTCACTGTAGAAAGCTTGCCCTTAACTACTACCTATAGAGTGTAAAATGTTAGAGGAAATGAGTTTTTTCCCCAAACTAGCTTGTACCATTCAACTCTTGGAGTGAAAACATTGAGGAGCTTTCTACAGGAGGTATTAGTGAATTCTTATGAGGTAGTTACATTCTAGATGAGTTTATCCTTAGCATCAAGGTGAAGCACAAATCTGGATAACAAAGTAGGTATATTTAATGTTAGGAGGGAATTGATGATAATGTCACGATTAGTAAGGACTTAGGATATTAATATTAAGGCATTTTTTTGAAAGAACACCTAGTGTGGCATCGATGTTTTCCAAAAGGAGAGTTAGTTACTAGTCCAAAAGTAGGAATTGTTTATATTTCCAATTACACTGATGTACTCTATTCTTATTCTATCAGAATTGTTTATATTGCCAATTACATTGATGCACTCCATTCTTATTCTATATCTTATATTGACTAGGAACTTTATCATTGAGGATGTATTAAACGGTGGTTTAAAGTTCCAAAAGCTGTGCTTTTTTTAATATAATATACATGTACCTGCTTAACCCACAAAGCATGTTTATCTTTGAACAACCTCTAAATTCTTCTACTTAGCATTACTATATTGGTTACCTTGAGTGGAAGAACACTTAATCCCTTTTGCTGTTTTAGTTGATAGATGTCTGACCACTTAATTTTTGACTTTGAATCATTTTCCTTGCAAGCAGAAAACAAGAATGTCTTAAGTATTTTATCTGTAGGCTTGATTATGAATCAAGGGAAGACTAAATGTTAAGCCTAGTATACATTGATAAAGCTCATAATTGAGTTGATCAACTATGCTCTGCCAGTTAAAGATAATGACTTAGATCACTAACTGTTGACTCTATTATGAATTCTATCAAGTAGAGGTTTGAAGTCTGTGAATGATGGTTTGGTTGAAGACATTAGTATTCTAAAATATTTCATAGGGGGTTGAATAACCTTGAACCTTGTGAGGGAAGATAACCAAGTGGACTGATGTATAGCACTTCCAAATAGGAATATACTACTTTTGGGTTTATTTGCACCCAAACTTTAAAGATTATTGAATATGTTCAAAGAAGTGATGAGGGAAGATATAAAATTATCATCAGAATTAGAGAATAGAACAAATCATTTGTAAAGTTCAAGATTAATATTTTAAGCTTCCTTTACCTGGAATGGTATTTAAAACAACTATTTCTTTCCATAACTAGTTTAAGGAGCTTCTTGAAGACATCCATCACTATTGAGAATAGGTAAGGGGATATAGGATCCCCTTACCTGAGTCCTTTAGACACTTTGATTGTGCTTATAGGTTCTCCATTTACCAAATTTTAAAAAGTTATAGTTGTGAGACACTACTCAATCCATTTAATGAAGATTACAATGAATCTATAGGCCTTGAGAGTGTTCAAGATGTAGGACCAATTTGTATTATAGGCATTTTGGAAATCTGCTTTAAGGTTATAGTTTCTTCTACCTCTTCTCCTAGTGTAATGATTAAACAATTCTTGGACTAGGATGATACTACCCCTGATTTGCCCACCTAGAATATATGCTTCTTACGAGTGATCTATATGAACCATTTTTAACTTGTCTGCAAGTAGCTTTGATATCACCTTGAAGATCGAATTGCAACAAGTTATAGGTAGAAAATTCTTCGTTATGTGTTGCTCCTTTCCTTTGGGAATGAGGTTAATGAAAGTCTAATTTATCTCCTTTTTAAATCTCCTTTTCATGAAAAATTCAAGAATTGCATCCACAAATATATTCTTTTTTACTTAATAGCACTTAAGGAAAAATTAACATTGAAATTGTCTAGCCCTAGTGCTTTGGATGAACTTAAAGATATCAAAGCTTTTTCAAATGTTTATAAAGAAACTCTATTTCTTTATGGGTAAATTAATCCTAGATTATTTCTGCCTATATAGTGTTTTGAGTTCGTCCTTTATAGAATGAAACTTCTTTATATAAGTGAATAGTTTAGTGCCCATAAACAATAAAGCTAAGCTCTTTTAAGTTTGCATCATTAAAGAAAGCCAAATCAAATAGAAAATTATTGAATATGAAAGGAGTTTTAGTTGGAGCATTTATAAATGACATACGAATTATGATTAGGGAGTGATCTAAGAAACCTATATTAGGGAAGAGAGCTTTGCATTGAGGAAAGATATGATGCCATTCAAGATTGGCAAGGTTCTAATCCAGTTTCTTTATTAGGAACAAGCTTTCTTTCTGTTTATTGTACCATATATAGAAGTTACCTCTATAAGGTAGGTTTATAACTTGGATTTCATTTATATGATTCCTCATTTTCTTGCAGAAAGATCTGATGAAGCTATTCCCTTCTGCTTCATTCGAATGTATAACTAATTTGAAGTCAACAAGCAATAACTATGGGGCTTTAATGTTAATAGATAACTATATAGGTTTAGACTGGAGTGGGGTCTTTTGAAAAGCATAATTGTGAGCATATATTATAGAGGGATGAATAATAAGTTTTTATGAATAATAAGTTTTTTTAGTTTCAATTTAACCTTCATATGAACCATTTGATCTGTGATTAATAAATGAAAATTTCAATATTTTCCTTATAAAAAGCACCAATATTCTTCCATATGGTGTTTAAAGTAATTAGTGACTAATCTCTATTGCTTTGGCAAAAAGTTAATAATGTTACAAGTATCCAAGATCAAGGCTTATTCTCCAAGATGAAGTTTCTAAGTTCTAACCATTTAGGACGGGAGTTTATTCCCCTAACATTCCATGCAATGATAGTTATATTTCTTGAACAGATGAAGAACCTTTCTTCTTTCTGTCGGATTTTTTTTTGCTAGCTAGTTTGAATTCTTCTTTTTGATTAAAGGAAGGTAAGTCTTCTTTGATTGCATTATACTGATTGATAAAAGTTTTCCTAGCAAGAATTTCAAGTTGGTGATCAATCTCAATAGGTGGCTTATTTGCATCAATCATTGGGGGAGTTTCTATGTTGTTATTGACTGAACTGACTTTCTTATAAAGCTCAATATCAACATACTTATTAAAATTGGGAGATCTATACTATTCTTGTTCTTTATCTCCTTCATATCCCATCAAGTCTTGACATTCTCTTGTTCTGAATACTTTACTAATGGGTTTCTAGAGCTTTTTTGGATTCAAAGTGTTAGGCATCTAGGAATAAGTTACTTTAATAACATCCTTAACAAAATCATACTTATCATTTAATCTTAAGATAGGAATCAATTCAGGAAGATCTGTCATGGATTCAACTAATAAACAAACCCTAACAAAATTTGTTCTTTTTATTGTAGATTTATCTTTAACCAAGCAAAGATGGTTGCCTACATAACTGGCTATGTGACTTAATCCACTTATCCAGTACTTTAGGGCCATTCCATAAATACAGGTCCAAGTCGGAATGTATGTTTGCTTAATATCGTCAATGTTAACTCCAAGTTGCCATATTTGGAGTATAACTGATATGTTTTGCACATGCCAAGGTTTAGACTTTAAGACCTTCTTTGCAAGAGAGGAATAAGTGAACTATCAGAAGAAAATATCTTCATTATTAACCAAGATTTAGCTAGTCTAATTCACTTCCAGTTGGAAGAAACCAATGAATTTAAGAATTAAATAAAGCTCGATATAACTAAATATGTTTAGTTTCACATAAAAGAAAAAAAATCAAAGATAAATAGCAAGAAAAACAAATAGAAAACAAATTGTTCATAATTCTAAACCCCCTTTCTCTTATATTGAATGTTCTTATAAGTTAAAGTTTGATATTGTAATCTATTGGATTTCTTGATGAATTTTGCACATTCTCCACGTTCTTGGATTAGTATTGTCCCTTCTGTATGTTCTTTATGTTTGGAATTGGCTCCAAATTTTTATCTCCTCAATTGGCCTTTGCTCATGTCTTTTTATAGTATATTTTATGGTTGTGGGAGATACATAGTTTGATACACGGATATGTACTAGACTTTGTATATTGTAAAATCTCCAGAATTTGTAGTTTTTTATGGGCTGATAGACTTACAAGAGCATAAAGTTTCTCTAATTTTCTTAAAAACTTCATTTTATGTTACATTTTCATCCAAGTTCTTCTCCTTTTGGTCTATGAAGGCAATTATAACCTATAAATGCGCTTGTAGCAAATTAAGTACCAAAATTACAATAAAACTACAAAATATTAAGTAAAATACATCAAATATAGGTGTATAAATATATTCAATTATGCATCTATCAAGGAACATGCCAAGAAGAGACTCTATTTGATGCAATTACCCCTTCTCTTCATACCAGCATTAGCGACTATAAATAGATCTTTTGTCTAAAAGCACATTATGATGTTTCTACCAAGCTTTCCAAAGTGTGTCTTGTTGTCAAAGGTTATCATCAAACCTTAAGCATTAGTTACACTTCTACCTTTAGTCTGGCAATTTGTATTACTCTCAACTTGGGCCATCTCATAAAACATAAAAACATTCACAAACTTGATGTTAGTAATTTATGTCTTCATGAATACATCCAAACGCTAGTTTTTATATGTCTAAACCTCCTGGCTCCCACCTTCGTAAAGTTCATTATGATCTCAAATAGGCTCTTCGGGCTTGGTTTCATTGCCCAAGTCAAAACCTTCTTAATCTCAAATTTACTCCCTTTAAAATTGATACGTCTCTTTTTATTCACAAAATGTCCTTTGACACCACCTTCCTTTTAGTTTATATAGATGATATCTTATTCATAAGTTCTTACACCTCCTTTGTCACCACATTAATTGTCACCGTCAACATTTCCTTTTTCATTAGGTTCTGTACATCATTCTTTTGGAATCAAAGTCAAAGCTACTTCCCATAGTCTTCTCCTTACTCAGTCTCATTACACTAAGGATCTTCTTCTTTGTATGTCTCTAGATCAGTCTAGACCGAAATCCACACCTATCACTCACACTCTCCCATTTTCCAATAATCATTTCACTCTACTTCTTGATCCTATTAAATGTCACGACATTGTTGGTGCTCTTCAATATTTGTATCTTACCTGCCCCGACATTCAATTTGTTGTCAATAATGTGTCTCAATGCTTATAATATCCTGGTGACATTCATTATACTTCGCTCTAGTGGATCTTGCAATATCTTTTCTCCACAACCTCTCATAGTATCCACTAAACCAAATCCACCTCTTTATAAGCTTACTACCATGCTAATTAGGTAGATTGTCTTGATGATTATCGGCTCCCATCTAGATGCTATATCTTTCTTGGTCCTAATATCATTTCTTGGAGTGCCAAAAAATAACCTACAATTTCTAGATCTAGCATAGAAGCTAACTATAGAATTACTACTTAGGCTTCTATTGAGCTCTCTTTGATACCTTCTTCTTGTCGAACTTAGATTGTCTCACCTCACACCTTCTCTTTAATGTGATAATCCTCGAGCTTCCTTTCAAATATGGTTTCTCATGCTTGCTTCAATCACATTAAAATAGATATTCACTTCGGTCATGATTTGGTTGCTTATAAGGCTCTCCATATTCGGCTTATTTTATCTTCTGATTAGCTCGCAGATGTCCTGACTAAAGCTTTGTTCTCTTCAACATTTCTTTGACTATGGGACAACCTTACGATCTCATTCGATTATGAGCTTGAGGGGGATTGACAAAATATCTTATCCGATATATTCTCAACTTTTCATATCATTTAAATTTCTATCAATTATACCGATTGCTTAACATTTGAGTTGTAATTCTCAGTTCATTTTTATCGTGTACGCTACAAACATGTGTATTAAGAACTGTGTAATTGATAATTAATTCAATGAAACGCGGCAATACATCTCACTATTTCTATACTTCATCACTAAAGAAGATACCTAATGCCGTTACCTTATTGCGGCAGTAATCTTCTTTCATTTTTATTAACATTTGTAAATTTAAACATTTATATATTTTCTTTTAACTCCTAAAGCTGCCGCAGCAGCTGAGTGCCAGGGGAAGTTTGACTTTTGATATCTAGATGCCATAACAAACAAAAGTTTACTTAACTTTGATTTAATCAGTCAAACCTGAAGTTAGTAGTATTGAACAACAACAACAACCTCCAAACAAGATCATAACTAAAAGAAATCAATTTATAGGTGCCATTCACATGTATCACCTCCGCTTCCTCTGCCGTCGGCGACCTTTTGGAGATTGATTTTTCAACTTTCAATTTTATATATCTTCTAAATATCACCCTTACATATGAGAACGAAAAGCTTCAAAACAAAATTTCAGATACGAACCAGAAGAAACTAAAGCCAAAGCAGATAAACTAGAAGAGTGAGAGTAAAGGCGTGCAGAATATTCAATAAAAATAATTAAAAAGAAAACAAAATGCCACATAGCAGGTTCTCTGGTTCTCTAACATCCCCCAAGCTTGACGTTGCTATCGACATGGGCAATCCTTTCTTAAACCTCACCATCGATGGCTTCTTGAAGATTGGAACTGTACGCATTCTTTCCTTCTTGTCACCTCTAATCTATGCATTTCGGGTTCTTGTTCACGTTTTCTTCTGAGAAATGATTGTGAAATACTTGTCATTTTCCATCAAACTTAATTAGGTGGCAGCTGGTAGAGCACTTGCAGAGGATTCGTATCATTTGGTCAAGCGAGGTCATTTCTCTCCATTCCATTTAATTATTTTTCTTCAATTTTCTGAGCAAAATTGAAATATGATAAGCAGATGGGACTCATGCTTTAATCATCGTATATCATTTAAAAAACGAAATTCTGGACTAATAGAATAATGGCTTTAACAGGGAATCTTTCAACTCACAGCTTGGAGGGCACGGTGAATATCTACGACTTTTTCCTTTTGTGGACACCAACACGAGTGATTGAACGTGTTCATTTCTAAGGGATTCTTTTTTATCAATAACTTTGGATTCCATGACTTTGCATTCTTAGCTCGGTTTTGAGGTTAACCATTACGATGCTCCAATAATTTACTGTTCATTGTATAAGATTTATATGTCATTTTTCTTAGATATGCAAATCGCAATCCCTCTTTACATTTGCTGCTCCTTGTATAAGGTCTAGATCAACGTTTCGTTGGTCCTCAATTTACCACTTCTGATCTTCATTGGGATCAGAAATATAGCCAGATGGCAATCTTAGAGCCTCGCATGCATCTGAAAAAGGAATTCTCAAGTTAAATCTTTGGTTAGGGACTTCTCGAAGAGGTCGTCTCCTTATGAGCCATCCACAAAAGAATTTATGAAATTCGTTTCCGCATTTATAATCATGTTCGAATTTGAAGTCTAAAAGGCAGTGCATCTTCTAGCTGAAGCTTGTAGCGATGAATATCCTTATGTTTCTATATTGTATGGTGATTTGTTTAGAATGAAATCTTGGTTAGAAAAGTATTGATCTGCTTTTTGTCCTGATTATGGATGGACATTGTTATGACAGCTGAAAAAGATGTGCAAAGAAGGAGCTTACTGGGGTAAGTACGTATATCATATAATTAATGTGCAGACCTGTGTCAGAAGTCAGAACTCGTGTAATAAGTGAGCTTAATCATGTTTTGCCTTTGAACTGATGATGTCGCTTGCTTGCTTGCTGTTTTAGGAACAACGGCTGGAATATATGTAGGAATGGAATATGGGATGGAAAGAATCCGAGGCACTCGAGATTGGGTATGTTTTCTCGTACTGGAATACTAATAATTTAGACATGAAGCCATTTTAGTGTCTTTAACCGGAATATCATGTATTTATTTTCTGAAAAACAGTCGTCGCCAGCACGCAGTTTAAGTCTGTTTTATTTGAGTAACGTTGTTTTATGTAAGAGATTATTAATTTTAAAATCTCCTCCCAACTTACAGAAGAATGCCATGCTTGGTGGTGTCTTGACTGGGGCTCTGTTGTCGGCTGCCAGTAATAAGAGCAAAGACAGGATTGTGACGGACGCTATCACAGGAGGCGCCGCCGCAACTGCATCAACATTCCTCAACTATTTCTCTTCAAAAGCTTAAAATTGTTTTCACTTCTTTTAATAAGATCATGCGTTGTTTAGCAAAATCATATCATGTTTGTTGTATTAATGTCATTAACCACGTGCCGTAATTTTTATCAAATTACCGACTTTTATGTGGCAATAAATACACTATTTTGCTGTTCTATGTTAGTTAAAATTATTTTACACAATCATCTAATTAATTAACTTAGTTTATGATCTTTTATAAATTAAATTATAATATTTATATTGTATTTAAATATTTTTCTTAAACTTTCATAATCATTACTTTTAATTTAATATATATATTGTAGTCGATATTTTCCTTATAGTGTAAAAATATTTTTGATTCTGCCAAAATCTCCAACGATAATATATTAACAATACCATAGTTTTGGAATATGTTAAAGAGAACAATGTCGTAAAGAAAATAATTTTCTTTTTTTAGTAGCCCTTTCGTTAGCTTTAGTACAAATTATTGACTGCTTCCTGCCAAATTCCAAAACTATTATCTATGTGCACCGAAATCTGTTAGGAGACCTCCTGGGGGTAACCTGCCAAGGAAGGAGATCTTAACCAAAGCAAAAAACAATTATCATGATGTTTTGGAATTGCAGTTCGCCAGTTGGAAAACTTGCCAATGACATGAATGTCAATCTTAATGTAACAGATCGTGGTTATTATTGATAAATTAGAGTGAGATTTGATCTCAAATGTAGTGAAAAAAATAATTTTTTAATTCAGTTTTTTGAAGTTAAAATTACTTTAAAGTGTGTGATTTAATTAATAAACAAAACATAATAAAATACGAATCATAGGTTTATACCTTATTATGAAACTTAATCAACAACTTTCTTTGAACAGATTTTTAAATTAACTTTACTATAAATTCATACTACTATAATCACACAAGGTTAAGTCTCTAATAATATCTACGTAATATTTTTGGGAAATGAATAAATTGTATTAACATTAGCAAAAGCTAATTCAACAATACAACGAATTCTATGAAACAAACTATCTGTTAGTTTACAACATGATTGGAAAAGCTAACTAAAGATAAAAACATTTTAGCTCATTTACAAGATAAATACAACATATTAATTATAAGCTCCATCTATTTTTCATGTCAAGTGAGAGAGAATTTTGATCATTTTTTGCAATAACAGCAGCTGTAATCCAGTTGAGTATCTTCAAGGTCAGCTGGTTCTTGTCTTCTACAATCATCTTGAACAATGTGTTGTTTCTTTCTTTCCAAAAGTGTAAATGGTGGTGATGAATGTTGCTTTTAGTAATATGACATTTTGCTTTCCAAGATTTGTGTGGTTGATGAGCCAATTCAAAGATTCCTCCTATACGTATGTGTAATTGTCCATTACTAACATATGTAGAATTTTGCTCCAAACTACTTTTGAATAACTACACTGAAAGAAGAGTTGATTTATATCTTCAACAGCTTCTTTGCATGATTCAGAAGTAGTTTCATTGGTATCAAACCATCTACTCTTGTTCCTAAGCTTGTTTCTAATCACTAGCCAAGTGACTATTAAGGCCTTAGGATTTAGAGTTTGTTTCCATAGAAGGTTGTACCATGGAACATCTACTGAACTACTTGAGAGTCCAAATGATGAGGTCTTCCCATTTCATTTCGATCAATTGTGGTAAGTGCTCAACAAGTGAGTGAAAACCTCTAAAACTCCCATACGAATCACCATTCAAAATTACAGAGGATAGTTTGAGTTTCTAAGGAATTCTATTAATCAAATGGCTAATATTAGTTCTTTGTATAAAGGAGCTTGCATCTGACCAATTATCGAACCAAATCATGTATTTTCACTATTTTCCAGCTTATGCTTAATCTTTGGATACAGCATGCCTCTCATTTTCAAGAATTGATTGAAAATCCAAGAAACCTCTCTTGTATACTGTATGTAATCTACCATAAATTTAGGTTTTTAAGGTTCCATTTATAGATCCATCGGATCCAAAGAGCCTTATCATCTATATAGAATCTCCAAATTCTCTTGCTCATCAGCACCTTTTCTATTATTAAGATGGATATAATTCCAAGTCTAACTTGTTGCTTGGGGATAGTGATCTCACTCCACTTAACCTTAACATTTTTAAAATTTTTTGTTTTTCTAGTCTATAGGAATGTTTTCACAATTTTGTCTATCTCCTTTATCACCTTCTTTTGCAAAGCAATATGTGTTATCTAGTGCATATGCAAACTACTTAGTAATCAAATAATGAGAGTTAGTTTAGTAGCATATGAAAGTAATCTATTTTGCCAAGCATTTATTCTTACATTTATCTTTTCAATGAGAGGGACAAGTAGAGAATTTAGGCTTAGAAGTGGTAACTAGTACTTTAAGGTATCTAACGGGAGTGGGATGTACATTTAGCCCTACAATTCTACTGAGTTCTTCTTGGTTTCTTACATTTGAGGAGATATATAAGCAATTCTTGTCAGAGTTAAACTTTAGACCCAACCACTCTTAGAACACTTTTAGCATATTGAGCGTTATGTTTATAGAACATGGATCTGTATTACAAAGAAGCAATAGATCATCTGCATAAATAAGGTGTGTTAAACTAACTTCTCTATATTTATAGTCAAATTGGGAACCTCCATTGCAGGATATCAATTTGCACAGTAATCTTGACAGCCTTTCCATTGCAAGGTTGAAAAGATAGGGGGATAAGGTAAATGTAGTAAGAAAACCATTAACCAGCACTAAGTGAAGAGGATTATATGCAAGTCATCATCCATTTCACAAATCTATCTGACAGTTGCATTCCTTGAAGACATAATTGTATAAATATCCAACTAACTATGTCAAAGGCTTTATAAAAATCAATTTTCAGTAAGCAATTTTGGATTCTCTTCCATGAGTTATACTCCTTTAGTAGCTCTTGTAAGAGTAGAATGTCATAACCAATGTTTCTCTCTGGAATGAAAGCCCTTTACAAAGTATTTATGGTTTCTCTAAGCACCTTCTTCAATCTTTTAACTAGAAGCTTAGTAGTTACTTTGTAGATTATGTTATAAAAGGATATTAGTCTAAAATATACCATGCTCAAGGGCTTTTACTTCTTGGGCACCAAATAAATATAGGTGGGTTTAATTTCCCTTAGCATTTTAAAAGAGGTGAAAATTTCCAATATAGCCTTAGTGAATAATTTGTTTGTAATGTCCCATTTTGAAAGAACCATGTTAAAAAACCATCCGAATCAGATGCTTTTAATGGATGTAAACTAAATATAGTTAATTATGACATCTTGACTAAAAATGGGCAAACCAAAGACTTCTTTATGCACTAATCTATTTAACAATATAATACTCTTTGCACATTATAGCTTGGCTTAACAAATTCCTCAAATCCTATCAATTGAGCAAAGAAATTTCTTGCTAGCTTAAGTAAGCTTTATTGGTTTGAATCTGCAACTTCTCAGCTATCATATATTTCTATAATTTTATTGACATTCCTTTTAGAAAGTAGATAGGAGTATAAAAATTTTATGTTGGAGTCCTAATCCCTCATCCAATTAAATTATGAAGCTTCAAAGCCTCTTGATACTCTTATAGCCTTTGCAGTTCTACCAACTTCAAGTCACCGTTGTGAGGAAAGTTATAGCAATTCTCCTAAGCATGAGTTAGTTTATTCTTGAGAGCAATGAGATTCTATGATTTAGCAAGAATATATTACTTTAAATTTGCTCCTACCAACTTTAGTTTTTGCATAAGTTGGTAAGATTTAAGATTTAAGCCCATCAACTTCTTTATTACAGCATCTGTTGATTAAATCCATGAATCCTTCCATGTGAAAGATTCCATTAAAGAATCTGAATGGGCCCCCAATATTTATGGTTTCAACAATTTTTTTAATTATCATGTAAGAATAGTATAAAAATATATTCTCTCTATAATGAACATAGGATTGAGGAAACAAATTTAGCCAAAATGAGTTAACTAATGATCTCTCTAGTTTTTTCTAAAATGCATCTTGCCTTACTGATTGTTTGTCCAAGTAAAATGTACAACAATCGAGCTAAGGTCCATCAAATCCACCTTGTGAGTAGATTAGTAAGCTCTTTTGTTGATCCTAGAGTGAACTTTTTACCACCATCAATTTCTATCGAGTTTAGGAAAAAATTGAAGTCTTCTACCAAAAGCCAAAGATGCTAGATTCTCATTTGTATCCTTTGCAAATCTAGCTAGATTTTATTCCTTTGAAAGCCAAAATTGGATGTATAGATTAGAGACAAATCGAAGTTGTGAATCATACCACTCAGTTGGCATTTCAACTGAATAAGTTGATCACTTTCTTCGACAGCTTGGAATTCAATCAAATATGTGTGGTAAAGAAAAATAATTCTCACATTGTAATGTGAAATATGGTTTGAGATAAGTTGCCAATTTGCACCCAAAAACTTAGAGCCAATGAGTAACTAAGGTTCTTTTATTTTAGTTTCAATAAGGCCAACTAAACAAGTCTTCTTATCGTTCACAACTTGCTTTACCATTTCTCTTTTTAGAGGGTCATTAGGCCCTCTAATGTTCCAAACAAGGACTGCCATATGGGGGAGATTCCTTTATATTTTTGTTGTTATGCTTCCCTTTTTTTTCTTGTAGATTTTCTTCTAGTGTTAAAAGTTTGAGTTTTGAACTCCTCAAATTCTCCACTATTCACTGCTTACATTTCAATTACTTTGTTCACCATGTTTGATATTTCAATAATGTAATGGTTTATTTCAACATCAGTTTCTCCCAACTTCACAATTTGTGCTTCAACTTCTTCATTCATTCTGTTAGAAACTTCAACTTCTAACTTATTCATTTTAGTTTCTTTCCCATTTGTATTATCAATTTCAACCTAGTTGAGTGAATCAACCAGTACATTAGTTTTTAACTAAATGCTCTATAGTTGTATCATAATTTTCAAAAGTGGAAGTGTGGCATTGAGTTGGAAAGAGGTAAAATAGATACATTTCCAATGTGAGTGAATTTTTACAGCTTGCTTATGGAATTTTGGACCATTAAGGGACTTAGTTTTCTTGCAAGATCATTTTATAAACCAATTTTTATGGAATGTTAAACAGTTTTTATAGAAAGAATTTGCTATGCCAAATTTTGCATTAAAATCAATAAAAACTCAACATTTCTTGACAGTATGGCTGTTATGAGCTTAGGGAAAAATGGTGAGGTGGAGAAGAAAGGAATCCTTAAACTTACCCTTAGAAACCAAGCAATTCTATTAAGAAATAGGTACCAACTGTAAGGTCTTGAAAACTGGGTGGCAAGAAGAAATTATAAGGATATAAATAAATAAAATGAAGTAGGAAGAAGACTTAAGCTACCTCAATGAAATGATATCTATATAAATTAATTAAGAGAACTCTATAAAATGGATATAGATGAGTAAGTAAGAAATATTAGTTCCTTTAAAGCATATATCTATTTATAATAGGATTTGAAAAGTTTACTAATTTAGTTGAATTGAATTGAATTTTTAATTTAAATAATTTAGTCTAATTAAATATGAATCAGACTTAAATGTGATTAAATATATACTATTAGTTCTTATTTATCAAATATCTTATATTTAATTCTAAAGTTTCTCAAGTTTTACAATCAAGTATAACTTGATCAAATACTTTTTCTCTTTAACTATTTTTTATATACGATTCATTAGATTCCTAAATATACTAGTAATAGGTATAAATTATGAAACAATTCCTAAATATATTGGCAATGGATATAAACTATATATACAAAATCTTATTTATGATTAGATAAATTAAATTCTTTTAATTATCTTTAATTCTTTAACAAAATAATTTATAATCATAAATCATGATTGATGTCTAACAACGAATTATAACTACCATGTAATGGCTTCTCTGATTTATGAGGTATATAATGGTTTCTCTAAGGTGTGTAATGGCTTTTAGCTTCGCATCCTAGCTAATGGTATCATTGCTAGCTACTTCTCTGTCCTCTTCCCACTTAACCCCTTTTTTGTTAGATCTATCTCACCTGCTACTCTTTCTAATTGCATCTTCTTTAGTCCTCTTCCCTCTAAGTTCCTTTTTTTTTTATATTAAGTTGTCTCTTACTTAGTTGTACCCTTTCTAGTTGCTTCTTTTTTTAACTAACTATTAATTTTTCTTCTTCCTCTTAGGACTATTGCCTTCTTCTCCTTGTTTCTTACCTTTTCTTCTAATCCTAATCCTACAAATTAGAAGGTTTGGCAATTAACTGCTAAGAAAAATTTTCCCTAAAAAAACAATATATAAACCTACTCTACTTATTAAGAAGACTTCCTCCTCTAGGTAGTTCCATCCCTTAACTACAAAGCTTTTGACCTAAATAATCTATCTCAAGTCTATTTTAAGCTCCTCTACTCTAATCCTATCTTGTAGGTACCTAACATCATTGTGGCCTTAAGATTTATGCCTTGCAACTTCTATAGGAATCCTCTGGATAAAGCCGTTATAAGGAAATGTAAATAAGTTTTGGATGATGTTGTTTCTTCTCTATAACTCCACTTTTGCCTCCGGAAAAGTTCTGAAGTGAAAACTACTATTGCACTAGATATTGATATTCTTAAGGAAGGAATGAAGAAATGGGAGGCAACTTTACTAGGATTCTTTATAGATAGGAGAGACCTATTTTGTTCTATAAATATATAGGCTGCAAAACAATAGAGAAATATAGGATCACATATAATCTTTTTCAATGATACTAATATCTTCTTATTTATATTTAATAATCCAAATGTTGCTCATAAGATACTAGAATCAAGACCTTGGTTCTTCAATTCTCAACCACTACTCATTACAGTCATGGAGATCAGTGACAAAGCTTAAAGACCTTATGGAAAATAAAATCTTAATATGGACAAATATTTATAACATTCCCCTAGAGTATTGGACTACTAAGGGACTGAGCCAAATAGGAAGCTACATTGGGAATCCCCTCTATATTGAGGAACATATAGTCATTATGATAAGATTTAATTAAGCAAAAATCTATGTTTTAGTTGAAATCACTAAAGAGCTTCCTAAAATTATACCAATACTGAGATTAGATGAGGCATGGAATCTCTTTGAAGATTAGGTTATTATAACCTATAATTAGAGATGTAAACCCTTAAAGCCTAAAGAATACTAAAAACCAATTTTTAGGAAATTCAAGATCGAGGAATACAATGAATTGATCCTGATGGATTTAGGGAATGAAGTTGAAAAATACTCAGAATAAGGAGTAGACTATTAATGACTTTGTCAAACACAACAAGATGGCATAAATAAGATTAAGATAGATAGAGGTAGTTTAGAACTATAATTAAAGAGCCTAATAGATTCTACAGATAAAGCTAAACTCAGCCTCACTAAGGTTAATGGACCTTGCTATCTAACAACTTCAAAATAGAAATTAAATGAAACAAAAGATAAGTCATAGGAGGTATTATAGGAAAATTCTAGTAAAGAGATGAATATTGGAACTAGTCTCTAAAGCGTTATAACGAAAACTCAAAGAAGAAAAAGCTATATCTCCCATACCTTAATGTTAATTTTAGCCTGGAACATAAGTAACATTAATAGTGCAAATAAACACAGATTATTATGAATTACATTAAAGAAGTTAAACTATTTTGAAAGGAATTATGGAAAGTAGAATAAAGGAATACAATTGCTATGAACTACTTCATTTAAACAAGGATTTTATCTACCTCAAAAATCATACTTTGAAAAAGCAATAAGTAACCTCTAAAACATAAGCTAGTTAGTTTAATCCTCTTACATTTGCCATATTACTTGATGTTACCATTTATCATATTATTGTGTTTCAAAGTAAAGTTAATGCTTTCATAGAAAGGATGAATTGATAAGGAGAGAAGGGATCTCCTTGTCTAATAACCCTAACACCTTTAAAAAGATTGGAAGGGAATCCATTAATAAACACATTGTTAGATATAGAGGAGATGCAAGCTACCACCCATTTTCTAAATATAAGGGGGAAATCAAATGCTTTGTTGAAATCCAAATTGATAGCACAATTTTGTGAAGACCTTTTCCCTTGAATACACTTTCAAGAGCTTATGAGAAATAAGAATATTGTTTCTAATTTTTAAACCATTTAGAAAATCACCTTGATTATCACTAATAATATAATGAAACAACTCTATTAATCTATTTGATAGAATCTTTGCAATGATTTTATAAAGAAAATTACAACAAGAAATAGGCATAAAGTCACTAAAGGAGGAAGTATTGGGCTCTTAGAGGCAAGACATATAATTATTTGATTGATCTTTTAGAGAAGACATCTACTAGTAAAATACTCCTCAATGGTTTGTTTAATCATAAACTCAACTTTTTGTGAGTTTTTATGAAAAAAGAATACCATTTAGGCCATCTGGCCTTAGAATTTTTTTATTACTGAATTGGAAAATAACCTACTTTATTTCTTGATCTTTAACTTGTTTAGTGAGTAGGAGACTATCCTATGGTCTAATCCGAGTATCAATAAAGCCTCTAAGGATTTCCACTGGGGATAATCTATGAGAATAAGTGCCAATAGAGCTTTCTGAAAAATTATACTACATTTAATAAATCCACTTAACTAGTGAAAAGCTCCATTTTGAGAGATAATAGAGTAAATGTTAGTAACATTTTTCCTTGCTATCACTGAATTGAAGAAAAATTTAGTACTTTTAACCCCTTCCTTCAACCAATTAACCCTAGACTTTTGCTTGAGAAGAGAAGGATGATCCTCCATTTTGGATAAATAGATTTTTAGGCCAATCTTCTCTTTTACTAGTAACCCCATACACTATGGATTATTCAAGCAGATTTATTAGGTTATTAAGAGCTTTTCAATTGCATTCCTTGTGATGCCTAAATACCCCTTGGGAGGATATGTAGATGCCACACAAGACAGTACAAACAAACCAAAACATTTCACGGAAGCATAGCATTCAAAATCTTCCATTGGAAGCAATTTAGAACAAACATACATCATATTATACACTGAACTTAAAACAAACTTGTTTCAAACTAAAAATCAGCCTGAAAATAGTTATTACAACTTACAACAATTCAAAGTTATACACTTGAGATACAAGCCAACATAAAAGTAAAAATACATGTTTTATCATAACAACAACTCAGACTCCATTGGCCATTGCGGTTGAATTGTCCCAGTCCTTATAATCCTCACTCTGAACCTACATGGGGCAATTCCATAGTGCTAAGCATATAACTTAGTGAGTAATAACTAATCTACATTAAAAGACCGCTTTAACAATAAATTAGACACAATGCATTTTAGAATAGATTTTATAATTAACAAAACTGCATAACATAAGAGGGTATAAACCCTTTAGAATCAGAACACAATTTAGTTTATGACCGAATCAAACAGATATTAGAATACAAAATTAGATGATTGCTAAATCCATTTACAAAAGTGGGTAATGAGACTTATACAAAAGAAACTGAAATCTCAACACTGAAGTGTCACAGAAGAGACCAAAGTCTTGACACCGAAGTGTCACAGAAGAGACCGAAGTCTCGACATCGAAGTGTCAATAATAGAAGACACCAAAGTGTCATTAACAAAAGATATCGAAGTGTCACAGAAGTAACTGCAGACCCTTATAGGCGTGCCTATTTACCCATAACTAGGACTTAATAGATTTACAACAAAAATGTCTTAAATTCAATTAACATATTAATCAATGTTTTTATACCATGTATTCAAGCATATCATGTTCTTATAGTTTTGCAAATCATTCAATGTTCTAAATCAAATGCAAACAAAACAGTCAAAGAAAAACTATTAAAAATTACTTACTAAATTACTTTCAAAATTAACCGTATAAATTACTTACAAAAAACTCCCTTTTTGCCTATTGCCTCAAAGTCTCAGCAATATCTGGAAGTGATCGTTTTATGTGTTCCTCTATAACATTTAATATAAACACATATCACTATTGTGCATGATTATAAAATTATTTATGTA
>JANIJH010000223.1:32588637-32602980 GCA_024520975.1 Erythroxylum areolatum | reverse complement strand
TCGTTTTATGTGTTCCTCTATAACATTTAATATAAACACATATCACTATTGTGCATGATTATAAAATTATTTATGTACACTCATGTATACTGAATATGTATGATGCATGTTCATGACAAATTCTGGGTTTCTTATCCTTAATCATATCACATTATCAATCATGTGAAACCATACTTAATTTCTCAATCCAGATTTATCTAATAACCAACTTTTCGGGCCCACTTTGCTTAATTATTCACATCGCGAAATTGAGGTAATTTGATAACACTTCCTTTTAGAAAGTTTTTCTCCCATGTCTTAAGTTTCTAATGCAACCAAGACCATTCCATTTGGTTTTGTATACTAAAAGTTATACTCAAAAGATCTCAGATTGTACTTAAGATTCATCATAATTCTTATCTCACTTCAAATCAAATTTTGGAATGCTTATAGGCAGAATAAGAATTTAATCTCTTCACAAAATTTATATTTCTATGTCTATAGTTTAATTCAAATCAAGAATCATCCCATTCTGAGCTCTACAGGTCAAGATATAAGCAAAATACCGAAGTATGTTTAGTAAAATATTCTAGATCATACTATTCCAACATATTCCCTCACTTTGATTCAATAAATCTTTTCCAATTCAATTCAAAAGGCTAAACATTTTATGGAGAGGTAGAAAAATGTGTTAGGAATCTATTGGCTCCAGTCTCATGTCATTCGGAGGTCAGATGACAAAGTCATGGCTAAAAGAAGCAAAGGTGTTCAGGGTGAGTCAACTCTTCGGGTGCACCATCGTGCTTAAGAACGATGGTGAACTCCCAATCATACCAGCAAAGTCACCATCATGCTTAAGCACGATAGTGACTCAACATACCCAGAAAAGTCACCGTAGTCCTTTTTAACCTCCAAACATAGTCTATCTCTTCCTCTCATCTCACAATCACAACATCCCAACTTTTTCAACATCCATTTTTCCAAAAACTCAACTACAGGTTTGCATCTTCTTCCTCTCTTCCATTTTTCTCCAGATTTCTCCCTTCTAGCATATTCAATGAACACATATAACACTTAGACTAATTATTCTACTTTTATTTCAGCTTATCATAACTCAAACAAATTAAAAATTTGAGATTCAATAAAAACATTAAAAAATCGAATCTCATTCACGCAACTTCCAAATTTCTGCATTTTCTATCTTTTGTCATTTTCAACAACACAAGTACTTCAGATAATTTCATTATCACAACCTCACCAAAAGCTACATTCCATATCATTAAACTCATTTAAAACCATTTCTATCAATACTTAACAAATTCATGCATGTACATTGAAAACAAACTCATGCGTATTTCATACTATCACCGAAATGCTTCATAAACAAATCATGCATGTATTCCTTTCTCAACTATGAAACATCATCAAACTTATTCACAGCACCAGAAAATTAAAATTTCACTTACCTTGCTTTCAAAAAAACCACAGCAGTGAGAGTGAAAAGTAAGGTTTGGTGTTGAGGAAAAAACCAAGCAAAACTGAAGAACAAACAATGAGCTTCATCCTTCTCAACTTTTGATTACGTGTTTAATTAACTCATTGACACTTGGCCCCATTGCATGTGAGCCATTTGTCATCCATAAAGAAGTGCTACAAGTCCAAGTACCATTAGTCTATTTTTCTTAATATTCCAAAATTTCTAGGAAAATTCATAATATTCACAAAAATTTTGAAATAATGCCAACAGTCTCTGAATGAGTATTCTGCAATTTAATCGCATTTATAAATCTATTTTACCTTAAAAATGTCATGAAAGCATGTACAATAATTTGTATGTGTCAAAATTCATAAGCACGTAACAGTGAAATATTTAATTATGCAAAGCATAAAGTGCACTGAAATTCCTAAATTTTCTAACCCCTAATGTGGGGTGTTACATTCCTAACTACTAGTATAGTGATTGTCCCCCTTTTAGCATTTAGCCCCTTCAATGCCTTCGTGATACCCTTTAACTTTTTTAACACAAACAAATTGCATAGAGCTATAAGCATAGGTTGCCACCTCTTTAGCTATTTCCTATTAGATTCTATCATCACAAACAAGATATTTATTAAATCTAAAGGAAATTTTACATAAATTTAGGAAAATATTACTAATACAAATGGGAAAATGATCCAAAAAATAGAGGCTCCAAAAGCCTTACTTTGTTTTCATGGAAATTGGAGAGCCATGCTAGGTTCATAAAAAATCTATCTAGTTTTTTCCTACAAAAAACTCTTTCCTATTTTTCATTTCTCCATGCAAATCTATATCCCTCATATTTTAAATATTCAAATCTTTCTGCACACACCTTGAAATCAATAATATAGTTTCATTGGTTGGTGTGACCTTTAATTTTATATCTATATTGAATAGCATTAAGATCTCTGGAAACTATCTGTGGATAAAGATTGTAAACCTAGTTTTGATTCAATCTTTCCTTAAAATTCACCCTTTAGAAGTCGAAATTGGATATATAACAATGGAAGCATACAACTTATAATTATTATGCAAGAATTTAACCAATACGTGTGTAGCTTGGTCATATGAACATAATTCATTTTCTTTCACCAAATTATAGTTAAACGCCAAAACAATTCTCTTATAGTGATGATGGTCGTGTTTTTAGATAAAACTTTGCTTTGCTCCTAGAATCTTCAATTTGTTCATATTTTCCAATCTAATACTGGTTTTCAAAATCCCTAAGATCCATGGATGTTCCATCTTGACAAAATCCCTCAAAGTTTGAAGGTTCTCATGGTAATTTAAAACATAAACATTCTGTATTTTAAAAGTCATTTAGGAATGGATTTACCTTTGGAGCTCTTTCTCTTATTTTCCCTCTCTGATTTCCTTTATTCAACACTTTGGAAGTTATCCTAACTTGGTTCCATAAACGGATTATTATTTAGCTCCATTTTTTCCTTTATTTTGATGGGAAGTTGGAACCTTGATAGGCAAGGAATCTATAACTACTTCCTCATGCCCCCACAGTTAATCATTATAACATTACTATCAAGTAAACCTTCAAGAGAATTTTGATTCCCTTCATTGAGCTAAATATTTTTCTTCTCATGAATGAGCTCTTGCATCTCTAATTGGTTCAAATATTTACTGGTTTAAACCACATCTTCCTCACCATTTGACACTTGCTCCCTCACAAGCCCCAAGCCCTCTACACTTGACTCTAGTCTTATTACTTCATAATAATCATCCCTTTTGAAAAGTTTCCTTATAGGTTTTCATTAATTCCCTTTCATCTTGAGGGAAGGTTTTCAATTATAAGTAACCAAAATTAAATCTTGATAAAGGGAATTATTCTAGCTTAATCTCAATATAGGATTAGAACTAGGAAGCTCCTTAACTAACTCCTCCTCTTGGTTATTTTCTTATCCATGCATAAAAGCTTACCAATGAAGCTAGCAGGTAAACTCCATCCCTATATGGTCCAATGTTCTAGCAAAACATTATGAATATTCATCCATATTCTTATGCTTTCATGTTTGATCATGTTTAAATTTATACATGGTTTCTATATTTTCAGGAATATAGGGTGCTATCTAAATGCCAAAGACCCTCCTCTAACACTTTGAAGGCCTTATTTTAACTTGAAAAGGAGAAAAGGATCAAGCTTGCTTTAGAGATAAAAAATCTACCAGCCCTTTATTCATCTAAAGTTTGTTTGCCCAACTTGAAATAGCTTGAAAGAAGAAGCCAACTAGAAATGCTTCCCATATAATAACTCTAGCCCTCAGAACCTTTATCTTTAACACAAAAATGGCTATTCCATCTTCTATCTTTGGTGGGAGGTAATGTAAAGAGGAGTCCTTAGGGTTTCTAGCTCCTTTAAGAGCTAATGGTTGGAGAAGAATTCTCATTCCAAAAATTAGATAAGTGGTTGTCTATAGCCTAAAAAAAGCCTAAGGAAAGAGGGTAGGTGGGGGACCTCACTAGGAGTAAGGGTTGACACTAGAGTGTTTTTTTCCTATAAACATACTAAAAATAGACAATTACAATAATAAATTTGGAAAGGTTCAAAAGTTAGTTACCATAAATGGTAAAAGATAGACTTAGGTGGGAAATAAAAAATATAAAGTGATGAAAGACACTCTCCATACTTGGGAGGAGTAGGAGGAGAATGGAAAGAAGGAGAAGGATATTTAAACAAGAACTAAAAGAGAAAGGTTAACAAAAATATGTAATCTATCAACTAAAGAGGAAAAAACCAACCTGAAAAGAAAGGTAAAGGAGCAGAAAGGAGACACCACTAACAATAACAAGAACACTAAGAAAGTAGACAATGGGGAAGCTTATACGATAGAGGAGGGTGGATATAAAATATGGATGAAACAAATATTTTTAAAAAGTTGATAAGGAGAAAAAAGAAGGAGGAGCATTTTGTGTTTTATTATAAATTGCCCTATTATGCATCTCAACTTGGAGAAAACATTTAGGAGCATATGGTTGTTAATGAAGTACCTGTTTTCCTCATCATTTTTTAGAATGGTTGTTTTTTCATTTCACATAGTATAAATAGAGACAATTCCCATCCCTCCTTCCTACTTTACTATGCATAGGTTAAGCCATTTAACCTTAGCATTTATAAAATTATCAATAACCCCTTAATAGAGATAGTTCTTACTCAATTTCCCCATCTCATTAGTAAGCATTCTTGGGAGAAAAAAAGAGAGAGATCAAATGAATATGAATGTTTATGAAGATAGAAGAAATTAATTGCAATACGTCAACAATGAAGAGAAATATATTTCACTAAGAATTGATTCTAGCTTTAACATATTCAATCAGAGGTAAACAATCTATATACCTTGCTCTTTATCGTTATAAGTACCCCTAAGTATTTGAAAGGAGCTTGGTGGATGTTAAGACTAGAAATAATGCTTAAGATAGCTCCATTAAGAACATTAAAAGAGATATAGATCTTATTTTTCTCATTATTAACAGTGAGGCCATATATTTTAGAAAACTAATTAAGGGAATTAACCAATTGATGCAAAGAGAAAGGATCTACACCATAAAATAATATTAGATCATTCGTAAAAGCTAAATTAATAATTTTGAGTTCCTTAGAATGATGGTGAAATTGAAAGATCCAGAGACATTTTATCTTCCAAGTAATTAATCTTATGAGAATTTCCATAACAATTATGAAAAGATAAAGGGACAAAGGGTCCCATTGCTTTAATCCCTTAGCACTATGGAAGAACTTATAAAGCAAGCCATTCATTAGTTTACTAAAAGAGCTAGTGGTAACATAAGGTTTAATATAATTAATAAAAGTGTTATGGAACCCAAAGGCCCTCATACCATTGAAGAACTTAGCACTATGGAAGAACTTACAAAGCAAGCCATTCATTAGTTTACTAAAAGAGCTAGTGGTAACATAAGGTTTAATATAATTAATAAAAGTGTTATGGAACCCAAAGGCCCTCATACCATTGAAGATAAATTTGTAATCCATAGAGATGAGGGCCTTATAAAAATCTATTTTTAGGAAATAACCTTATATAGAAGCTTTAGTGCCATAGTACTTGAAAAATTCTTAGACTAACATAAAATGTTACCAATTGTTTTGCCTGTTATAAAGGCACCCTATATGGGATTGATTATATGGAGCACTACCTTTAATCCACCTACTAAATGTTTAGAGATTACCATATGCACTACTTTACAACATGATATAAGACAAAAAATCTACCATTAGGTTTTTCTTCTTAGGTACAAGGCATATATGAGCACTACTATGCTTCCTAAGCATTTTTTGGAATATAAAAATTCTTGAATTGTATCTATAACTAATCCTCTAATCTGATCCTATATTTTTTTAAAGAAGAAAGCACTGCATCCATCTAGCCTTAGTGATTTATTATGATTGAGAATAAATAGAGCTTCTTTAATTTCTAATTTTTGAAAGGAAAGCACAAATTATCTTTTGTGATTTGATTAAGATGAGAATCAATGAAATATGATAGATTATCCATAGCTAGATATTTGGTAGAGCTTTGCCCCAAAAGATTCTAGAAGTAGTTTAATGTAATAATCCGTATCCATATGGTCTTTATATAGTTGTCCATCCATATCCATTAAGGCTTAGACCCCTTAAAGCCAGTTGACCCTTACCTTTTGCTTAAGAAAGGAGTTATGCCACTAAAGTTATGAGGTATATCTATTGAGTGAATGAGTTTCAATAGACCTTAATTTCAAATTATGAGGTTCTAGATAGCATTTTTCTTTTGTTAGTGTAAGATTTTTCTTAGTTGATATGAGCTCAATCTCAATATTAGGATAGGCTTTCCTTTGCTGAGCTTTATTTCCCTCTTTTATTGCTTACTGATTCCTCAAAAGTTGGTAGCTTTTATAACCAACAACAAAAATCCCCATACCATTCCTTACCACCTCACCAAAATTTTCTAACTTGAGAAAAATTTAAGAAACAAGAAGGTGTTTTAAGTGAGAAGTAAGTATTTAGTTGAAGAATCTCAATGAAATAGTGGTTTGAGCAAAGACAAGGTCTAAAATTGGTGAAACTATAGGGAAACTATTAAGTGACTCCTAGTTTACCATCACTCTATTAAGTCTTTCCAAATTAACCAATCACCTAATCATTTATTGCCGCAGTCATGAAGCTACTCCACATAATTTAACTCTACAATTCCAATCTTATTAACAAGATGACTTAGCTGTTTAGTAAAAATTTTTAATTAAAACTGGATCCTTAAGCTTCATTTAAGTGAAGGAAACAATTGTAATCTTCCATTATTATCAAAGGCTTGTATATATTGCTATGAATCCTCCTTAACTCTTCCCATAGTTTAGTTCTCTAAAAAGAAAAGTTAGTGGCATATATAATAGCTAACTCAACATGCACAAGAGTCTAAGATAAGTCACCAAAAAAATGTATCAATTGACTAGAAATTTTGATATTGGAATTTTCCACTTCGGTAAAATAATAGGATACAATTCTCCTACCATTAAAATGGTAGAAATGATTAGTGATGAACTTACAGCTTACACCCAAAAATTTTAGTCTTTCATGCCTTATTTCAACCTTTATTTTAGTATCCAAAAGAAATAAAACAACAAGTTTTTTCTCTAATACGAAATCTCCAATAGAACATTGCTTAAAAGAGTAATTAAAACCCCTAATATTCCATAAAGAAATAGATATTAAAGAGGAATTTGAGAACCTTCCAACTTATTTTTACCTATCCTCCTACTGTTGGGTTTCAATCATCCATCACATGCATCAACTATCTTAATACGCATTGGAAAATAACAAAACCTAGAAAATACAGAATCAAACATGTGTCATTAGAATTAGTAAAACAAAACATGAACCTAAGATATGTACCTTACAATCTGCTTTGTTCTTCATTGTCTTCACTTTGTTGAGTTTTGTAAACCATAATGACCAAAGGAGGACGTCTTTAATGACATCCACACAAAGAATGAGTCCTGAAACCTCTTAGGAAGAATGGCTAGATCACACACAAATTGTTAGCTTTGTGGTATTCTTTGAGAGAGTATGTTAGAAGATGGTGAATAATTCACAAAAAGACACTTTGTTTTCTTACAACTTTTGCACAAAAATGGAGTGTCTTTGACACCCTTTGGCCTCCCTCTAACCCCCAACATCAATGGAGAGTTAGTGGGAATTAAGTGGCCCTTAAGCCCACTTAATTTAGCATGACAACATTCACCTCTTCTTTAAAGGATAATTTTGTCATCTTACTTATTAAAGGGTAATTTTGTCATCTTACCTAATAAGCAAGATTCACATATGTCATATGATTCACAATCAAATGACCATAAAATATCACCCTTTTGTAGCTTAGTCATGCATCTGTCATATCTTGGATCCATCCAAAACCATTTTACTCATTTTTCGCATCTCCAATGTCTATGAACCATTAGGTTCCCGGTTATATTGGCTAATTGAGTTAATACTTAATTCAAACAAGTCATAAGCAGTAATTAGCAACACAACATAGCCCCTAATTGACTGGAAAGTTAGTGGTTTGACTACTAACTCTTCCATAGATAATGTTCCCGTGCAATTCATCCTTTCACTATTTTACACCCCACTTGGTTTAGAGTATGGTTAAAGTGTCAACTCCTACTAGGCTAACTACGTCACATCTAGACCAAGTGATGTTAGTTCTTATCCCCTAGGCTCATTTCTCAATTAGATATGTCACTGAAGACTATCACGAGAATGAATTATCCATATGATTGTCTCATAGCAGGTCATTTAATATACTTACCACTCTTAGCAAGCATTCACATGTTAACTCTAAAAAACTCATGCTTACAACTTATGAGATCCACTACTTGATCTAATCAAGGAGTATAATATGCACTAGTCTATCTGGATTAATAATGTCCCATCTCATTAATCCTATGACTAGAGATAATTTACACTAACATAATTACACATGATAGGAATCTCATTATCATGATCTCATCATGATTGCCTTCATGCTACGTAATGTATCAAGGACGTCATTAATTTGATTTAAGATCAACATCAATTCATAAAGAATATAAACATCAAATTAACAAAAATGTCTTTTTATTAATCATAAAGATTTGTACAATGAGTGCTCAAGGCGATTGCCTTTAGAGCACTTCTCTAATAACCTCCCACATTCACTAAAGTCAATCGTATTTGTATCTAATACCATAGGCAAGTACATAAGAATCATATCTCTTTTTAGAAATTGGCTTAGTCAAAGGATCATCAATATTATGATCAGTGTGCACTCTCTCTATTTTGACATCATTTCTACCATTGATTTCTCTAATCAAATGGTATCGGTTGAGTACATGTTTAGATTTTTTATGAGACCTTAGTTCCTTTGCTCATGCTATGCAACCATTGTTATCACAATGCAATTGTACTGGGTCAACAATGCTAGGAGTCGCTCCAAGTTCTATGATGAACTTCTTGATCCAAACTGGTTCCTTTGCTGCTTCTGAAGTGGCAATGTATTCTGCTTCAGTTGTTGAATCTGCAGTTATCTCTTATTTGGAACTCTTCCAACTGACTGCTCCACCATTCAGTGTAAAAGTATATCCTCACTAAGATTTAGAGTGATCCTTGTCGGATTGAAAACTGTAATTTGTATACCCGCTCACAATAAGATCTCCTTCTCTATGTACCAAGAATACATCCTTAGTTCTTCTCAAGTACTTAAGGATATTCTTGACAACCACCTAACAACCCTCACTAGGATCTGACTAGTATCTACTTGTAACACTTAAGGCATATGATACATCAGGTCTCATACATAACATAGCATACATGATTGATCCTATAATCGAAGCATTAGGGATCAAATTCATACAAGTCCTCTCATCTTATGTCTTTGGACACATAGATTTCGAGAGTGTAATCCTATGCATCATGGGAAGTAACCTCTATCGCACTACTCTATACTAAACCTCTTTAGCATCTTGTCTATGTATGTAGACTGAGAAAGACCAAGCAACTTCTTAAATCTATCTTTATAGATTCTTATCCCCAAAATATAAGTTGCTTCTCTAGGTCTTTCATGGAAAAATTCTTGGACAATCAAATCTTGACCGATTGTAAAACTAAGACATTGTTTCCTATTAGTAGTATGTCATCTAAATACAACAAAAGGAATACAATTGCACTCCCACTTACCTTTTTATACACACAAGGTTCATCTAGATTTTGCAAGAAATGAAACTCTTTGATTGTCTTATCAATTGGATATTCCAACTCTTGGATGCTTGCTTCAATCCATAAATAGATTTTTGAAGCTTGCATACCTTTTCACCATATTTAGATAAGAAACCATTGAGTTATGTCCTGTACACATCCTCAGTTAGGTTTCCATTAAGGAAAGTTGCTTTCACATCCATTTTCCATATCTCATAATCATAATGAGTAGCAATGGCTAGGACTATCCTAATGGGCTCAAGCATGGCTACCAGGTTAAATGTTTCATCATAATCATCTCCTTGTCTTTGATGATAACCTTTAGCTACAAGCCTAGCTTTATAGGTAAGTACATTACCCTCCATATCAGTTTTCTTCTTGAAAACCCATTTGCATCCTATAGGTTTTATCCCTTTGGGTTGGTCAACAAAAGTCCATTCATGGTTTTCACACATGGAATCCATTTCGGATTTCATGACTTGAAGTCATTTGTCAAACTCTGAACTCTTTAGGACTTCTTCATAAATAGTAGGCTCATCATCTTCTATGAGCAATACCTCATTATGTTCACTTATGAGAAATCCATTTCGGATTTCATTACTTGAAGTCATTTGTCAAATTCTGAACTCTTTAGGACTTCTTCATAGGTAGTAGGCTCATCGTCTTCTATGAGCAATACCTCATTATGTTCACTTATGAGAAATCCATATCTCTCTGGAACATGACATATCCTACTTGACCTATAAACTTCTCATTTTTCAGAAGGTTAAACTATTGTTTTATCATTATGAACAATAATCTCGGGTTCAGGCAGATGATATGCCTCTATTTGAGCATCTTAAACTTCCACAAGTTCAAGTTTGCTCCTACTATCTTCTTTTAGAAGAAACTCTTTCTCTAAAAGGACAACATTCTTTGAAATAAATACCTTTTGTTCCAAAACATTGTAGAATCGATATCCTATTGTTTCTTTAGGATATCCTATAAATGGAAACTTGTCAAATTTAGTTTCTAGCTTATCTGACTGAATCCGCTTCATATAAATCAGATAACCCCAAAAACGATAGGGTTTCTTGGTAGTCCATATCTCAAATGGAGTAACATCAACTGAATTTGAAGGGACTATGTTAACACATAAGCAGTCGTCTCGAGTGCATATCTTCAAAAGGATTTTGGCATATCTGCTAAGCCCATCATTGACCTTACCAAGTCCAATAATGTTCAGTTTCTCCTTTCTGCCACACCATTGTGCTGCAGTGTAAGGTGAAGTCCATTGGGATGCTATCCCATTATCTTTGAGATAATTTAGAAACTTTTAGCTTAAATATTCACCACCTTCATCTGATCAAAGTTTTTAATACTTCTGCTTAGCTATTTCTCTACTTCATTTTTAAATTCTTTGAACTTTTCAAAAGCCTCAGATTTGTATCTCATAAGATATACATACCTATATCATGAATAATCATCTATAAAGATAATGAAGTATATGAAACCAACTTTTGCATGTATGGACATCGGACCACATACATCTGAATGTATTAAGTCCAATAGCCTAGTAGTTTGTTCACCCTTCCCCTTAAAGGTTAACTTTATCATCTTGCCTAATAAACAAATTCACATGTGTCATATGATTCATAGTCAAATGACCCTAAACTACCACACTTATATAGTTTAGTCATGTGTTTGTCACTTAAATGGCTAAGGTGACAATGCCATAAGTACGATGATTTCACATTATCCCATTTTTGTCTTTTATTGTCTTTGATATTTAAAACTGGATTGGACATATCTAATATGTATATGCCATTGCATAATGTACCCATAGCCCACAGAATTCCATTCAAACTAATAGAATAACCATTATTACTAAAATTTAAATGGAAACCAGCTTTATTAAGACTAGAAACTGAAATAGTATTCTTAGTTAATACAGGTAAATTAAAAAATCATTTAATTATATTACAAGCCCACTAGGGAATGTCAATATATAAGTTATTATGGCTAATGCATCAACTCTTACTTAATTTCCCATACGTAGGTCTAACTCTCCCCTATTAAGTTGTTTACTATTCCTGAGGTCCTGAATATTAGTACATATATATAAGCCACAATCGGTATCCAATACCCATATGTTATTATTAGAAATAGTATTAATATCAATAACAAATATACCTAAAATAGATGGGGTATCTGATGCCTTCTTCTATTTCAGTGACTCCAGATAACCTTTACAGCTCCTCTTCCAATGGCCATCCTTGCCATAGTAGAAGCATGTTTCCTTTGGGCCAATCTCCTTAGCTTTCTTCTTGACCACACCTCCCTTAGGCCTTATGGACTTCTTCTTCTTTTGGTTCTTCCTCCTTGAACTAGAAGAGTTTACCAGCATCACTACCTTATTGTCCTACCTGACAGATGGCTCAACTGTTTTGACCAAGTTGATTAATTTAGGAATCATAGTGGATATCTAGTTCATCCTATAGTTAAGCATAAATTGTGAATAATTATCAGTCAAACCAATAAGAATTAAGTCTATACGTAATTCATGATCCATCAGGAAACCCAAGGAGCCAACCTCTCAATTCATCTTCAATGCATATTGCACCAGAGATGCCCCCTCAGCCATTTTGGAGCAGAAGAGCAACCTCTTGGTCTCGAACCTTTCAGACCTCGCTTGCTCATCAAACAACTCTCTTAGATGATAAACTATGGTATGAGCATTTATAGCCTCATGCTGCTTTTGCAATTCTGGTGACTTGGTGGCCAGCATTATGCAACTAGCCATCTCACTATAATCGAGATGCTTTCTGTATGCCTTCTAATCAATATCAGAGGCATCAGCAATAGGGGGATTGGGAAGTCATTCTTCTAAGGCGTAGCATAGTTTTCCTGACTTGAGTACTATTCTCAAGTTCCTATGCCAGTCTATGAAGTTGGGTCAAGTCAACTTATTTGCTTCTATAAGTGAGCGTAGGTTCACACTAGTGGTCATGGTTTTGATTCTTGCAACCTAATTTCAAAGAGGTAAATGGTGTTAGATTGTACGTAAATGCATGTTAATTAAGACTTTAATAGCATGCAGTATGCCTCCCATTATTTTCTTACGAATCCATAACCCTCAATATGAATCTAAGAGAATTTGTATAGAAGTTCTATTAGTGGGTCGATATCCAATATCTTTATGAATAACTTTGAGTTTGCCCAATAAGCCACTATAGGTCAATAGGTAGGTATCAGTCATACCAATTGCGTTTATAATGCAACTATCACATCTAGGGCTATCAACTATTAATGTGAGCATACACATTGGGCTATCAACTCTTGATACATGTACATCGAATGTGTACTACCTAACTTTGCTTCTGTCCATGTTGACCTTGACTTTGCCCAATAAATCAACATTTCTAGTTAAAAATCGACCCATTAATCCAGAAATCATATTTCCATAGAACGAACATATTCGTGTAGAGTGGGCTTAGGCTTGCCCAGTAACCTTAACTCTTAAAAAAAATCTAATTCTCACCATATTAATCGAAGGTGTTAGTTTTAATATTCTAAGTGAAGGATTTCTACTTAGGTCTCATCTAACTAGAAAGGTCTTGTATATATCACACATATATATATAGTCACTATAACTATATGGCATGATATGGACACTCCAATCATATTGGGGTTAACTCCATAACCATCCATCCTGCAAGCCCACACATACTACTAACATGCATCCTCTAATGCATAGTATTAAACACAACAAATTTGGTTGTGACAAGTTATGGATCCTACATTTTTTAAGTTGATTCAACTCTTGAATCGAATTTCTTCCTAATTGTTATCTTGACTAAACTTAATCTTGTATGTCATTTCAGTTTAGAATTTAATATTAATCAAATTTAATTAAACTCTTAATTCTAGAAATTAATTTACATTAAAATTGATTATTTGATGTCAAAATTAAACATTTTAATTTTGTCACATGTCAATTTCTAGTCTTACTAGAAAATAATGCTCTACTTAAATTAATTCAAAATTAATTTTCAAAATTTCCAGAACATCAAATCATCATTCCAAAAGTTCGTCAAAATAATTTTGGAATCACCAAAAAATTATCAAGATAACCGAAACACCATTGAGATGCTAAAAAAGAAAATTTTGACATCTAAATTTTTTTTCCAAAAATCTTAATTCGATTAAAATCATTTTGGCATGCTTCATTCATCAAAGTAACACATTTTTTTCACACAAAAATATTTTTAAGGTTCTTTAACCAAAGCATACACACACAAAATTATCAAACAAAACAGTTCCATCAATTTCAACAAAACTGACCAAATATGTTTACTATTTGAAATTTTAATTAAAAAATTTAATAATTATGTAAAATTTTGGAGAATTAAACACATTTTAAATATGTTTACAAAAAATTTCTAGAATCAAGTTCCATGCAAAACATGTTAAACCTCATCAGTTTAGCCAACCAACAACATATGTTTAGCAGAAAACAGTTTTCCAATATATTGTTGGAAATTCGACAATAAATATTTCAATCACTAAAACCATCACATATCATTAGTAGATCAATGAAAGAATATAGTGAAAATAAATTTTCATAATTTAATTTCAAA
>JANIJH010000223.1:32547488-32559335 GCA_024520975.1 Erythroxylum areolatum | reverse complement strand
CACTAAAACCATCACATATCATTAGTAGATCAATGAAAGAATATAGTGAAAATAAATTTTCATAATTTAATTTCAAACTTTCTAAGAACAAACCAACAATTGTTACATCCATGCAATCCTATTGCACATTTAATAGAAACTACATCTAATAGGCACAAGATGGCTCTGATACCATTGTTAAGTTTCGATCATACATCACTTACATCAATCATCATAGTACACGGTGGAAAATAAAATAAAACCCAGAAAATATAGAATCAAACATGTGCTTTTGAAGTAGTAAAACAAAACATGAACTTAAGATGTGTACTTTATAATCTCATTCATTCTTCATTGTCTTCACTTCTTTAGGTTGTCGTAAACAACAACAACCAAAGGTGGACATCTCTAATGATATCTACATGAAAAGCAAAGCCTAAAACCTCTTAGGAAGAATGGCTAGAACACACACAAATTGCTAGCTTTGTGTGTTCTTTGAGAGAGTATTTTAGAAGATAGTGAACAATTCACAAAAAGACACTTTGTTTTCTTACAACTTTTGCATGAAAATGGAGTGTCTTTGACACCCTTTGGCCTCCCTCTAACCCCCAACATCAATGGAGAGCTAGTGGTAATTAAGTGGCTTTTAATCCCACTTAATTTAGTATGAAAACATTCACCCCTTCTTTAAAGGGTAATTTTGTCGTCTTGTTTATTAAAGGGAAAATTTTGTCATCTTACCTAATAAGCAAGATTCACATATGTCATATGATTCACAATCAAATGACCCTAAACTACCACACTTTTGTAGCTTAGTCATGCATCTCTCATATATTGGATCCCCATCCAAAACCATTTTACTCATTCTTCGCATCTCCAATGCATGTGACCCATTAGGTTCCTGGTTATGTTGGTTTCTTGAATTAACAATTAATTCAAGCAAGTCAGGAATGTTATCTAGCAACACATCATGACCCCTAATTGATTGAAAAGTCAGTGGTTTTACTACGAACCCTTCTATAGATAATGTTCTCGTACAATTCGTCTTTTCACCATTCTATACCCACATGGTTTAAAGTATTGTTAAAATGTCAACTCCCACTAGACTAACTACATCACATCTGGCTCAAATGATGTTAGTTCTTATCCCTGAGGCTCATTACTCAATTGGATATGTCACTAAAGACTATCTTCATGACATTTCCACTTCGGCCAGAGATTTTCGAGTAAAAACCCCGACAAGAGGACGTAGGTATCATCCTCTCCTATCAGGAATGATGAATCCTTTATTGGCTACTCAATTACCTTTGAATACCTCAAGCTGTACCCAATCACCACCTTATAAGAAACCTCTAAGAGGCAACAAGAAATGAAGTTAAAGTATAGGATTAGTATCCCAGATATTCTTAGGCATCTTAAGTCTAAGGATATTTGTACCATTGCAATGATGAGACTATCACTGAATTTATAATAGATTATCCATATGATTGTCTCATAGTAGGTCATCTTATGTACTTACTACTCTTATCAAGCGTCCACGTGTTACCTCTAAACAACTCATGCTTACAACTTATGAGATCCATTGCTTGATCTAATCAAGGAGTATAACAGCTGCTAGTATGTCTGGATTAATAATGTCCCGTCTTATTAATCCTATGACTAGGGATAATTTCAACACTAACATAATTACACATTATAGGAATCTCATTATCATGATCTCATCATAGTTTCCTTCGTGCTATGTAATGTATCAAGGAATTCATTAATTTGATTTAAGATCACTATCAATTCATAAAGAACATGAACATCAAATTAACAAAAATGCCTTTTTTATTAATCATAAAAATTTGTACAATAAGTACTAAAGGTGATTACCTTTAGAATGCTTCTCTAATACCTAACAGATTTTCTTTTTGAGGAAGAGGTAACCTTTATAAATTTGCTTTTGGATGGATCCTTGAACTAAGCTAGAGATGGTCGAACTAATTTTAGTCCTTTCATATGACCTACCCCATCCTTCACCATGTTACAATTAGTGGAGGATTCTCCTATCATATTCGGTCTCCTCAAAACCTAAGAAGAGCCAAGTTTTTTAATCATAATATTTAAATGGATTAGAGAATATAATTGGGATAGACTCCATCTTATTCTCATTTACATATCTATCCTACTTAAAAAGGGAATTAGAATCCATTATTTCTACCCTTACCTTTATAGGAGATTTAGATATTTGAATGATCTTGACTTCAGCTAATAAAGCTAGTTCTTCCTCCTAGACTTTCATATACTCATTATAAAGACTAGTGCTAAAATCATAACCTATAGTTTCTATACCTTTGCTTTGTTAGGGGGCTTTTAGTTGTAAGATAGGTCGATTTAAATTCTAACAAACTCTTCATCTATATCTAGCTTCATTATAAGAAGCGTATTAGGGAGCTACTCTTCCATATTAATTTCTATTTAAAAAACCCCTATAGTAGCCTATTCTCTCTAGTTTTGCAATATAAGAACCTAAACAAAGAGGTTTTCTTATGGAGCTTGCTAGGAAGCTAAGTCCATCACTTGTCCAATATTTTAAGGGGACATTATGAGAATTAACTTATATAGGAATCGATTTACCTTTACTCATATCCAATCTCATTCTACGGCGCCATTTTTTAAGGAGGAAAGGGTGACTTATGATGAGCCAAGGACCTTATTGAATAATATATCTTTTAAATACTTAAATGCAAAATTATCATCCTCAGAGAGCACTGATTCCTCCAGTCCCAGTTCACCCTATTTTGGGCAAGTCTAGTGCTACACTTATGGGAAAGCTGGACATTTATCCATTTAATTTCAAACAATGAAGTGGATTAAATCGCAACTCCAACATAAAGTAATACCATAAGGGGAATAAAACCCCCTCAATCTTAAAATGGCTTCAAATATGTCGAGAGTTAAGGGAAGCTTGCAAGGTAAGGAAAGGAAATCTTCTCTCGATAAGTTTGGGAGCTAAGGCATTGACACTCATTGCATTTGCTATGAACCCCTCTTGCAGGTACTCAGAGCTTCCTTTTAGAGGCAACAAAAGCAGGGGACTGAGTCCTAGGGGTTTTTCTCTATGTGGCGAAGAAACTCTATCTAAAAGTACGGAAGAATTATGCTAAAAATTTATTACTAGAAACGGTAATTCAAATTTAAGGAGCGATGGTGAGAAAGAATACCACCTTAATTTTAATCTTATTACTAGTGTAATATTGTTCTCATAATATATTTGTTTACAACTACTCTAACCTTATTTTTAATTATGATATTAATTTTGATTAATTTGTTTTTGAAAATCTAACTAATGTATGATAAAATTATCTAAAATTCTAGGTATTAAAGTTAAAATTTAATTAATCTTAAATTAGTTTAATTCTTCTTATATAAATGTCATCAATTCTTATCTTAAACTATTCCATGTTTTTGGGTTCTATTTAAGAAATAAAGGCAATATTAGAAATTCTGATTGTTTAGACTTTAGATATTACTTGCCACGTTACACCTTAGGTTCTAGATCGTACCTTAAGCTGTCAAATATGAACTATTGGGTTATCCAACCCATTCTTGTCATACTTAAGTGATAACAATATTACTTTTTTTTTAAGGTAGTTAATGTAGGTTACTCTTTCTAGAAATATAAACAAAAAAGTCAACATTTTAAAAGTTCAGGTCTTAAATATCAAAATAAGTAGTAAATTGTACACAAGAAAAAACAGATATACCTCTCTCTATCGGGTGTATAATATGATTTTGACAAGTAATTATTCTAGAGAAGCAAGGCGCCATCAGGTCACAGTCGACTTTCAAAATCCAACTTGGCGTGCCATTTACAGTCAAGCCTGTATGATTTTTCTAATGGGATAACCAAACCGCAGGTAATTATTTATTTTACAGGTCATGAAATGCAGCGGCAACAACTGTTGAAGGTTTCTTGCTCAAACAACCATGAACCAAGATGACCAAAGCAAAGCATCCCTTATCTAATTAAGTTTTTCCATGCTGGACCCAGTCAGACCTAGTAACCCTCTACAGTCTGTTGAATCCTTGAGAGAGTCTGTGAAAATTGTCAATGTTGCTAGTTTTTGTCTCTCCTCCGAAACTTTTGTATTTCTTCTATTGAGCAAACGATATCATGCAACCCCCACCTGTCGTTTTCTTTATTCCCCGTTACCTAAACTTTGAAGAATTTGAACCAAACTGATGCATAAAAATATTGGGACAATTGCGATGTTATGTCAAGTGGTTATATATACTAGGCTTATGGGTGGCACAGCATGATATGAGATAGTATCTTGTAATCCGGAAGGTGACTCAAACCACCAACTTAGCAAACAATACATATCATATGTGAAAACACGAGGAAAAAGGTTGCAGAACGTCTTTAACGTTAACTTAATTTAAAATTGAACGAAAATGGAGGATGATGTGGTGAAGGACAAATCAAATCATAATAGCAATAATGAAAGGTTACCAATCTAAACTACTTGGCCAAAACAAAAGAGCTAAAAGCAAACGAGGTCCCATGAAAGGTACGTTCTTTTATTTCCCTGCTTTCTGCTTGATGGAGATAGACAACGGGATTTTATCCATTCAAATTGCCTTGGAATTGAACAAACTAAGGATTAGGTTGTCTTTTTGTTTTATTAATAGACAAAAACTCCAACCATTGCTCAGTAAGAACCGACTGTTAAATCTTAGATCAGATGCGTACGAAATCTTCCAATATTAATAAGACCAGATTTATCTGGTAGTGAAACTAATGGTTGGTCTGATGATGTAATAAGATCAGATTATCTGTTTTTCCATTTTCCACAATTTGGACCAGTCTACCACCAATGCAATACACGCACAGCTAGACATTTCCGCCACAAACTACTCTTTTGGCGCCTGCAGACCACTTCTTCTTTGTGCACTCTTTAAGACTTCAGCAACCTTCTTCTTGTTCTTCTCCTGCTTTCCTTCTTTCACGTTAACTTTAATTTGTGTACGCTGCAATCCCTCGAGTTTTCCATTGTTCTGGTCTCTCTCAGATTTTCGGAGGCCAATCATCTATTTCTATTTTTTCTTTGTCAGGAGGATAGCTTTCTGACCGTTACCAACTTCTCATCTGTACGTTTCTTCTGTTACTTCTTTAACTTCTCAAGTGTATGTTTCTTTTGTTACTCAACACCTCCTCTTCTTTAACTTTCTCATAATAAATACAAGCTCTTTTTTCTCTTATCAAGCGTCATTAGACTTGATTTGTTCCGAGAATCCTGCATGGATACAGTTCCTTTAATTGGTGTATGCGGAACTCGTTTCTGCTCTTCTGTTATTTTCCTTTTCGTTTCTCAACTTGCCCTTTTTAAGATATTTCATGGAGAACCTGCCTACTAACATCAGCTCGTCGATCTTCACGTTCTGGAAGAAAGAGGTGGTGGGGATAAATGTGTCATGTTTATGTCCGTGTACAAGTTTAGCAGAAAGTTACAAAAGAAAGAAAAGAGTTAGAACCAACCGAGTCTATAAGCTCTGCATACATTGGTCAAACTTATGCTTTTTAGGGTGTGTCAGATTTCCTGTATCAATTAGGCGATAAGTTTAAGGTTTTAGGATGAAGATAGAGTCCAATAAACCTCTTGAAAGTTGATCATGTACTTCCTTCGAAGTTGCAGATAGTTCTTTCCAATACAAAAAGTAGGGAATTCAACGGTTGATTATTCGGTATAAAACCAACCTCTCTGCTATAAGTGCCAGAGATTTCAGTGGTATATCAAATTGAACCTAATTGGGAATTATGACGTTAGAGGATCATCACTTCCTTGTTTTTTTTTCTTGGATATGGAAACCCGTTGGACCGCACTGACTTTGATATTGGATTTTAGGTCTATCATCCAGGCTGCATGTGGGGAATACTTCATATTCTTGATTACTTTCATCGGTACAGCTCCAAAAAAAAGTTGCCGTGTCGCAGAAATGGCAGAGCAAAATATTCCTCTTGTAAGCAAACCAACCCTTTTCTTTGTCTCATCTTGTTCCCACTTTAGTATGTTCATCATAATCATGGTTACGTATCCAGTTGCTTGTGCAAAACTGAATTAGGTTAAGGAGTTAGGATATGAAAAATCAAGTACCACTAGGTAGCTAACTCATGTCAAAACAATGTTGAAGGAGAGACCTGGAATTTATTCACGTAGGAAGTTCTTCTTAGCTGTGGATCCAATCGAAGACAGAAGACCCTTTCGTAATTTTCACCGCTAAATTTCAGTTTTCTTCTACGTATTTACTTTTATGCCAGCAGCAATTGCACAGAAATCCAAAATTGGGTGGAATTCTCCTCTACTAGTCTGATATAACCATATTAGTAAGCTACCAGATGCATAAATTTGTGTGGTTCGACTTTGTTTTCAACAGATATGTTTACAAGAGATGTGCTTCTTCTACTTGCATCTTAAATTCTTCCCTATATATGATGTATGAGATCACCAACTCCTGAAACCTCATCATGCTCATTGTCTTTTCTTTAGGCTATGGAAGACCAAAAACAATTTCATTTAGCCATTACTGTGATGACGTTGAAGAATATTTGGATGCTGAAGCAGTACCATTAATGGTAAGTTCATTTATAAGTTGCTCTTGAGTCGGCGAAATGGTGTATACGGTTCCTTTGTGTGCTTCTTGTTGTGCAGGTCATTTCACGAAGATTCTGCGGAGAAGAACATTGAAATGATTGCCTTTTGTCCAAATTTTACAGGTTGATGAGCAAACAGCAAATGCTGGTTCGGCCAAAATATCTGACAAAAATCCCGTCAAAACTTTGCTTGCCAAGGAAGCGTCTGCAAGATCTGGGTTGCAGCAAACTATTTCCATCCCCGATTTGGAACCTTCAAACCATACTTCAGGTATAATAAGTAGTGATTGGAGAAATCCCATCATAATCCTCCACAAAAATGCTGATACTAACACTACGAACACCAACGGTTTTTCAAAAGTAAACCAACATTCTGCAACACCTGCAATTTCATCTCAGAGATGGGATAAATTAGAGAACTCCTCAACAAATCGGACTGAGTCAGATCATAGAGAAGCTTCATGTCGTCAATTTAAGGAATGTACGGATGTTCTGGAACTGTTTCAGGTAAACCAGAAACTATTCCTAGAAATCCTACAGGATGCAGATATTCAAGTCACAAAGAGCGCTCGTCTCGACAATACTTCCATCACGAATTTGAGGCTGAAGAAATCTGGGTCATTTCCTGCAGCTGACTCCCCATATGTCCACCATATGAGGCCTGTTAAACTCGAAAACAAGAAGATGGAAATACGACCTTTCCCGAAGGTAGAAAAATTTCCTACTGCTACTCAAACACAAAAAGTTGTTGCTTCCATATCTTTGGATGGTGCTCATGCGAAATCAATAGCTTTTATGGCTGATGTTTGTGAAGGTGCTGCCATTAGTCAAGATACAACCATTTCTTCTCTGGTATCCTCCCAGCATTTAGATAAAACCCGGTGGCGTCAATCATTCATGACTCAGTTCAGAGATATCAAGAAAAAAATTAAGCTAGCGCTCAAAGAGCTTAAGAAGACTAAGTCCCACACAACCACTGCTCCACTTCTTAACAGAGTTCCAAAAGGTATTTCGCTTTCCATCGAGAAACAGAACGCTGAAATTTTGGAAGAGGCCCCAGTTCAGAAAGATGGTGATGAACACCCAAGAAGTTCTAAGATGAACGGTTCTAATAATAATCTTAGCCAAGGTGGATTAACTCAGATGAGAAGAGCATCGTCCATGAACGAGTCACTGATCCGATATGCTTGCTTACTTGAGAACACCTTCAGTAGAGAGGCTACATGGCATCAGTACAGGTCAATGAGCTTAAGATTGACAAGTGAGGATAAGTTTCCAATGGGTGGAAATGGTCTGAAATCCTTCAAAAGGAGACTCTCTTTAACCGAGTTTGAGTCTTCCTATACACTTCCAATTGAAACCTCACTCAATATAGATAATTCAAGGATGGGAATTAGACCTGTCATGGACGGGGATGCAAATTTCAAAAGTGATGGCGATGATGAAAATGATTTGAAGCCGGTAACCATTGTTGTAGATGGCAAACAATTTTGTCGCAAAGAGACTGTCGAAGACACTCAAACTCAGGAATACATGATAGAAAGAGGAGTAAGTACTGAGAATAATCATAATTCAAGTTGTTCCAGATCAGATATTGATGTGGGATTCCCTTCAAAATGCAAGAAACATGGAGATTTAATTGAAATACGGAAACAGGAGCACATTTCTCACCAAGATCAGAATGTTGGTTCTGTAAACAACATTGGGATCGATGAACAAACATTGTTTCCAAATTTTGAGACTCATTATAAGGACAAAATTGATAAAAGAGAGCTCCCTATCTTACAAGGTAAGTTTACACTAATCTTAAAATTTTATCTGCGTAACATATGATATCTAATATATTCTTTTGTTGACAAATATCAGTTATGAAGGGAAGCCTATACTCTGCTTATACAAGATACAAGATTTGATTTGAATTCATTGATTTGTGAGGGCATGCAATAGACTTGATAACTTGATCGATCTTAAAGAGTAAAAGTCGCTTCCATTAGCAATGAAATTACCATGTTTTTTCTTGATCATTGGCCTAATGAAACAACTACAATGTTTTTTTTCTTCTCCTGCAGTACCTCATTTGATTTACCAGCTACAAGCATTTCTGAAGATTATTAAACGTTCGTTTATGTATCAGGTATTGATTCCAACTCTTCCTCAAGTTGCATACATGAGCGAGATTCTATTGCCAATTTGCAAGAGAAGCCCGTCCAATATTCTGTTGCTCAATCTTGCTGCACCACAAGTTGTGTAAATATGGAAAATGCAAATGCATGGACTTACTATCACTTCCTTCACTTGGAATCCAACTGCTGTAACAATGATTTCAATTACGTACGAGATGTTCTCGAAATTGCTGGTTTCAATGAGGAAGATCACTTTGGAAGATGGTACTCACTAGACCAGCCACTAAACCCTTTAGTGTTCAAGGAGCTGGAGGCTTATTTACACCCTGAATTAAACTCATCAGAGGGGTACACATGTAGCTGCGATCACCGGCTCCTGTTCGACTTGATGAATGAACTACTACTAGAAATGTACAACAGCTCATTAGCCTACTTCCCAGAGCCCTTGTCTTTCATTCAAGGGCATATTAGTCCACTACGAAATGGTGGGCATGCTCTGGAGGAAGTCTGGAAAAGGGTTAGCTTGTTGAGAAGATCACAGTCCCTGATGGACAAGTCCTTGGATGATATTGTGGGTGGAGACATGGAATATGGAGATGGTTGGATGAACCTTATACTAGAAGGTGAAGATGCAGCACTTGACTTGGAGGATATGATTTTTGAGGAAGTCTTAGATGAGATTGTATGTATATAAGATAGGATAGGCAATGCCTTGTTCTTCTTCCTCAAGACCAGCATTTTTACATAAATGATTCCAGGTTTTCTAACATTCCTTTCTTTTTAATTTAAATTTTTAGGTCAGATAAGTTTCATCTTGCCATTTTGACTAACGGCTCTATAGTATTTTAAGTTTCTTGTCTCTGGATTTTTTGTTCGTTATTTTTTAAGAAATAGAACTATACCAAAGAAAGGATCGACCGATTCGTAAGAGTAGTTCTTATGGTGATTCTCTATTGACTTATGACATTTTATCTCAAATTGGAAAATTGTGAAGATGGGAGAGTCTCGATAAGTTTAAAAGGAGGGTTTCTTTACCTTTTTAATCATCTCAACTTTTTTCTATTTGTAATTATTTATTTTAAAATAGTGAAATATCAATTTAGTAGTATTTGAGGGAGTAAATATAATTGGCCAAATCTTGTTAAATTTTAGTGTTTTTTTATTTATCTATTTAATAATTATTATTGAGTATAATTATAGTGAATTATTGTACTATTAAATTATATTTAGAAAAATTATGTAAAGTTGAATTTTAAATGGACTATTTATGACCTCTCTAATCTTTTTTAAGAATTTAGCTAATGTAAATTTTCAGTAAAATCGTTTATACCCTATTCATCTCAACAATAATGCTCCATATGAATTTGTTATTATCGGTGAAAAATAACCAGAGTTTCACGACACTATTCATCACCTTAAAACATTTCTTGCTCACCTTCTTATCCTCTTACAATAATATTATTTTCTTCTCTCCTTCTAGAATCTAGAACCCTCACTCTCAGTAAGCTTAATTATCCTTCCCTGTGGCTCGGAATCCTCTCTACTCGCAATATTTGTAGATCCCTCTTCCCTCCCTACTCTTGTTGATCCTTCTTCTTTCCAAGCCTTTTAAAAGTTCTGCTATATTAAGTGACCATTTCACCACAATAGCTTAAGCTGTTGTGTGAGGTCAATTCAATTAGTTTTATATATTCTCTAACACACTCCCTCAAGTGAAAGCCCTTTGGACTTGAAACTTGCATAGACCTACTTTACTTTGTGCTTAATTTAATTAGAATAAGTGGATGGTAGGATTCGAACTCGTGACCATTTGATCATAGAATCTCTGATACCATATTAAGTCAACATTTCACCACAATAGCTTAAGCTGTTGTGTGAGGTCAATTTAATTGGTTTTATATATTCTCTAACATAGTGTCAAGTTTTTGGTAGCCACTCGCGTTATAGAAATTTCTTGGATTAATAAGCACCTTTGCTCAGATGAAATATTAGGCTAAGTCAACATGGAATAAAATGGTGCTACGATTAGTCCTTGTCACCGAGCAAGGTTATTTAGTTTCTTGATTATTAATGTTGTTATGGGTTGAACCTATGAATGAGGAGCTCACTACTCCGGAACAAAATTGTAAGCGAGCTCTTCAAACAAAATAGATTTTCAAAATTAAACATCAACCAGATGGTTCCATTTAGCGACGTAAAGCCCACTTGGTTGTCAAAGGATTTAGCTAACGGGTAGGTATAGACTATTCAGACGTCTTCTCTCCAGTGGCCAAATTAACTACTGTATGCGTTCTTTTAGCCAGCGTTGTTGCAAACAACTAGTTTGTCCATCACTGTGATATCAACAATGCTTATCTTCATGGTTATATCGACGAAGACATCTATATCTCTCCACCTACTGCTCAAGATGCCTCCCAGGCAAGTTTGTAAGTTGGAAAAATTTGTATATGGCCTAAAGCAAGCAGGCTGATAATGGAACAAACACATCACTACTAAACTTATGGAATTTGGTTTTTCTCAATTTACTTCTGATTCTTGTTTGTTCACGATAGGTACTGGTTAAAATTTTACTGCCCTTCTCATTTACATTGATGACATTCTATTAATGGGCCCATTTGAACATCTCCTCTTGGATATTAAAGGTTCTCTTGATTGACAATTCACAATTAAGGATCTTGGTTATGTCCATTATTTCATTGGCATGAAAATAGCGTGTTTTCCATCAGGTATACTCCTATCCCAATAGAAATACATCCAGGATATTATTCATAAAGCCAATTTACTACATCTTAAACCAGCCAAGGTGCCCATTCCTCTAGGCACTAAACTATCTTCAGATTCAGGTGCACCTTCGACACCTGGGCGGCCGATTTCTTTGTTTATCTTTTACGTGACCTTATGTTGTTTTTGCAGTACAACAGCTCATTGAATTCGCCAATGTGCCTAGCACACAACATTGGGATGCTTTAACTCATATCTTAAGGTATTTACATTCCACTACTGATATGAAATTATTTTACCTTGCAAGACTAGATCTAGAACTCCCTTCAACACTTTGTGTAGCCATAAATCCTATTTTGTATTAATTAAGATCTGTTGACTTTGTAT
>JANIJH010000223.1:32409283-32426819 GCA_024520975.1 Erythroxylum areolatum | reverse complement strand
ACAACTTATCAAACTCTAATTTTTAACTAAATTCCTTCATTTAATCACCATTAACTAAGCACTAAAAACCTCAAATTTCTTACTAAAAGGAATTTAGGCAAACTAAACCTCAAAAAATAATTAAACATGCTTATTTACTAAGAAAAGAAATCAGGGCCCAACAGTGGATCATTGACATAGGAGCCACATGCCAAATTTGCATCAATAAAAACCTATTCAAGGAGTTGAATGATGTTGTTGATGGTGAATTCATGTATATGGGCAACTCCAACAAAGTTCTTGTCTATGGAGTTGGGAAGATCACTCTCAAACTCACTTTTGGAAAAATTTTGGCTTTAGAAAATGTTTTATTTGTTCCTGATGTTTGTAGAAACTTGATTTCTGGAGCATTACTTAATTAGGTTGATGTTAAACTTACTTTTTATTATGATAAGCTAGTTCTTATTAAGAATGAGAACTTTGTTAGTAAAGCGTTTTGTAATGGAGGTTTATTTATACTTGACATTGAAATGAATGCATCTACTTCTTCTGTTTATATTTTTTAGTTTTTAGACCTATGGCACGCTAGACTTGGGCATGTGAATGTGAGGTCAATTAAGAGGATGCAAAGCTTAAACTTATTGCCTAACTAGATCACTAATGAAATGGAAAATGTAAAATTTATATTGAGGCTAAACACTTTAAGAAACCTTTTAAGTTAGTGATCGAGAGAGAGTTATAATTGTTAGATTGCAACCTCGAGGTAGATAATCTAAAACCTAATTTTTGTTAATTGACTTTAATTCACTAGTTATGACTTCCTTGCAAAAGGTAGCATCCACAGATCCCATTGCTTCCTTATAAGTTTTGGGATCTTTCTCAATAATATAAGTCACCACAAAAACATCATCTATCTCCTCAGATTTTTTCACCATAAAGGACTTAATAAAGTCAGAACCAAAACTAGTGGGTATTCTAACTCTTTTAGTTCTCCTTAGTTCAACAATGTCCTCTTTCTTTATGTCGTCATTGGTAGAAGAACTAGGGAAAGATTCCCTAAAAGCTTGTACACTCATTTTCATAGTAAATATATCCTCAAAAGCCACTACATCTCTTCACTGCATAATTGGTCCATAAGTGCTAGACCCCGCTTCCTTAACCATAAATCTATAGGCAACACTATTAGAGGCATATTCTATAAAAATTGAATCCATGGTCTTTGGCTCAATTTTCTTCCTTTTATGTTCAGGTAGAATAACCTTAGCAAGACACCCTTATAATTTCTAAAATCGCAAGTTAGGTCGATAACCTTTCCAAATTTCGTAAGAGGTTTGATCTAGTTTCTTATAAGGGACTCTATTTAGAATATAACAACCTGAAAGAATACCTTCCCCTTTACCCCCCCCCTTCTCCCCCCACATAAAATCAAGTACTCTTGAGGAAATCAACATTACATTCATCATGTCCTTGAGTGTTCGATTTTTCCTCTCCGTTATTCCATTTTTTTCAGGTGAATAGGGGGCTGAAAGCTCATGAATAATACCAAATTTTTCACAAAAATCAGCAAGAAAATCAATACTATACCCACCACCTTGATCAGATCTTAATATCTTAATTTTCCTTTCTAATTGGTTCTTAACCTCAACTTTGTATTTCATAAACATTTCTTTTACATCAATTTTATTTTTCAATAAGTAAACCTTAGTAAATCGAGAAAAATTATCCACAAAAGTAATATAATACCTTGTGCATCCTTTACTCACACTATTATTAAAATCACCCATGTTCACAAATTCAACATCAGCAGCATTATTTAACTCCTTGAATAGGTTTTGATGGTGCAGATGCGGCGAGTGGCTCTTGTGTCAATGTGCTAGCTCCTAGAGATTCTTTCCCTAGTTCTTCCATGAATGACAACATAAAGAAAGAAGAAATTATTAAATTAAGGAGAAGTAAAAGAACTAGAGTACCCACCAGTTTTGGTTTTGACTTTATTATGTCCTTTATGGTGAAAAAAATTGATGACATAGATGACATTTTTATGGTGACTTATATTGTTGAGGAAGATCCTAAAACTTATGAGGAAGCAATGAGATTTGTGGATGCAACCTTTTGGAATGAAGCCATAGATAGTGAAATCTAATAAAACTTGGGTTTTAGTTGATCTACCTCAAGGTTGCAAGCCTTTGAAATGTAAGCGGATTTTCAAAAAGAAATTGAGACCTAAAGGTACCATTGAGAAGTTCAAGGCAAGACTTATGATTAAAAGCTTTAAACAAAAGGAAGGATTTGACTTCTTTTATACTTACTCTTCTGTTACTAAAATTGCATCTATAAGGAAGTTGTTTGCTATTGCCTCAATGTTTAAGCTTTATGTGCACCAAATAGATGTTAAGAAAACTTTATTGAATGGTGATCTAGATGAGAAAATTTATATGGTCTAACCTGAAGGGTTTAGAGTGCCTGGTTAAGAACAAAAGGTGTGTAAGTTGGTTAAGCCTTTGTATGGACTTAAACAAGCTCCAAAATAGTGGTATGAGAAATTTGAAAGTGAGATTTTCAAACATGGTTTCACCTCTTATGATGTTGATTTTTGTATTTATGTGAAATCTGATGCCAATAGCTTTGTTATCATAACTCTTTATATGGATGATACGATTATTTTTTATACTAACTTATTTGTCATTGATACTACCAAGAGTCTGCTAATGTCTTCATTTGATATGAAAGATCTTGGACTTGTGGACTTTATTTTGGGATTCAAAGTTGATAGGATTAACTTTGGTTTTAGGTTGAATCAAACTCACTATGTATCCAAAATTTTGAAAAATTTTGGATACTATGATGTTGATCCAATCAAGACTCCTTATGATGATAATGTTACTTTAAAGAAAATCTTGGTGATAATGTAAAACAAGTTGAGTATGCTAAAATTCTTAGTAGTTTGATGTTCTTGATGAACTATTCTCATCCTGATATTGCATACTGTGTGAGTAGACTTAGTAGGTATACTCATAATCCTAGTCAAGAGAATTGGAATGCATTGATTCGTTTGTTGAGATATTTAAAAGGTACTATGCATTATGGATTATCTTTTGGTGGTCATCCACTTGTTTTGGAGGGGCATTTTGATGCTAATTAGGTTATAGAGAGTGATGATATACACTTTACCAGTGGTTATATTTTTACCTTGGAAGGGGCTGTAGTGTCTTGAAATCATCTAAGCAAACTTGTATTGTAAGATAAAAAATGGAGGCTAAGTTTAAGGCTTTGGAGCTGGCAGGAAGGGAAGTTAAAAAGCTAAGGAATCTCTTATAGATATCCCACTTTGTGAAAAACAAATTCCTTCTTTGTTCCTTTATTGTGATTCGCAAGTTGTCATTCATGTTGCCAAGAACAAGGCATATAATGGAAAAAGTAGACATATCAGATTGAGACATAAAATTGTCTGTACTTCAATTAGATATGGTGTAATTTCTCTAGACTATCTCAAGTTAGAGAGAAACTTAGTGGATCCGTTTACAAAGCTTTGTGTAGGAAACTAGTTTCTGAGCATGCTAAAGGGATGGGCTTGAGCCCAGTTATGTAGTAATCTCGTGATGGACACCCATCTTGGGAAACCACGTTCAATGGGTCAAATGAAGTTATGTGGTGACTACTTACTTATACATTGTTTCTGGAATAATACTAAGGTATATTTAGTTGTTGAATATCATCCCTAGCATGTTTCACTATATTTGATGAGGTTAGATTATTTACTCCTTAATGAGTTCCATAGCTCAAGTTTAGGTAGTATGAGTAGTACACTCTTGATGGACTCACCTACATGATTGTAGGGAGCTAGCCACCCTCCTATAAGAGTATTTGGGCTATCTCTCTAGAGAAATCATAACATTTTGAGGTTATTTATTTCTTTAGCAAGTTCTATCTCCGAATATCTTGGACACTAGGTTTAAGACTTATTTCACTTGGTTGTTCGCCTATCTATCTCCAAAACATTCATAACGTTATTAACATTTCTTTCATTAACTTACTTTTAGATCCCCACTTTATTACCATAAAATCAATAACAATCATAAATTTATTATCATTATTATAGCCAAATGTTCATTTTATTTAATAATCACCAGATGTATTGTTACCATGAAAGACACATAACACTATATATATATCTCATTTGGTAGAAAAAATAGAAGCTTCTTCTTCACGTCTCACGTCTAGTCTCTTAGTTCTTTTGTTCTCTTATTATTCGATTATTCTTCTTTTTGTTTCTCTAGAGATAGATCTTACTCTACCCTTTAGAGTGCATCAAAGCTAGTGGAGAAGGTGTTAACCCTGAGGTCGAATCTCGTTGTCCTACTGCACCATAGAAGGGTAATTTTCAACTGAAGGTAGTGTTTTTCACGATGCATTGCATTTAGATAAGTTGTTCTGATTTATTTATTTATGTTATTTTCGCTAACAAGGATAATAGAGGATTTAATTATGACAATAACAACAATGCATGGTAATATATTAGTAAGTTCTACTAGTAGTCTAGTAAAGTCTTTAAAAATCAACATCTTACCCTAAAATCCAATAAGGATTTGATTTAGTTCATATTCTAGTTAAGTGTTACACTATTGCTTATCCTAGCAACCATGTTTTTAACCAATAGAATTTTCCTAATCCAATTAATTGCATTATGACAATTTTTTTCTTGTTTATTATATAAATTAAATATTCAAAGGTCGCATTAAATATTGAGATATCATTTTTCTTTTTTCCTTGAAGCTTATAAGCCCATTTTACTAGACTAATTCTTTGATTTTTATTGCGCTGTAGGTTATATAGTGAGAGGATTTGTTACCAAATAATGGAGGAAAAGTTGTAATTAAAGAAGAGATTATCCAGTGATTCATTCTTCTGCTATTAGAGCATATATGTTGAATTATTGTAAGGTTCTAGATTGAGTTTATCTTTGGTCCATAGACTTTATATTGCTATCTATAAGATAAAGGTAGTTTTGAAAATGCTATTATTATGCCAAACTAAATTTGACCAAAGACCTAATTGATCAAATCTTAAGAATAAATCGAAACATAATACATTAGTGAATACCTTGGATTTATGTCTATTATAGGAAATGGTATCATCCATTTCATGGTTTAGGTTATAGGTTGGCATATGCTAACAGTTGTAGAGAAATCCCTTGACAAGTGAGCTGGCCAATACCATTCATCCTTATCAATAATAGCTTCTACTCTTGAATTGATATGAATGCTTGCCTTTAAGCATTGTAGTTGTGTAAATTATAGAGTGGTATGAGGTTATGCCAATTGTCATACATATATCAAGTTCGTTTAATATTGCCAATTTTAGTTTTGGGATTTTTGTTAACTTAATGCCTCAGGGCTATAATCTACTTTAAGGTCCACGAAATGTTGATTTTGCCCTTAATTCTTTAAAAACTCTCTCATTTGAGGAAATGAGTGTGCATCCATTTGACAAGATTTTCTCATCTAATAGTAGATTTCAAAGTCTGTTAGCTAGTAGGACCCTTTTGACATCTCCAATAGAGGTGATTCCTAGTCTCCCTTTAGCTTTAGGTAAGTATACAATTAACCATTTTAATTGACTCCTTATGCATAGTTATCTTTTTTTCAGTCTAGAGAAAGTTTCTCATCAACAAAGTTTCTCATCAACTTTTTAAATATTTTTGACTAGGTTAATTAGTAAATGCAAGTGATAACTCTAGAAGATACGCATATTATAGAGAAAATCAATAATCAAATGTAGTATACTCGCAAGGATGAAAATCTTTTATGTTAATTGCTTAATCTTTTTCTGGTTGAGACTAAGAGAGGTTGCAGTCCATGTATGATAGTCTTTTGTAGTGATTGGTATGCCTAGGTATTTAAAAGGAAGCTACACCTGTTGAAAACTTGTTAAGATAGAGATTTGTTCAAACTGTTAGAGGATATCCTGTTGAGATGAAGATGTTGCCTTTTGTTTGGATTGATTGAGATGCTTGGGTATCTTTTGAATTCAATTAGGGAATCAATAAGAACTTTGGTGGAGGCTAAGTTAGTAGCAAGCATCGAAAGAATGTTGACAGTGGAAGAAAAATTGAATATCCTTTTCTGATCACATTTGTAACACTGCAAGAAAATTACAAATTGTCAATGGAATATTACCGACAATAAAAATATCATAGGCAATCAGTAATTGTTGGAAAAAATTGCATTTAGTGATGAACGAAATTTTCATCAATAAAGATGGAGGAAAATTATCTAAGGAAATTTTCTGACAGAATATAGCGACGAAATAGCCATTTCCATAGGTAAATTTGCCAGGAATGCTTGACGGCAAAAATAAGCGTGGGGTGTACCAACAGGATTGGATTTTGTTGGTGATTTACTGACAAAAGAGTTATTCCACTAGTAAAATTAAAACTAAACTTCGTCATTAGCTTTGGCTTCAATGTTTTTAATAAATTGAAAATGACGTCGATTGGTTTACCACCAATTGACATCGTTTTATTTAAGCATTTAACCTACCAACAAAACCTACTCTAGCCCCCACCTGCTACCTCGATCAATGATCATTTTCTCCTCTCTTTCATTTTCTCTTTTGTCGCTAGTTTTCTATCATTGTTGTTGTCTATGCATGCTTTGATTCCCTTCTCTGCGTCCATCTTCTTCCTTCACCGTTTTGCTTCTTTGCGTGCTTTTGTTCCCTTTTTCCTTCTGCATCTTCATTTAATCATCGGTTGAGGTAATTGGTTTTTTTTTAAACTGGGTTTTGTGTACTGCTTTGATCATTTGGGTTTTGTGTGGTTTGATCGTATGGGTAATCATCGGTTTATGTTTTTTACTAGGTTGAGGTATTAGTTTAATCATGGTTGATGTATAAAACCTATACATTGATATTTTTATAATGCATTATGCTTAGATTATAGTATAAGCATCGTTTGTAGTTAGATTATATTTTTGCAATAGATTGACAATCATCAATTTTCTTATTTAAAAGCAAAGTTTTGGTTAGGAGATAAGAACACATAATTAAAGATATAAATTATAGCATCTTGACATAAGGAGAAAGCAACTTTTGAGAGAAAAAAGATTTTAAATCAAAATTATAGCATCTTGATATAAGTTGTTAAAATAAGGGAAAAAATTAAATCAACAAAATCTCATATTGATGATGGTGAATCAGCAAATTGAACCGTGTTTGAGCATCGAGTTGTGATTTGGTTGAGGATATAAACATTATATTATGATTTCATTAATAATTTAAATATGATGTTGTGATTTGGATGAACATTGAACTTGATGTTGTGATTTTGTTAAGAATTTGAACATTATATTATGCTTTCAAAATTGATGATTTGAACATTATATTGTAATGTGGTTGATAATTTGTCTAAGAAGGTGAAGAACCAATAAATATTGTCTAAGAAGGTGAAGGTTCATATGTATCATTATAATAAAAGATACCCATCATTGTGTAAACATGAGAGAGATTGGGTGTCTAGTGACTCTGAACTTTCTTAGCCTTTGACAAATCCTCAAGCATTTGGATGCTTTTGGAGCATATTTTGGTATGAGTACTACTTAGGCTTAAGTGACACTAAATCCCACTAGACTGAGGTTTCAACCTTATATGATTTTTGGTGGTTTTTGTAATTACCCGTGTATCATTTGATGGTTTTTTTTTGTTCTCATTAGTGAAATATAAATATTTTATTTCTTTCAAAAAATGACATCATAGATAAGGACAAAGGCTTATTTAGAAATTTTGTGAAATATTAAGGTGTAATGCAGTTAGTATTATAGACATTGGTAGGCAGTTTTCTTTATTATGTTTTATAAGATTACATGCTTTACAAAATATACTTTTTTGTTATTTGTGGTAAATATGCATATTAATGGATCATTATTTTCTCTATCTAGTTATAAATTTTCATATTACTTATCTATTACCCATAACGAAGGAAAGTGTACCTTTAGTTAGCGAGAAATATAGTAGTAAGTAGGAATTGATCCCTCAAGGAAATGGTATGGATTAGAAAACCTAAAACTACTAGCTAATAAATAAATAAAAGAACGAATTTTATGGATTTTGATTAAAGTAATATGAAACAAAATAAAACCTACATAGGTAGATAAGAGAATAAGTAGTAAGACAATTGACCAAAAGAGAATTCCATATAATATCAATCTTTAGACAATTACTTCCCTTATTATGAATTTTTATTTTATGATTCAATTAACCTAGAATGGATATGTTAAATTGGATTGATATGTTCTTCTATATATTGAAACTATATTCTCTCTAATCTTGAGATACAACCATATACTTTTTAGTATGTTGAACTGTATCTATACCAATCTAACAACCCCTGTAAATACACTAAGATTTATAAGATCTATAGAAGGTTTCATCTTAACACCAAAAAGATTACGTAGGTCTCTCTCAAGCATCTTGTTTAACTCATATTACCTAACCTAAGGTCCATTCATAAGTAGGTTCTCTTGAGGCATCCATAAGTGAATTAAAATCAAATTTAGTTGCTAGCATAACTAAATCATACGTTAAGACTAATAAAAGATAGTTCACAAAATTATATCTCAATTATTAAATTAAAATGAATCAATCTGTAGAAAAAAAACTAGAATTTTCATTATTTATCATATAAAAGTGTTCAGCTATGAATCATTGTCAAAAAAATGAAAGAAATAGACAAATATAAGGAAAATGTAATATAAATAAATCTATATAAAGTGGGTGGTAGGGACCATCGTGAAAGTATATTCGCTTAAGTTCATTTGCAAACACATGCCATTCGCAATCCTCCACATCCAAGACAACTACATCTAAAAGCAGTTCATATCCATTGAGAGAGTCGTTCAGCTTGAGAGCATAATACATATATTGGCAACCCAGTTACAGCAATCGATGGAATACATATCCCAGCTCCGTAAGGAGATGGATTAGTTGAAGGGGAGGGGCAGCACCTCATCGTAGCAGTTAGACCATCCGCCTTCACTAACTGCATAGCTTAGTTTTGCTACTGTTAAGTCATTTTGTATGAATTAAATATTTATTGTTGTAGATAATAATTTTTATTAACAATTAAGATAATGTTTACTTTATATTATCATTCAACTTATTGTTTAGATAAATTAAATGTAGAAAACATTTAATATATTATTATGAGATAACTGCAAAAATTAAATATCAATTATAAGATTACCAATCATAATTGAATTTACAACTTAAATGTATGAAAAACAAAAAAATAATATCGGTGCATTTACCGATAAAATTATAATATCCTTTAGTAAATTTAGTAATAAATTCACTAACAGAATAAGAACATTCTATCGGTAAATAATTTACCAATGGAAAAACTTACTGTCGCTAAATTTTCTTGCGGAACTTTAACACATAACCATCGTTAAATTTACTGACGCACATTCAAATTTGTCACTAAATTTACATACAAAACATAACTTACCATTGCTAAATTTTTCGACGGATTTTCAAAACTTTGTCCATCAGTATTATTTAGTGCCATAATAGAAATTTTTTGTCGGTAAAGTTATCGATGGACTTTAACATTCCGTTGATATATGTAGCAATGGAAATAAAAATGTATGTAAATTACTGACGAAATATTTCTATTCCATCGCGAAAGATTACCGTCGATCGTTTCTCTAATGACTCATAGGTCGGTAATTTTCGTCGAAAAATTTGCTTGCCAATAGAAAACCTTCACATTCCATCAGTAATTTTTATCACTAATCACCCATTTTCTTATAGTGTAATAGAACTTGATCATGTTATTTTGTTCAATATTATTTGCATTTTAAGTGCTGATAACGCGTCGTAACGCTAGTCAAAATAAAATAACTAGACTACTACTATAGTAGTAGTGAGTCTAGGTTGATCTCACAGAGAGTGTGTGTAAAGTTATTGAAATGAAATTAATCGGTGTTAAGGTTTAGGGGGTTTTGGATTTAGAAAATAAAATGAAACTAAACAAATAAAAACAAATTAAAGAAAACATGTGAAAAATGATAAAGATGGGGAATTTCAAAAGGACCTGGTTCTTTGGTTCAATATCAACTTACACCTTAATTAAACATATTTCATTGATTTGTTGTTATCAAACCTCTCCTAGCAACTATTAATTGTATGTTAGTAATTAATCTAAGTTTTTCCTTAGATTTTGTTTAATCAAGATATGACCGTTAATCAAACCTAATCATCGAATAACCTAGGATACGATCACTAGATTTAATTAGGCAGTAGTATTATGAATTACGAAAACTGATTAATCAAGACAATAACTACATACGAAGCATCATTTAACCTAGGTCATGTTATCCCTAATTATAAATCATTATTCACTACACATAAATTTCAACAAAACAATTACGGATCATATTGAAATTCTAGCAATGGATTTATAAATAAACGATTCAATGAATGCATTAAAATCATCTTTTCATAATACCTAATGGGTTCATAAACAAATAACCAAACAATAACAAAAATCTGATTATCCATACACAACCTAACTCTATATGCCTAGGATAACCCAATCAATTCAATAGGGGAGAAAGAAACAATAAAATTATGAAATACACTTAACCTGGGTCGTCTGCGTCGATGTCACCTCTGAACGGACATCGGAATGTCTAGCCCTTCATAGGTCTTTCCTTGAAAAATGCTTCAGCCTTCATTAATAACCCCTACCGAAAACCCCTAGCAGCACCTCTTCACCGCAACTCCTTTTCTCTATTCACTACTGCTCTCTTCTCTTTTAGTACTATTCTTGATGTGACAAATTAACATTGTGGTCCAACTTACTGTTCACGTTTAAAAACCCTCCTGTTGTCTTAGCCAAAATGTCTGTGTTTACTGTGGCGTGTCCTCCTTTTAAAGTTACGTTTAACGCAAATGTCTATGTTAAATGTAGATGTTGTCTGCATTGTCATTTTCTGCTAGAATCTGCGTTTATGCTATTTGGATGTTTCGTCTTGGCCTGTTGGCTTCCTATCTGTGTTGTCGTTTTGGCATACTACTGCTTCCCATCTGCGCTGTGTTGTTTTGGTTATAGACTGCTTCCTTCTAGCAGCCTTTATTAGCTTCCAGAGCTACCATTTTGGTTTTCTTCATATTTTAGGAAGTTGTCGTTTTGGTCTTCACTTCTCAGTGGGGTAAACTGTCCATCATATTTTAAATTCATGTTGTTGCATGAAATATATAAAGCTTCCTACTTTCTTATTTTTCTAGATGCATGCCATGAACAATTTTAATTTTAATTCTTTGTGTTTTATTTTTTTCTTGGCTTTTAATTTTCTTCTTCTTGCTTTATGAAGACAAGTGAAAATTAATCTTGGCCAAAACGTAGAGCTTTGACTCACTTTAACTTCTTTGCTTTCGAATTGTACCTAAAATTACATATAAGTCAAAATGAGTATCTTAAGCAACTTCATGTCAATAATCAGTAAGTGTTATGGAATAATTTCATAATCAATTAAGCACCTATTAATTTCCCTCACACTTAGCTTTTGACCGTCCTCGGGCGAAACATTAAAATTAAGCTCATAGAGCCAAAAACAACATTTACTCATTTCCCATATTTTCCAAGAATATATAATCATAACAAAGATGAATGACTTTCAAAAATCATATCAATAACTTAACATTCCAAGCTTTTTCTCATGATCAAATAACCTTCATCATCTTTAAAAAGCTGAGCAATCTAATGGTAGACTCGGAAAATGTGTTTAACTAAAATATATCCATAGGTACACTCAACACCAATTATGATCATGACAATCCACAACTTTGCTTATCATTTCATTTCTTCACCACTAAAATTCGCATGTAAAATTATGGATCAAAAGACTTTTAAAGGTTGTAATGTGGTTAAAGGTAAGGTGAGATATATTTGGGTCAAGTAACTTAACAACAATCAATGTGACGTCAAGTGCACAAGTTAACACTTATCAAAACTGGGTACCGACAGTTATGACAAATGCAGTATTTATATTTCACAACCCAATATAGCTCTTACACACAAACCACATAAAGCATATACAAATCTGAAGGAATCACTCATACAATTTATGCCAACAATACATTGAAACCACAAAAGTGAACCTTCTAAGCCAACATCTACCTTATATTAACATATTCAAATAATAAATTCATTACAACTCTAGGAAGATACATTAATTATGAATAACTTTACAAACTCGTATGCACTTCTTCCTTGATAAATTTATTTAAACAATTTTTTTTCTTTTTCTTTTTCTTTCTTTCTTTCTTTCTTTCTTTTTGATTTGATTTGATTTTCTTTTCTTATGCTTTTCTCTTTTCTTCCTTTCTTTTTTTAACATTAAGAGAATATACATTAACATGGGAATTTTAATGATACGACATAACAAAATATCCCAATATTAATCAACCTACACATATATATGCCCCCACACTTACACTTTTGTACACCCACAAACTCACCAATCACAAATTCTTCACTAACTTTATGATATGGGTAAAATATTTGGTTAAGTTTAAAAGCATAAAATGTAGTTTATACAAAAAGAAAGGTATAAAGCTCAAAGGGGGCTAACAAAGGAAAAACTATGTCAATATGGTAGGCTATTTGGCTAATGAGTTCGAAAAAACAAAGAATGCCTAATCCTTTCCATGTTAATGCATGTGATAAAAATGTGTTCTTGAATAGAAATTCAAAGCAAAATTAGGATGTACTTGTCATGAAGGTCACATATTATCAAAAGACAATGAGACTGATATAAATGTGTCAATCAAATAAGGCTTAAAATCTCACTGGCTTTGTCTACCATTAATCATTACTCTTCTAAAGATAATGCATATCGACCAATCACAAGAGTAAAAATACATGCTAAATTTGCTATGAAATTCTCTAATCAATTCATTATCTACTCATGACTACATAATCCTATAATCAACAGAAAAGAGAAAATCTTTGTTTTGATTGTTTAATTCTTTCTATCATTTTGATTGAAAACTTAAAACAAGCAAGAAACCAACCAACAAAGAGCACATATGCATTAAAAAATGCGAAAATGTGAAGAAAAGATTTCTTTACTTCCCTTGGGTTGCCTCCCAAGAAACGCCTTTGTTTAAATTCGCTAGCTTGACTCCTTCTTCTTATGTGACAAAATTTTGATCTTCAGGTATTACAATTAGTGCCACTTCCATGCGAGGTTGTTTCGGATAGGGCCTTAGTTGATCATCATTCCCATTTAGTGTCCTCCTTATCCTTAGACTTTTCATCTCTATTGAGTCCATGCTTTTTTGAAAGATCTCAAATGTCTCTTCACCTTTTTTCCTCATTTAATTCCTTTAACTTGCTAGATAAAAGTAAAGAGTCATTCTGAACAATAAAATGGAACCCAACATTTACCTCCGAGTTAAAAGATATAACGTTTTCTACCTCGTGCTCCTTCTCAACTTCTTCAACGCAAGTAATTCCTTAAGCATTGCTCTTAAAATTCTCAAGCTCCTCATTACTTTGTAAGGTTTCCGCACTAATGTCCATTGGGTATACCTTAGGTTGATATGGCTACTCCTCTTCCAGTTGTGATTCTAGGTAGTCGATGCTCGCTGCCATCTCACCCACATGGCTTTCCACATTAGGGTTTCTAGACGTTATATGCCTCATTTCCTGCTGGAACTATTGCAACTATTGTTGTAGGCTCTATTGAAATTGGAGATTGGTAGCAATCATAACATTAATCAATTCTTCCAAAGGTGTACCTGAATCGTGATAAGAAACTTCTGGTCTGTACGATAATTATTGTGCGTCCTGTAAACTATTATAGAAGTAATTCTGATGGTTATCCCATCCATAACCAAAGTTAGGTTGATCAGTCCAACTTTGGTTATAGGATTGAGAATAAGAGTTAAAGAAAAGATTACTTCCATCCATGATTTTTTAATATATAAATCATAAACATGAAACAGAAAAATGAGAGGATCATGAAATAATTGAAAAGAAACCAATTAAAAACAAATATATACAAAACACCAATTAAAATCACAAACAAAAACTAAAAAACTGCACTTCTCGATAACAATGCCAAAATTGACAGCACATCGTAATGTTAGTCAAAATAAAATAACTAGACTAATACTATACAGTGGTGAGTCTAAATTGATCGCACAGAGAGTGTGTGTAAAGTTGTTGAAATGAAATTAATCAGTGTTTAGGTTTGGGGGTTTTGGATTTAGAAAAAAAATGAAACTAGACTAATAAAAACAAATTAAAAAAACATATGAAAAATGATAAAAATGGGGAATTCAGTAGGGACCCGATTCTTTGGTTCAATCTTGACCTACACCCTAATTAAACATATTTCATTGATTTGTTGTTCTCAAACCTCTCCTAGCAATTATTAATCATGGGTTAATAATTGACCCGAGTTTTCTCTTAGGTTTTGTTTAATCAAGATACGATCGTTAATTAATCCTAACCGCCTAATAACCTAGGATACGATATCTAGATTCAATTATACAGTAGCATTACGAATTAGAAAAATTGATTAATCAAGGCAACAACCACATACAAAGCGTCATTTAACCTAGGTCATGTTATCCCTAATGATTACGAATCATTAGTCGCTACACATGAATTTCAACATAACAATTACAGATTATATCGAAATTCTAGCAATGGGTTTGAAATAAACGATTCAATGAATCTATTAAAATCATCTTTTCACAATATCCAATGCTTTCATACACAAATAGTTGAACAATAACGAAAATTTGATTGTCTATACACACCCAAATCCATATGCCTAGGATAACACAATCAAATCCATAGGAGAGAAAGAAGCAACAAAAATATGAAATACACTTAACCTAAATCATCGACGTCGATGTCACCTTCGAACCGGCATCAGGATGTCTAGCCTTTTATGGGTCTCTTAGAAAAATATTTTAGCCCCTATTAATAACCCCTACTAAAGACCCTTAGTAGCACCTCTTTATTGCTCCTCCTTTTCTCTATTCGCTACTACTCTTTTCTCTCTCGGTACTATTCTTGATGTTACAAATTAACATTGTGGTCCAACTTATTATTCACATTTTAAAACCCTCCTGATGTCTTGGCCAAAACGTCTGCGTTTACTGTGGCATGTCCTCCTTTTAATGCTACATTTAATGTAAACGTCTGCATTGAATGCATATGTTGTCTGCATCACCATTTTCTCCTTTCATATGCATTTCTATTGCTTGGATGTTACGTCTTAGTCTGCTAGCTTCCCATGTTGGACCCCACTTTCAGAGCCTAACATTCAAAGTCATAAGATGTGTGCTTGTGCTTGTTACTATGTATGATTATTCCAATTAACCTTTATTAGTCATCCTCAGTTCATCTTCATTCTCTGATACTGTAAGTGTCGAGCCCTATTTTCTAAATCATTCTTATACTGAAGCAAATATTCTATGCTCAACTTCCATCCAGATATTTAAAGTCTTAGGGACTGAATCAGAAATTGACTTCTTCATATTACTTGTAAGCCTATTTCTCTAGTTTACTCCATATTGAAAATCATCTCAGTTGGAACCTTACAGATCTAGATATATTCAAAATGCCAAAACATGCTCAGTAAAATAAGATCAGTTTATACTATTCCAATAGATTCCCTCACTTTCCTTCAATCAAACCTTTTTCCAATCAATAAAGAATGCTTACAATTTTTTGTGTTTGGAGAGGTAGCACAATGTGTTAGGAATCTATTGTCTAACGGATCACTTCGTTTAGAGGTCGGATAACAAAGATTGGGCCGAAGGAATCAAACAAGGTTCCGTCCTCAACCATATTGAACATAGCTCGGGACAATTTGTATAACTTTCTCTCTAGATATCAAATTAAGGTGTTCTTTAGACGGTTAGAAAGAAGACTTCAAGATATACAACCTTCATGAAGACCTTGAAGATAGATTCTATCATCTGTAGGGTCAAAAGTGGGACCAGATGATAGGATCAGATGAATTGGGAAAATGATCATAACTTTCCCTAGAGATGTTGAATTAAGGTGTTATTAGGATGGTTCAAAATATAACTTCAAGATCTACAACTTTTATGAAGAACTTGAAGAAAAATTCTATCATCTGTAGGGTCAAAAGTGGACCAGACGATAGGGTCAGATGAAACCAAATGAAGGACAGACTAATTGGAAAAATCATCATAACATTCTCTAAAGATATCAGATTAAAATGTTCTTTAGATGTTTCAAAATAGAATTTCAAGATATACATCTTTCATGAAGACCTTGAAGACAAATTTGATCATCTATAGGGTCAAAAATAGGACCAGACGATAGGATCAGATGAAAATAGATGAAGGGTTAGACAAATTGGGAAAATTGTCATAAATTTCCTTAGAGATATAGAATTAATGTGTTCCTTTAATGGTTAAAAATATACTTTCAAGATCTACAACTTTTATGAAGACCTTGAAGACAAATTCGGTCATTTATAGGGTCAAATATGGGACCAGAAAGTAGGATCAGATGAAACCAGATGAAGGGTTAGACAAATTGGGAAAATTATCATAACTTTCCCTAGATATGTCGGATTAAGGTGTTATTTACATGGTTAAAAAGAGAATTTCAAGATATAAAACTTTCATGAAGACCTTAAAGACAAATTCGATCATTTATAGGGTCAAAAATGGGACCAGACGATAGGATCGGATGAACCCAAATGAAAGGTTAGATGAATTGGAAAAATGGTTATAACTTTCTTTAGAGAACTTAGATTGAAGTGTTCTTTGGATGAATCGAAAGAGGACTTAGAGATCTATAACTTTCATGAAGATCTTGAATACAAATTCGATCATCTACTAGGTTATAAAGGGACCAGATGAAAGGATTAGAAGAATAGTGCACCAGATATGACGTCATCACCAGACGATACTTCATCACAGATGATATGACGTCATCACTAGATGATATGACATCATCACCAAATGATATGATGTCATTAGATGATATGATGTCATCACCTGACGATATGACATCATCAGACGATATGACGTCATTAGACGATACAATCTAAACTCCTGAGCATCTCCACTTATAAGGATCATAACTTTCGTCTCCAATGTCCAAAAATTTCATACTATATACCGTTGGAAAGATAGAAAGATAAACTACAACTTTCTAGAAGAAAACTTTATCTAATTCAACCTAAGTTAATCTAGATTTAACCCTGAAGTCAAAACATGAATTTTTTCCCTATGGAAGACTTGAAATTTTTGCATTGTGCAGACTTGGAATGTCGTGAGCGTAACCATTCAGCTACCAAAATGATTTCATTAAACTCTCAAATCTCAACTCATTTGCCTCATCACCTTTAACTATATTTGATCAGTCATAATTCCTATCTTCCTTTCCTTAGCATATTTGATATATGTGAAGAAGTTATCAACTCAAGTCGATGATTTTGGAATATGAATTGTTGATATATATAAAACTAGGATGACAGTGATACTAAACTAAAAT
>JANIJH010000223.1:32372440-32390998 GCA_024520975.1 Erythroxylum areolatum | reverse complement strand
CTATCTAACAAATCGATAAAAATCCAAATTAATGTTTCTTTCTTTCATACGTTTTGCCCAAGAATGCGTCCACAACAAACTCCTAATTATTTGTTTGATTTAAAACATTACTAGGCATAAGCACAGTTGTGAGAATGCTAAATATGATTTTCTTTGTCAATTTCCTTCTGCTGGAACTTGATGTGTTTGTGTTGTCTTCATCTTTTGATAAATTCATGAAGCTATAATATTGTTTAGGTTCACAAACAACATCCTGAGCACAGCACAGCAGGTCTGGTTACGCAAATTGGGTGGTGCAAAGCCTGTAGTTAGTGAAAATGCTAGTGGAATAATTACTGCAGGACGTGCAAAACGGTCAGCTTTACAGCCTGCACAGCCGGGTGACAGGTCTGCATACTACTTTTCCAGTTTTTCTTAATTCAGCTGCTACTGACAAACAAAGATACTGATTGGCAGGTTCAGCCAATTAAAAGAAGAAGAGAAGAGGAAAAAGTTGAACAAGGCACTACCAGCAGAAGAAGTTCAGAATCTGGACTCAGAATCTGTTTCTGAGGAAGATTCGGATGAAGAAGCCAAGAACAAGGTGAGTCCTAGGTTTAGTCCTTGTTGAACTGATGAAAATGATATAGACATCATCATTTATACTTCCTTTCTATGATTTTTTCTTGTTGATTGAATTTAGAACAGGACATTCTGCAAATCCATGATTAGTTAACTTGAATTACCATAAAAGCATCTTACACTAAGAAATACACTTCTTTAGTTTCCATTTATCTTCGGCAAGCCAAAAATATTAACTTCAATTTTGGCAATCATAAAATAATGACCTGTGAGTTTGTCATTTTGGCATAGAAGACCTTGTAGGACCATGGATTGGAAGACATGAATCTCCCTTTTCTTGTACACTTCCCATAATGTTAGGAATGAAAGTAATTTTCTTCTCCCTATCGATGCAAATTTTCTTCTCCACGTCAATCCACCCTTCTTTTGCACTCTTTGGGGTAATTCACTAGATGAAATAAAGAAAAAAGAGAAATTACGGGTAGCCATTTTCATCAGATTGGATTCAGCGCAATGTGATCATAACTTGCTGACTGACTTTGTTGTCATATGGTCCCTTTGTTTTGACGATGGGCAATTAATAGACCCTCAAGGCAAAAACAAGTAGTTCAAAAGTATAAGGTAAGGTTTATAGAAATGTTGTTCTGCATCTCTGTTCTTGTTTAATAATATGCATCCGAGGAATCAGGGTTTTACTTGCTACCATCGTAAAATGAGTACCTGTCTTCCATGGTTGTTATATAATTGAAGGAAGATTTTAGTTTACATTTTGTAGGTAATGTAAGTTACTTTTTAACTTGCAAAGTGAAATCAATTCAAAACAAGTGTTATAGTTAGAGGAAAGTACTGCTGGTGGATTGTCAGAGACCTGAGGGATTTACCATTCAAATAGCAGCTCTTTAATCTTCTAGGATATGCTCAAATTTAGGTATGATTAGTTTGTTTTCTTGCATTATATTAGTTGAAAACAATTTGTTCTCCTTGACAGGGCGAGGAGGCTCTAGAAGAAGCTTATGCTTCTAGTTTAAGCAAGCCGGTTCAAAATATTTCTCGGCCGAAGAGGAGCAAGAGGTCAAAGAGAAAGCGTGCTGTATAAAAAGATTTTATACTGATATGACCATTGTAGTTCTCGGTGAGTCCTTTACATCTCAACCAAATGTATTTTAGTTGATATATATTGCCATTTTTGTTTTAGCTCATTCATCTAAAAGGTTGAAATCACAAAAATGTCCTGGTTATGAACTTACTTCAGATAGATTTTGGTAGTGTAATGTTACAGTGTGGTTGTTACAAAAGTTATGGGAATAATTTTAAAGTTAAATACGCGTACAATTTAACACTAACTCCGGTCAAACTCATGGCAAAAGAATCTGCTTTCCTTGATTTTATTGAATGCTCGAACGATCCTCCTTATGATGTCACGCTCCCGGTGCACCCAAGTGCTGAATTTGTAACTCTTTTAAGGCAATTCTTAACCCTTTTCACTTTGAAGTTGTTCGATTGCCACATGGTGTACTTCTTGTTGACATTTGGCATTTGCCGTAAATCCCACTATCTTCTACAGGAGTTTTCTTAGTTAGTTTTTGGTGTCAGCAGTGGTATTTGGCTTGAGCGAAATATCTACTTGAATGCATGAGTTATAAAATACTGGCAGCTGAGATAGCAAACGGCATAGGCATATTCATTGTTGCATTCCTTGTATTTCCTACCGCTAGAAACATTATTATTCAGTTGTTTCCTTTAGCATTGCTTAGCTGCACAAAACATTATGTGTACAGGTGGTCTGGTATTTATACTCTGGAAGAATTTAATTCTGCTTGATTTGGGTCTCAAAATTCACGAGGCAAGCAAAATTGTGTTGTTTAAAAAGCTCTTGTAGCGAAAGTAAAATTTGAATCCATTTTGTTAAACGAAGATGCCTGATTGAGAAAAATACTTGGGCCCTTTCTGTATTCAAATTTAGTAAAATAATATTTGTGTTTGTGTTTTTGGTCTTGGTCTTTTTCGGTTTTCAAAATTTATGAAAGAAGTTTTTTATTTTTTGTTTCTATTTTTTTAATAATTTGATTTACTATCAATTAAATATATATTATTTAATATAATAAAAATTATAAAAATTATAAATAATTTAATATAATATTATATATTCAATTAACTATTAACAAAATTATGAATAATTTTATTTTACTTTATAATTTATTTTACTTTTGTTATTAAATTAAATTTAATTAATTAAGTAAATATAATTAAATTTAAAATATTTTTTAAATATATAAATTTCAAATATAATATAATTTAATAATTGAATATATTTAAAATAAATATTATGAAAAAACTTTTAGCTAGTGTTTTTACTCTAGTTATAAATTTATTATATAGGTTTTTATTTTTGTAGTTATTATCAAAATTTTATTGATTATATAATTTTGTCAGACGAGGTTTTTTCTTTTTTTTTTTTTACGTGTTTTGATTATGGATATTATTTTGTATCATTTTTAAGAAAGTGGATAAATTGGGTGGATATGTTGAAAAGAGATTCTTTACCAAGTAAACAGATTTTTGGTGTCTTGTTTTAAACATTTAAAGGCCGACTTGATAGGAAGGGGAAAAAAATACACAGAAAGAACATTACCCTTTTGAAATCGATCTGGGACATACAAGCAGAGAGAGCCCAAGTGTCCCTCCTTTGCCAACGTGAAAGTGCTCATGTCTGATACTCTTCAACTTAAGAGAAATACTTTGGACTCTAATAATCACATCTAAACACACCCTTATACTAAGAAGAAAACCAAGCCTATGCGGTTATCCGATATTCTTCTACTTGAAAGCAATGCAACCTAATAAGCACTTCAGACCTCGACCTACGATCTATGCTGATTGCCCAAGAAGTGCATCATCATTTCATTGCTTTGTTGGTGGGTTGTGATTGCCTACTGGATTGGGCCCTGACGGACTTTTGTGGATCTTGTTTTCGGCAAGCTGTTAAAGTGATATTGAGAAATGCTCAGTCATATGTATGTAGAGGTTTTGTATTTTATGAATGGAAATGTTTGAATTGAAGATTTTGACTTGTTTACCCAAGTTGGTGAGACGTTACTGTTGAGTGACCTCGAGCTGCCTTGTGCAAGCTTGAATTTAGGATGAACTGTGGTAACAGAAGGTGCAGCCTGACAATTAGACATAAGATTCTAGGCAAAGAGTCATTTGGTAATTGAATGGTAATGTTGAACACTTAACATTGGTTATATGATAGAAAATTGGGCATTGAGAAGGTAAAAGTGCCGGAATTGGTTGGTGTTGGTGGTATGTCATAGTAATGCATGGTATATATACGTTGATACGAAAGGCAATGTAAGCAAAAAAAAACAGAGAGCGAGAGAGAGAAGGAAGGCTTGCCTGATTCAATAGCTTGAACCTTTATTCTTAGTCGACATGTCAAAATTAGCAGCCATGCTAAGAGAAGATAAATGAGAGAGCGGCAACTCATCTTGAGCATGAGTGACTATAGAAGCTTAACGTTGGGGGTGGGGATGAAGCATTTTTATCTGATTCCTTTTGGGTAATCATGACGGAGCTTGAATAAAATGTAGAAAGGTGGTCTGGGAATCCAATGCCATCACAAAAGATAATGAATCTTAGTTGATTTCTTCTCTATCATCATAGCATCCATGATGAATGTTTCAAGTACTTGCTATTATTTTCTCATAAGTGCTTTGACTTTTTGCCGTTGGCATGATTATTGAGACCACAAAGTAAGTTGGATGTTCGGTTAGGTTTAAAGTTTACTTCTCACTTGCGCTTTTAATAAATCAAATCTTTGTTCTAAATTAACTAGTTATTTTATCTATATATTTATACCAAAATTGAAACACCCTAAAAAATAACAAAATTGAGAGGGATATCCTTGCCATGGATTTGTAGTTGACTTGTGTAAAAGTGGTTGGTAGGATATCTTTTCTCAAATGTTCCTCGGTTCTTGTGACCTGATTTTAACCCCTTATTCTCTTTCCTAGCTCTCGCATCTTGTCTTCTTGTGTTGTGTATGGTTAAATGCATACACATTTTCGTGTTGACGCATCACTTCCCTTACAGCCTAATCATTGTCCCGTTGCGTTTATTTAATTATAGATTATCTCCCGATCCGTCCAAAAATTGAGTGAACTACTGCCACATCATGTTTTTGAAACTGATCTTCTGTCGGTGCTATGGGATTGATTTGGGTAAAATATAATTGACAGGTTCTTTGAATTCTGGAAACCTTAGACCAATGAATATAGGCTAGTTGACAATGGACTTCATCTCCTTCCTTTCCCGCTTCTTTGCTTGGGCGTTCTGGCTTTTGGGCAACAGTCGTCCTAGTTAGTATGGCTCGACAGTGGCCAGCTTCATCATCAACGACCTTGCATGCCGCTGGTGGAAGCTCACTGCAGGACAGTGCGTCGCTTGCTGCTAATTCGAACACACGACAAAATATAGATCAATTAAATTAAAAATTAAGCTAGGGGGCATGCATCTCCACAACACGTTTATAGGAACAACAATCAATTCAAACACCAAATATTTCAACAACTAAACAGGCAATCTAGTTTCCAAAACATAAGAGGGAGACGTGATGTTTTCAAAAATATCAGAACAAGTATTTTGAAAGCAAATAAAAGACTGATTTTTCCAGACAACAATAGACAGAGGTGGTGCTCATTGTTTCACGTAATCAAATTATTTAATCAAGTTAATAATTAAAGGAAGTGTTGATACCAGTGATGGGAAACTATAAGTAATCAAATTATGGACACAGTAGAAAAATTAAAATTTCACCATTTTTTGTTCATATAATAATAATGAATCATAAAAGGAATTAAATTGTACCTAGTTCAAGATTTTTACTAAAACCTTTTCACGACGTGTTAACTATGGGCTATCCAAGTTCTAAGGGTGTCCACATAGTAGAGAAAAAGAAAACTTTTGAAAGCAATAAGCATGACACGAGTGCTAGTTCCCTAATGCTTATTTCTTATAAATAGAAACAATATTAGGGTTTATTTTTATTAAAATTAAATATTTTTAGATATAATTAAGTCAAACTATAATTATAATTTAATTTATTTTAAATGAAATCATATATCTCATATTTGATCCCTGAAATTTATTAAATTTTACAATTAAGTCCAATTTAACTTAAATTGATTTTTCTCATTTTAATTATTCTTTATGTATGACCCATTAGCTCTATAATATGCTGGCAATGATTAGAAATTATAATTCATAATTACAATTAAAACTCCTTTTAATTTATCTTTGATTCTCTAAATTAAATAATTTATAATCATAAATTAAGGTTAATGTCTAACAATATGCCATGACCACCCAAATATTAAGAATGTCAAAGTAGTTTGACTCAATCTATCCATGCATGATTATGATGTAAATTTAATCCTTTCATTATTCATTGTTCCAATTCAATATAGAGTATTGATATAATATCTACTCCTTTAAATTCAATCATGTTTGTTCTTGCTAATTAGTAATTGATTTATAATTAATATTTGAAGACAACTTTTCAAATCTCAATTCACTCTGGCCATAGAATTCTTTAAATCATTACTAATCTAAAACAGTGGAACATTATGAAGAATCTTTTATTTATTTAATCAACTATCTCCATATGGTTTATAGTATATCCAAGTATTATCGACTAAGTTATCATAAATAGAATAGGTCATAAGTAGCATTAGAACATAGTAATTTTTATCTGAGATACATTGATAATCTTAAGTTTAAGAATTGATTATACAACCATTATAATAAGCAAATTCACAGACACATAAGTAATATTCTACTTTGGATCCTCATAATCAGATTAGTTTAATGGACTTATTTGCTTATAAGCACCCACCCAATTGTTTAAGTATCTCCATACTTTAATTTATGAGATTATTAATTTTTTATAAGAAAGAAATATAACGTGTACTAGTTTTACCATTTTATCAATATCTCATCTTGATGAAACTACAACTAGGAAAAATTTAGGAATAATACATTAATGCAAATTAAATATTATATTTATGACCCATCATAATTTCAATTGCATATTAAGATTTTACCTAGAGTGTTAAAACATCAAATATAATTAACAAAATAAATAAAGACAAGGAATGCCTTTATTAATTAAAATAATAATTGCATACATAAAATTGCAAGTAATCAGCTGCAAGGGCGTAAACTAACAATCTCCCACTTATACTAAAGTTAATCGCCTATCTATCTAATATTATATCCATCCATATGATGATTATGTCTCTTCTAAGACGATGGTTCAGTAAGAGGATTTGTAAGATTCTCTTCAGTGGGAACTCGTTCTATTGCCATGTCTTATTGATTCACTATTTCCCTGATCAAATGAAACTTCCTAAGTACATGTTTGTACTGTTGATGAGACCTTGTTTCCTTTACTTATGCAATGGAACCATTCTTGTTATAGTATAATACTATTAGCTCAATAATGTTGGGAACCACTCTAAGTTCGGTAATGAACTTCTTGATCCATACCGCTTCCTTTTTTGACATCTGACACATAAAAATACTCTTAACTTGGTCATACGATCTCCAATAGTTAGTTGTTTAGAACTGTAACACCCCACTCTCGCATGACACGTACTCGACATCCAGAGTGATATTCGAGTATGAATCCCATAAGGGTGGCATGTTAGAACGATCATCGGTCGAAACTCATTGCATATTACTTGAAACAATGTATATATGTGAAAAATCAATCATCAATTTCGGCCCAATTTATTTATAATCATATCTAGTCACAAGAATTACAATCGTTATTTAACTCATCAGAGTTTTAGTAGACACTTGGGTCCATTACAGGAATGAACACTTGTCGTCACAATAACATTACATTTCAAGATCATTTTTATACACATTGAATAATACTTAAGACTATACTTTTCAATACAACATAAAGAAATACATATGCAGGCACAAGCTGATCTCGACCTGGAACTCTTTCTCGGAGCCTCTTTGGAGTCCTTTGCTAAACCCTGAAAGCCACGTTGCAATTTTTTATGAGTTTTGCGAACTTAGTTAAGTAATCATCCTCGATGGTTCACTCATGTAACAAATCTCAATCATCATAAAATCACACAGTTCATACAGTCAATCATTTGATTACAGCTTTGCAAATCATTCAATGAATTCTGATTATATATGAATGCTACATATATGAGACTCACATTCGTTTTTACAGTGTTATAACCGAATGCCTTTCATATACAGATACTAGCGTATAGGCTCAGTCAAAAATAGTAATCACGGAGTATATCTCTATGTGCAAAAATAGTAATCACGGAGCAAAGCTCTGCGTGTAAGCGCTTTCATACTGGCTAATCCGGTCACAACGCCTTTATATTCCATGCATTGAAATCATATGCGTGTCACAATTCAGTCATCAGTTCAATCACTTTCACTTGCATTTATTATCACAATATAACAGTCTCATTCACATACAAGTAGCACTTCCAATATTGTTTGCATGCATCAAATGCCTCGAACATATATTTTTCGGAATTCAGTACACAATTAGTTAATGCAGTTCAGTAATATATCAATACAGTTCAGTAATATACAAAACAGAACAAATAAAGTGAGACTATCGTAGGTTACTCACAGTTGCTCCTTTAAGCCTATTGCCTTGAGGTTTTGGCAATATCTAGAAGTAGTTGCTCTAGTCACTCGTTTATATGTAATAAAAACAATTTCAATTTGCTTTAATATACTAAAAGTTATACTCCAAATACGTCAGTCTGTTCTTAAGCTATAATAGAATTCATAACTCAATTTCGGAACAGATTTTGGAATTCTTCTCACTAGAATTACAATTTTACTTCTTTAGGAAAATAATATCTTTATGTCTCTAGTTCCATTTTAATTAAGAATCAACTCATATAGAACTCTACAGATTAAGATATAATCAAAATACCAAAGTATGTTCAGTAAGTTATTTAAGTTCAATCTATTCCAATAGATTCTCACACTTTCATTCAATCAATCTTTTTAAATAAATTTAGAAAGCTACCAATTTTTTTAAATAGGTAGAACAATGTTTATGAGTCTATTGGTTCAAGAATCAAGTCATTTGGACGTCGGGTGAAGGAGATATAACAGAAATACCAAAGGATGTTCAGAAACAGAGTGCAGAAACATGATCGTGACTTGCAATCTTCTTCAGTGATGTTGTGATAGTGCTAAAGCATGGTCGTGACTCGCAACCTGCTTCCTACACCGAACAACTTCCTCTTTTTCTTCCATTTATTGCCAGATTTTCCATTTCTTAAACTTTCCAACTAATACATCTATGCATGAATCATCTTTTCTATGTCTAGTACAACTGAAAACAAGTCATATGCAAGCTAACCGAAACCTCACACAACTTTTCTCTCACTACTGTATTCATCCTTTCTCTCTCTATTCTGTTTTTATCTTTTTAGCTGTTCACAACTTCACAACACTCAGTAAACTCATATTTCATTCCAGATACACTCCACAAATTCAGTTCCTCATTTAAGTCATTCAGTATATATCTTCACCAAAACTATACTGCTTAAACTTCACACGCATGTACATATGTATTAACAACGTAAAACATCATCATAGTTACTTACGTGATTCATTGCCAACGAAGAGAGTAAAACACCACAACTTGATGCTCGATGTTTGGTAAACTAGAAGTACGTTTAATAACAATACTACTCTCAGTGAAGAAAAATGAAAGAGAGAGCAGTAGGAAGACAATGTCTAAAATATGTATCCACGTGTTCTCTTCCATGAATTACACTTATCACTATTTCATGATGCCACGTGTCACTCATACACATAGGCTATTTGTCGATATTTAATCAGTCCATGTTTCACATACCCAAAAATTTCGAAATAATATTACTAGTCTCTAATTAAATGTTTAACGCAAATAATTCACAATTCCAATTTTAATCACCTTAATCAGTCAATTATACCCGAAAAATGTCAATGAATGTATGAATAATTATTTTAAATATGTCAATAATAAATATTTATTTGTGTGTGAATATACAATGATGCATGAGCATACAATGCACTCTACAGTACGCTCAGTTCACAATTCTAGAGTCTAGCCCCAAACTTAGGATGTTATAAGAACCCTTCCAACTTACCGTACCACCATTCAGAGTGAAGATGTACCCTAACTACCATTTACTATCATCTGGATCAGACTAAAACTACTATTTGAATACTCCTGAACTCGTAGTTTAACTCTTTGATAAACCAAGAAAACAATTTAGTCTTTCTTTAGTACTTTAAGATGTATAATTGTCTAGTGACTATCACCTGGATTGGCTTGAAACCTACTTTTTATGCTCAAAGCATAAGAGACATCTGGGTTAATAGATAACATTTCATACATGATTAATCTAATTACCCAAGCATATGGAACTTAATTCGTTTTTATCTCCCTTTCTTTTTATGTGTTAGGACACACAATCTATGAGAGAAAAATCACACGTGACATGGGTAAGAATCTCCTCTTATAATTCTCCATGTTAGACCTCTTTAACACTTTGTTTATGTACATGGACTAAGATAGGCCAAACAACCTCTTCAATATATCTATATAGATATTTATTCCCAAAATATAGGCCACTTCTCCCATTATCCTTCATGAAAAAGTTCTTAGAAAACCAAATCCTTAAAAATTGGAGCTTTTTTATGTTGTTTTTAATCAGTAATATGTCATCCACATATAGCATTAAGAAGACAATTACATTTCCACTAACCTTTTTATAGACACATGGTTCATCCATATTTTTTATAAAATAAAACTCTTTGATTGTCATGTCAAAATGGATGTTCCAACTCCATCATGCTTGCTTAAGTCCATAAATGGACTTTTGCAACTTACATATTGATTAGGAATTCGGAATTCTCTTGGATTCAAAAGCCTAAGTTGTGTTATATACACATTTCAAGCAAAATCCTATTGAGAAATATTATTTTAACATCCATTTTCCAAATTTTATAATCATGATATTCTGTTATAGCTAATAAGATCCTAATGGACTTAAGCATAACTATTCAGAAAAAGGTTTCATTAAAATCAACTCTTTGTCGTTATTTATAACCTTATCCATTAACCTTACTTTGTACATATGTACAATACCATCTATGTCAGTTTTTCTTTTAAAGTCCAACTTTCATCCTATAGGTATAATAGCATTAGGAGCATCCACCAAATTCCATACTTGGTTAGTGTACATGGATTCCATTTAAGATCTCATGACTTTATGTCGTTTTAATGAATTAGTGTTAGACGTTACTTCTTTAAAAGTAGTAGGCTCATCTATGAATGATAAATTATCTTTCCCCTTTCCAATATGTAAATCTCATTTAGTAGGGAGACGACTTATCTTACTAGAGCATTGCAGACTATGTCTCTTGAATCTTTGGTTGTACATCATATATATTAACTTGAGCTTTACGCTCCATCTAGATGTGAATTCATGGTTCTTAAACATCGCTAAGTTATACCTCATTCTTACCACTTTCTTTGAGGATAAGTTCTCTTTCTAAGAATGTAACATGTTTTAAGACAAACACCTTTTGCTTCACAGAGAATGCTAAAATTGTTATCTAACATTCTCTTTCATATATCCTTCAAATTTAGATTTATTTGACTTAGCTTGGAGCTTATTATAAATTTATTTGAAAGTTAAATATGATTGTATTAATATCATGATAAATACAAATCATTAACTATTTTGCATGCCTTAGTGTGGTTTTCTAGATAATTAATCATCTATCCTTCATTCCCTATGATATTTTTAGCTCCAACCCTCTAGTTACTATGTTCATTCTACAATGTAATATTATATTTTAAAGTATTTATTCTTGTGACTTTGACTCCTTCTGAATGATTCTAGTATTCCTTTCTCTCCACAAGAAGTAAAGCATTGTTGCAAGACTCATCTTTGTTGAGAAAGTATTATCTAATGTAAAACTCTTAATATTTCACAAGTATACGGATTGTAAACTTGTAGTAATTGAGATGTCGATCCCACGAGGAATTAGCTAAAACTAAATGAAACTAACTTTATCTAAGGTTGAGAAATATGATTTAAGAGAAAATAAAATTCATAAATTAAACAATCAAATAAAATTGAGCACTAAACCATTTAATAATTGAGTTGTTACAATAAAACAATGATATCAGATATGAAACTATAGGATTTGTTTTATTATAATTTTGCTCCCTTAACCATTTTTTATTCAATTTAGTGTCGATCCTAAATTTTTGAAGGTTTTGATTATTCTCTCTCAAGACCTAATCATTTAACCCCAATTAGTAATCCCTAATTGATAATGGAATTCTAGATTTGCAATATCTCAATTAACAAAAACAACTTAATATTTTTAACTAGTTCTTAAGTAATCTATTGGATAATCGAGTTCTCACTCAAGATCTGTCTTTATATGATCATTAATTTGATATTTATATGACTTATTAGGTCTTTAAGTCTCATTAACCAACCTAATCAGATTACTATTAAATCATTCTCTCAATTTGTTGTTGATGTATAAGCAAACATAAATATAATAACTCTCAAAACATTGTATTGAAATCAAAAGTGTTCAAGTCACAAAATAAGTCAAGAAAAAATCTTAATATGAAATTAAAACATCATCAACATGTATAACATCTTCCAATCCAGTTCACACATCAAGTTTAATGAAAATAACAAAAGGAAAGAAAGAAAAACTTGATTTGGAGCTGAATCTACAGATCTAGAAATGGTAAACAACTGATGGTCCTCTTGATCTTCCATAGATTAATCTCAATTTGGTAAGGAGTCTTTTTTTTTCATTATGGTCATCTTTTTTTTCTTTTATAGTTCTTTTTTCCTTTTAGGGTAAAAACTAGGTTTTACCCATGTCAAAAAGTCCAAAATGACCTCCAAAAATGAAAATTGAAGTAGATCGTTGTGTCTATCTCGCAATCGTGACCCTTGAAAATGAGCTTATGTTATGATCATGACAAATCCTAGTCACGATTGTGACCCTAGAATATAGCTTCTATCATGATCGTGGCTGAGGCCCATTCCGTCACGATCATGACCATTGCCTGGATCACTTTTGTCAAGATCGTTATATGGAAGTCACAATTGTGGCCTAACTCTTCCTCCAAATTTTATCCAACTTCACTCAATCTTCTTTATCTGATTTCAAATGCTAATAAACACATCAAAATACCTTAAGCACACAAAATTAAAGTCCACTAACATGCTCTAAACCACATAATACTCAAAAACATAAACACACCATCACATTACATAATTCTAATCCTAAACATCCATAATGCATCTAATCAACACCCCTGTCATGGGCATGGCAAGCTCTTCCTCCAAATTTTCTCCAACTTCACTTGATCTTCTTTATTTGATTTCAAACACTAACAAACACATCAAAATATCTCAAGCGCACAAAATTAAAGTCCAATAACATGCTTTAAACCACATAATACTAGAAAACATAAATACATCATCACGTTACATAATTTTAATCCTACACGCTAAACCACCAACTAAAACATGATATAAATTACAACTATCGATCTTCATCACTTTGTAATCTACCTTACTTTTGATTTAAATTCTAGCGAAAATTTTCCATGTTCCCTTCTAGTTAGAAGGATTCAATTGGATGTTAAATAACTCTACAATTTTTGACTAAATAAATTTAGATTATGTGCACTCAGCTATGAGATGATCTATGGTCTCTACTTTTACCTGAAATAATTTACAAGTTCTTGAGGGGATCTTAAAATAGATTTTGTCTTTGCTGCCTAGCCTTCCTATTATGCCCAACCATAGTATAAATGCATGGCTTGGAGTGATGTCTTAGTCCAAAACCAATTTATGCCATTGTACTTTGGTGTTTGCTCCTATTGAAGCACTCTTTTGTACTCCTTTGTAGAGAATTCCATAAACTAATTAGTAGCCTATTAGGCAGTATCTTCCTAGTTGATTTAGGTCGTTACGGAGGTAAGTGATTCATAATCATCCTTGCTCCTCTTTTGTTGTGAGAAGGCCATCTCCATTGATTGACTGTATAGGTTCTTTCACCTTGGTGTTTGATGGAATATAGCCTTTAGGTATTACGCATCCTGTAACCTATATAATGGACAAAATTTAAGCCAATTGCCATACCAAAGGGATGTATTGTTTTCATACCCTATTTTACGAAATACTAATCTCTTTATCCACTGTCTAGTAGATAAGATTTGCTTTAAGGTCTATGATATGTTTTAGTTTGGCTTAATGCTCCATACGTTGCTTCCTCTAAATTGAACTATATAAATCCATTCAAACCATAAGTCTTCCTTTTATTTTGCGAATGTACCATAATTTCTTTTTTGTTAGCATGTTGTTCATCATTTTAGCTTAGTTAACCCCCAATCCTCCTATTTCCTTTGGTGTGCAAACCCTAGACCACTTCACGTTAAGAATTTAATGCTAGTTTATGGGTCCCCTCTATAAGAACTCCTTTGGCTTCTTATCAATTACTTTTAAGACACCCTAGGGGAGTGCAAGATGATTGAGCTAGTAAGTTGCTAGGTTACTCAAGATGGTGACCACAAGTTAAAGCCTTCCTTAATAACTTAGGAATTTATTACACTAGTGATTGGTTCTTTTATTGACAACATCCATTAGTGGCATACAATCCATCATGTTGATTTTCTTTTAGGATATAGGAACACCTAGATATCTGATAGCTACTATATTAGTTTTTACATTTGTAAAGAGGTAAAATGAGCTTTCTTTTTTTATTCATTCTCATCCTAGAGAGAGCTTGGAACTTCTCTAAAGATTCCAAAATGAGGTTAATAGGGGAATCTTCTGCTCTGCAAAATAGTAATACATCTTAGCATAAGTAAGATGGTAGGTCTTTATACCTTTGCATTTGTGATGGTACTTGAAATCTAGGTTCCTTAATATGTCTATTTATATTATGATAGATAACAGCTTCATGCCAAGTACAAATAGGTAAAAGGATGAGGGATCCCTTGTTAAAGTGCATTGTAGGTTCCCCATTGATTAAAATTTCATAGGAAGGGGTTGAAATACATTCCATGGTATAATCTCTAAACATGATCGAAAACCTAGTTGCTTGTAGCATTCTGTTTAAGAACTTCCAGCTGATGAAGTCATGTGGTTTAGCTAGATCTACCTTTAGTGTGTAGCTTTAGATCGATGGGTTTGAGTTATATTCCTTAAGCAATTATTGAAACAATAATATGTTGCTTCCTATGGTTCTTTCTTTCATAAAAGCATTCTGATAAGGGATATTTTTTCATCAGATAATTTCTTATTTTCCTTACTAGCATTTTAGAGATAAACTTGCAAACCATATATTAGCATGAAACTGATCTAAAATCATTCAACCTGCTAGCATTATCTATCTTTTGAATTAGACTTACATATTTATTACTCCACTCCTTTAAGATTTCCCCCTTTCTAAAGAAATCCTTTATTGCATTAACAAAACAGTCCCCTGCAGTCTCCCATATGTGCTAGAGGAACCTTGCATAAAACTCATCAGGCCCTCCAACTTTATCTAGGTTTATAGGAATAAGACTTCTTTTATCTCCTCCTTTATAACCTCTTTGGTGAGTTCCTACTTGTACTAATCTGTGATAGATCTCTACTTTTTGAAATATTCATGTGTCATCCTTTTCATCTCGTATTGGTTTAAGATTTGCTTACCCTCATCTTCAATTTAGTATTTGATGCAGTTTTTATTTCTCCCGGCTTGTATGGAGTTGAGGTGGTATCATATACATCTCTCATCATCTCTAAACCATTTCATTCTTGATTGTTACCTTAATTTTGAGTTAAGGACCTTTAAAGCCTCATTATACTTCCTTAGAAGCTGAGGTTCCTACTCTTTTTTCTTACTACTTCTAAGTTTGTCTTTGGGTTCCTTTTGCATTGTATAAGCTCTTCAATGTAATTTGCTTCTTAAGGATCATAAGATCATAAGATCATTGTTGCCTTTTATGGTTCCCTTCAGATTCCACTTTATAGCTTTCAGTTTTTATAAGCGATAGGTAACTTTCCAAAATTTATATTAAAACCTCTTATCCTACAAGTATAATATCGAAAATCACAGTATAGATAGGTATCGTCCCACAGGGATTGGTTAGTCACTGAAATAATCCAAATTTTGTTTTATTTAGGAAACTCAAATAATTAGATTTCAAATATCCAAAATATAAAAATTAAGAGTCATACATACACACTTTAGGGTTGTCACAAAAGTAAGAACACAAATTTAGAAAATGGTGAATCAAAGTATCAATTTAACAACTTAGGATTGTCGATACCTAACTAGGTATTCTCTCACTTTAGCAATGTTCATTATGTTTAGTCCAAGTTTCCTAATGTCTTGGTTCTTTCACTCTCATTACTAGTGTTGGACCCCGAACGTTTTTTAGAAGTTAGAGCTATTAATGAGAAATTTCGATGAGTAGTCATGAGTAAAGAACAAATGAATAAAAATTCTTAAACCGAGAAATGATAGACAAGAGTAAAGTAGCGAATGAGAAATGTGGATAGATTCATATTTTGCTTTGATGCTTTTAGTGAATAAGAGATTTCAAAATGGGAAGAATTAAGGAGAAAGTTAGAAGTAGAATGAAAGCAATAATGAAGTTGAATTTGTGTAGTAAGTTGATGAAGAATATGTATATATGTGTATGTTCTGTTATTGGTGTTCATGATTAATCATAGATTATAAATTTCTTTATGGATGATATTGATTTGAAATGAAGATGAGAATGAGGAGTAATTGAAGTAGAAAAGGTGATATTGGTATGAGTTGTGATAAAGAAATATTGTGAAACAAAATGGGTGGTTGATCTGGAAACTATTCACGGAGTAGGCTTCAGTATTTTAGCCACAACTTTTTCTCTAGTTATCCAAACGCGATGATTCTTGATTTGAATTAAACTAGAAACATATGGATACATTTCTTATGAAGACATTGAATTTAAATTCTATCTTTAAGAATCTCAAAATTTGTCATGAAGTTGAGAACTGGGTACAGTACATTGGTGGATGAATGTAAAATTCGTGTTTTGAATTAGAGGGCAATTCTGGATCGATATAGGCTATATTAGAGAAAGTTTTCTTCTGAAAAGTTGTAACTTATCTTTTTATCTTTCCAACGATATATAGTATGAAATTTTTGGACTTTGGAGTCAAACGTTATGGTCCTTATAAGAGAAGATGTATCTTCTGCATTTTGCTTCTTCTATGTTTTGCTTCTTCTATGATGACGTGTCGTCTGTGATGACGTGTCATCTGTGTTTTGCTTCTTTTGCTTTTTGCTTCTTCTACTTTTTGCTTCTTCTGTGTTTTGCTGCTTCTACTTTTTGCTTCTTCTGTGTTTTGCTCCTTCTACTATTTACTTCTTTTGTGTTTTGCTTCTTTTGCCTTTTGCTTCTTCTGTGTTTTGCTCTTTCTACTTTTTGCTTCTTCTGTGTTTTGCTCTTTCTGCTTTTTGCTTCTTCTGTGTTTTGCTTCTTCTGCTTTTTGCTTCTTCTGTGTTTTGCTTCTTCTACTTGTTGCTTCTTCTGCTTTTTCGCCTGACCTATCTTCTGCTCCATTTTGGACCCTACAAAAGATAGAATCTGTCTTTGAGGTCTTCATAAAAGTTGTAGATCTTGAAGTATTATTTCAAACCATATAAATAACATATTAATCCGATATCTGTAGGGAAAGTTATAGCAATGTTTCCCATTCGTCTGCTTTTTCCTTTGGTTTTGTCTGTACCTATCTTCTGCTCCATTTTTGACCCTCCAAAAGATAGCATCTATCTTTGAGGTCTACTTGAAAGTTGTAAATCATGAAGTCCTCTTTCTAACCATATAAAGAAAACCTTAATCCGATACCTGTAGGGAAAGTTATGACATTTTTTCCCATTTGTCTATTTTTTTCATTAGTCTGCCTTTTCATTTGGTTTCGTTTGTACCTGTTCCATTTTTGACCCTTTAGAAGATATAATCTGTCTTTGAAGTCTTCTTAAAAGTTGTAGATCTCAAAGTTCTCTTTGAAATTGTCCTAAGATGATCTTAATCCAACATCTCTAGTTAAAGTTATGCCCTTTGTCCCGAGACAGGTTCAATATGATTGGAGGGCAAAATCATGTTTGATTCTTTCGGCCATAACTTTGTTCTCCGACCTCCAAATGAAGTGATTCTTAAACAAATAGTTTCTTAACACATTTTTATATCCCTCCATAGATTTTGATAGCCTTTTGGGTATTGATTGGGAAAAGATAGATTGAATCAAAGTAAGGGTATCGGTAGGAAGAGTATGAATTGGATGTAGTATGGAATTTTTGGACTTTGGAGTCAAAAATTATGGTCCTTATAAGGGAAGATGTATCTTCTGCATTTTGCTTCTTCTATGATGACGTGTCATCTGTGATGACGTGTCATCTGTGATGAAGTGTCATCTGTGTTTTGCTTCTTTTTCTTTTTGCTTCTTCTGTGTTTTGCTCCTTCTACTTTTTGCTTCTTCTGTGTTTTGCTCCTTCTGCTTTTTGTTTCTTCTGTGTTTTGCTCCTTTTGCTTTTTCTTCTTCTATGTTTAGTTCCTTCTGCTTTTTGCTTCTTTTTTGTTTTGCTCCTTCTGCTTTTTACTTTTCTGTGTTTTGCTCCTTCTGGTTTTTGCTTCTTCTGTGTTTTGCTTCTTCTGCTTTTTGCTTCTTCTGGGTTTTACTTCTTCTGTGTTTTGCTTCTTCTGCTTTTTGCTCCTTTTGCTTTTTACTCGTTCTGTGTTTTGCTCCTTCTGCTTTTTGCTTCTTCTACTTTTTCGCTTGGCCTATCTTCTACTCCATTTTTCACCCTTCAGAAGATAGAATCCGTCTTTGACGTCTTCATGAAAGTTGTAGATCTTAA